>RSEE01000092.1:0-268420 GCA_003971905.1 Moniliella sp. 'wahieum' | reverse complement strand
TCGGGCACCGGAAGCCCGTGGTGCTGGCATCGAAGCCCAGTAGGCATCGGCCACATTCCACCCCGAACGACGGCCACTTCGCCCGTGCTCGCCATCTCGACCCCGAGTAAGGGTCGGCGCCGGCGAGACGGTCCAGCTGAATTGAGGCACCTTGATCGCAACGTAGTCGCGCTGCTGCTCCATCAGGTCCACCGGTTCCGGCACATCTTCCCTACGATCGCCGCGGTGGCAATGTCGATAAAGTTGACGCCGAGCACTTTGCTGACAAAGGGAGGAGCGACTGGCACGCAAGTTGCACTCGATCACCTTGAGTGCCGCCTCGCCTTCGCCGTCGGTCGGAGGCTTGCGGATGATCTGCATGTTGAACGCCCCTGATCTTGAAGGCCTGGGCCACCTTTTGGGCAATCACCTTGATCCGCTGCACATCGTTCTTTTCCAACGAAACGGCGGTAGGACCAGTGTCGCATCGCCCGATGCACCCCGGCTTCTTCCACGTGCTCCGACACGGCATGACCAGCCTTGCCCTGGTACGCCACCGCGTCCACAATCGATTTCCTGAGCATTGTTAGAACTTGGTGAGTACGACGGGGTGGTCCTTGTTGACCTCGGCGGCGGCGGTGAGGTTGTGCTCCAGAGTGCTCTCGTCCCAAATCACATTCATCGCTGCGCCCGACAAGACGTAGGAAGGACGAACGAGGACCGGTATCCGACCGCTCGGCAAACTCCTTGGCCTTGCCCACGCTCGACACTTCCACCCACTCGGGCTGTCGACACCGACTTGGTCCAGGATCTGACTAAACTTGTGTCGTCCTCAGCGCTGTCGATCATGACGGGGTCTGTGCCGAGCACATGACCTCGTTCTGCTTGAGGCGCAGCGCAATGTTTTGCGGTAACTGCCCGCCGACCGAAACCACCACCCCAGACGCCTTTTCCAACTCGTAATGTCCATCACGCGCTCAAAGCCCAGCTCCTCAAAGTACACCGGTCCGCCTCGTCAAGTCGGTCGAGACGGTTTCGGGTTGTAGTTGATCATGATGGTCTTGTGGTGCAACTCCGGATCTTGCGTGCACACGTCACGGCGCCCATCAAACTCGACACGCTTCCGATCCGGTACACGCCGCTGCCAAGGACCATGTGTCCCTGGTCGTCACTCCACGTCGTGGCTGGTGGCATTGTAGGAGGTGTAGAGGTAGTTGGTGAATGCCGGGTACTCGGCTGCGACCGTCGATGCGCTTGACAAAGGGGTGACACCGATGCTTTGCGGTGCTTGCGCACCGCATCTTCGCTCGACTTGGTCGCAGCGGCAATTTGGCGATCACTAAATCCACGCTGCTGGCCAGGAGGATGGTCTCGCGTCGTCCCACCGCACAATGTCGCCATGGTCTGGAGCGTGCGCTGGATATCGACAATGTTTTGCAACTTGTACAGGAACCAACGGTCAATCTTGGTGAGCGAGTGTAGCTTCTCCACATCGTAGCCGCGGTTGAGCATCGCGTGCGCAATGGCAAACAGACGCGTGTCGGTGGGCACGCTCAGTGCATGGTCCAACGCCTCGTCCGTAGGCGGCTGCACGTACGCGGCAACCCTCGTACGCAGGCGCAATCTGTCGAATCGCCTTTTGCAACGACTCTTCAAACGTCCGTCCTACCGCCATCACCTCGCCCACCGACTTCATCGACGACCCACCTCGCGGTTCACGTACTGGAACTTGGACAGATCCCACTTGGAATCTTGGTCACAATGTAATCCAGCGCTGGTTCAAAGCAGGCTGTGGTCGTCTTGGTCACCGCATGGGCAGCTCGGGGAGCGTATGGCCCAGAGCGAGCTTGGCGGCAGTGTAGGCGAGCGGGTAGCCCGTCGCTTTGCTCGCCAAGGCACTGGAGCGGGACAGACGCGGGTTGACCTCAATCACGCGGTAGTCACGTCCATCGGGGCTGAGCGCGTACTGGATGTTGCACTCGCCCACAATGCCAAGGTGGCGGATGACCTTGAGTGCGGCCGTGCGGCATGTGGTAGTTGTCATCCGACAAGGTTTGGCTCGGCGCAACGACGATCGAGTCGCCAGTGTGAATGCAAGCGGATCAAAGTTCTCCATGTTGCAGCAAATGATCGCATTGTCCTCTTGGTCCCGCAGCACTTCGTACTCTGACTCCTTCCATCCTTTCAGCGACTTTTCCACCAAAATCTGCGGCGACAGCGACAGCGAACGCGCACTCAGGTCGCGCAGCGAGTCCTCGTCCTCGGCAAAACCCAGACCCCAGGCCGCCCAGGGCGTACGCCGCACGCACAATCACCGGGTACCCAATGTTCTTGGCCGCCTTGAGCGCGGCAGCACCGACGACACCACCGCCTCTGACTTGGCGACGGGGATGTTGATTTCTACCAGGAAGCCAACAGAGCGTCAGTGCACCTGCCCGGGAAGGGAAGGGGAGGGGAGGCAAAAACAGAGGGAAGGCGGACATACGGTCAAGGGCTTGCACGAACAGGCGCGGTCCTCGCACATCTTGAGCACCTCTACCTGGGACCCGAGCACCCGACGCCCAGGCGCTCAACACACCCATCTCATCGAGCTTGACGCCGACGTTGAGGGCGCTCTGGCCGCCAAAGGTGAGCAGGACGCCGTCGGGGCGCTCCTTCTCGAGGACGTAGGCGACATACTCGGGGCTGATGGGGAGGAAGTAGATCTGGGAGGCGAGGTGGTGGCTGGTCTGGATGGTGGCGATGTTGGGGTTGATGAGGACGGTGTCGATGCCGCTCTCGCGGAGGGCCTTGATGGCCTGGGAGCCGCTGTAGTCAAACTCGCCGGCTGGCCGATGGACAGGCCGCCGCTGCCGACGAGGAGGACCTTCTTGACGGCGCTGCGCTGGACCTTGGGGAGCCACTTGGCCCACTGCTGGAGGCCGGCGGCCGAGGGCTCGTACTCGACGGCCTGGGCGCTGCGGGGGGGGAGGGGCGGGCGCGGGCGCGGCGGCGGCGGCGGAGAAGAGGCGGGGGGCGGCGAGCTGGGCGGTGCGGGCGCGGGGAGGGCGCGCCGGCGGCGGCCAGGCTGCGGCGGGCAGCGGCGGCGGGGCGGAGCATGGGGGGGGGTGTGGGAAGCACACGGAGAAGAGACGCGAGTAGCGTCGACCACAGACAGCGATTGCTGTGACTGGGCTATCTGTCGCTCCCTCCCCACTGCGAATGGCGAGCACTTCTTTGTCCTCCCATTCGGCCGACGGACTTTTCTTCTTTTTTTCTTCGCCTGATCTGAGCGCGGCCAGCCCCCGCGCGCACGTGACTCGGGTCCGCCCGGAGATCGCCGGCGGTAATGGTCAGCACAACCCCGCCCATTAATCAGACAATTAACCAGAAGCACCACTTTTTTTTCAGGCCGCCACTCCGCCGCCCCTCCACCCCCCATGGCCTTCTCCGGCGCACTCACCCATCACCGACCTCAACGACTACCTCGGCCCGTCCCAGGCGTGCATCAAGCCCGTCGACGCCGCCCCGCAGCCGCTCGCCGCCCCCGCGCCGCCGCCACCGAGATCGCCGTCGATGCCGACGGCGCGTACTACGAGCGCACCCCCGCGGCGCCCCACCGACGCCCCCCGCGCCCGCACCAAGCTCGAGGCCGCCCAGATCAGCCTCAACGACTGCCTCGCCTGCAGCGGCTGCGTCACCTCGGCCGAGAGCGTGCTGGTCGCCATGCAACCGACGACCAGCTCCGCCAGCACATCGCCGCCCAGCGCGCCGCCGAGCAGCAGCACCCCCCGCCGCCCCCACCCTCCGCGTGGCCAGCATTGCGCCCCAGGTGCTCGCCTCGCTCGCCGCGCGCTACGCCACACCACAGCACCAGCACCAGCACCATCCCCGCCGCCGCCGCCGCGCCCCGCTGCCGCCGACCCAGCTGCTGCTGCTCCGCACGCGCTACTTTCTTGCCACCGCCTTCGACTTCCACCACGTGTACGACACCACGTTTGCCCGCCGCGTAGCGCTGCGCCAGTCCTACGCCGAGTACCGCCCCCGCCCCACGCCGCCCCTGGCCAGCTCCCGCCGCACAACGCGGCGCAGCCATGTTGGCCAGCGCATGTCCCGGGTGGATCTTGTTTGCCGAGAAGACGCATGCCGAGCTGCTGCCATTTGTCAGTCGTACCAAGTCGCCGCAGCAAATCGCTGGCAGCTTGGCGCGCCATTACCTCCTGCCCCGCTCCAACGCCTTCTGCCCGCAGCGGCCCTTTGGCACGGTGTACCATACTACCATCATGCCGTGCTACGACAAGAACTCGAGGCGAGTCGGAAAGACTTTGAGGACGAGGTGCGCGGGTGGAAGAGGTGGATGTGGTGCTGACGACGGGCGAGCTGGAAAAGCTCATGAAGGAAGAACAGTTTGATTTGACTGTTCCCGTACCGGGAGAAGCAGAGTTGATTGCCTCGATGCGTTCGGACTTGACCCTGTGGCGACCGCCCGTCCCTTCATCCAGCTCGTCTCCCGTCCCCTCGCACAGATCCGAGACCCAAACCCCGCCCCGACTCCCGTGCTCTTACCCTCGGGCCTGTCCGAGCCCGGGAGCAGCAGCGGCGGGTACCTCTTCCATCTCCTCTCTGCCGTCGCTCACGACTATGCCGTGCACACACCCCACCGCCCCGCGGCCCGAACTGAGCGTCAATGTGTTGCGCAACGCCGACTACGTCGAGTACACCCTCCGCGCTCCGTCCGCTCCCGAATCCGAACCCAACTCCGAGCCCGAAACCGAGTCCAAGTCTCAGTCCCAGTCCAAACCTGGGTCGACCGAGGCACACCTGTTCCGTGCGGCTGTGTGCTACGGGTTCCGCAACCTGACCAACCTCGTGAAGAAAGTGCAAGCGCAAACGGGAGCTGTGCGCAGCAAGGGTGTGCACGGGCTTATGGTGCTCGACAGTCCTACCAGTTCAGGTGCCTCTACGCCTAGCTCTACGCCCACGTCCACGCCTACGCCCACGCGCAGGGGGCGGGCGGTGGAGTGCGGACGCGGGTGCGTGGCACGGGTGTGCGGGCGCGTAGGATCGGTACAGCCGAGAGCGAGTACGACTATGTGGAGGTCATGGCCTGTCCGAGCGGATGCATTAATGGGGGAGGTCAACTGCGTCCGATGGGGGGCGAAGAAGCGGCGGCCGCTCTGCCTGCTCGGACGAAGGAATGGACTTGGACGCGGGCGATCGCAAAATGCTAACCGGGTGGCAAGGTACGAGCAAAGAGTGGGTGCTGCGTGTGGAGGGCGTACTGGGCCCCCACCTTGCCCGGCGACACCAATCCCGTTTCTCAGCCCAAGGCGGCGGCCGAGGCGGTGTACAGGTCAGCGGCGCCCCAGGACGGCGCACTGGTCGACGCGGTCCTAGCGGCTACGGACGAACCGTTGGCCTTGTCTACCGACTACCATGCCCTGGCCCAGGAAGAAACCAACGGGCTGGCGGTGCAGTGGTGAATGTGAATGGTGAATGGTGAATGGTGAATGGTGAATGGTGGGGAACGGTCGTGCCCATCATGGGCGGGTTGGATCCCCTCCCCCTACATGGCCCACTAGCAGCTTGCCTTGCAACTTCAGCCAAGCACGCGACGAGCAACCGACCGACCAGCAACCGATGCAGTAGATATATTTACCTGGGACGTTCTCCAAAGCGGGCCCGCTCGGGCCTCAGGCTCAGGAGGCCGGCGTCGACCAACCGCCGAGGATGCGTGACATTGGAATAGAGAGCAGAGGGGGGAAATGAGCTACAGCCAGCGCGACCGGCGCCACCTCGTTTCACCGTTCACCTGGGAAAGCACGTTCCCCTCGTGAAGGAGGAGAGGGATGGGGTGTAGCGTGTTACCCGGTTATTACCGTGCGGTTGATTGTTCGGCGCGACGACGAAGGCGATCGAGACGTTGTTGTCGCCATTGGGTACCGTAGGAGGCGACGACCATCAACAAGCCCTGGGTAAAGATGAGAACGAACCCCCCCCGGATACCATCCATCCTGTGCCCATACGATGTTGGAGCGGGCCGGAGATTTGCGAGCCGACACAGGCCACCGCGCCACGGAAGCACGAGTTGGCCGAGACGGCAGCGGAGCTTCGGCCCTTGTTGGAGTCGACCAAGTAGGCGAGAAAGACGGAATAGCAAGAAAATTGCAGCAACCCAATGCAAAACAACATCACCACTGGGCCCGCTACGTGCACGCCCTTGTTGGTCATCCATGCGTACCCGAAAAAGGGCAATGGGACCAACAGGCCATACCAAAACAGGGGCTTGAGCCGCTCCTCGGACGGCACACCACCAAATGTCGTGCCATCCTTGTCGGCGCGTGTTTCACCTTCGAGACGCAACCGTTTGAGCCGCTTGTCAGATAACCTGCCACCCACCAACGACCCCACCACCCCCGGCGCCCAAGCCAAAAAGGATCAGTCCTACCACAACGGGGCTGTAGCTGTAGGCGCTGTGGAGAAGGAGTGGGTAGCCGTATAGCTCAGGGAATATTGCGACGCAAAGGTAAACCCCGAGTACAAGACCGAGAGGACATTGTGAGGCTGCTTGAGCGTTTCGATCATGGGTGTGAGCGGGTTGACATCGGACAACTGGACTTGCACCTTGACCACCTGTTCTGTCCCACCGAGCGTGACGATGCGGTCAATTTCCTGGCCCAAGCCAATCGGCACACTCTGCACCGACCGCGTGCGCTCCAACTCTTCTTCCGCCAACGCCTCAACGTCCGGTTGAAGCCCCGCCTTGCCCTGTGCCAACTTCTCTTCGCTCTCCCCCACCCCCAACCCCATTCCTTTGCCCTTGCCATCCACATCCGCATCTGCATCCGCATCCACATCCACATCCACATCCGTCTTGCCCTTCTCCTCGCTCGCCGTCGGGACCAAATCGAGGCCTCGCCCGTCCCGCGGGGCAGAACTTGGTCCAGCGCGGGGAGAAAGGTAAGGTGCCTCGTACTCCTCGAGTTCATGGCTTTCCTCCAGGGCTGACGTGAGCACCGCCGATTCCACTCCGCTGGACAAGACGCGATGGATGGAAGGAAGTGGGGATCGCGTTCGATGCGACGGTGACGGGAGGGAGCGAAGTGTGTGCAACGCCGCCTCCACCTCGGCTGCGTTCTCCCCTCCCCCCTGGCACGGGCAGCTACAGCAGACCGGGGTCGGAGCCGAAGAGCGGGTGGCAGACGCGGTGCGTCTGACCCGCAGCCACAGTCGTGCCCACCAGGACCGGGTGGGGTGAGTGGGGTTGGAGAGTTGGTCTGGGTTGCCCTGGGCGTGGCGCGGGCCAGGGCTTGTTCCAACGAGCGTTTGCGCGCCTTGTGCCAGACCAAGGACCGTTCCTTGCGAAACGTTTCGCGGTAAAAATGACAAACGTGGCAAAGATGGCCCCACCAGCTGAACCAAGAAAGTAAAATGGGTAGCGCCACGACCCGGCGCTGGTCAAGCCGCCACCCAAGAGCGAACCGACACTAGGCCCCAACATGGGCGCACTGTAGTAGATCGATATCTTGGTCGCCCGTTCTTCCACCTGCAAAAAACGAGGAATGATACAGTACCGATCCGCGCACCCCCAGCACCCGCATCCGGAACCCGGACCCCGTACCGCCAAGCCGTCAGCATCTGCCTTTTTTTCGCACCGTTTCTATACTCGGTCTGGACCAGCCCACACGTACCGCATACAAGTCCGCGATGGTTGCCCCCGCCATGGTGAGCAGCGGGGAGGAGATGTAGCCGCCGAGGATGCGCATGGCCAGGAAAAGTCCAATCGACTTGGCTGTCCCAGCAATCCACTGTACCACGGCAAATACCACGAGACAAATGAGGTAGATCCACCGTCGGCCATAGAGCTCCGAGATGGGAACAAACGTGATGCTGCCGCCACCTTGGACGAGGATGAAGAGGGAGACGCTCATAGCAAGGATGTTGGCAGTCTAGAGCGCGCCATGCCCATCCCACGCGCGGCCAGGGCCAGAGTCAATAGCGGCAACGCAAACATAAGGTGGATGGGAGTGAGCAGTGAGGGGAGAGGCGGGAGGGGAGAACCCAAGAAGAAAACAATAACATACCGTGTGCAAGCTGGCTTCAATCTGGGGGAGAGCAGGAAAGAGGATGTTGGCCGAGGTGGAGGGGATCCAAGAGCCGCAACTGAGCACAGCCACAATGGCCCATTTGCGTGCGTTGCTCCAGAGCCGCGGATCGTCAGCGACGGGATAGTGCTCAATGTCGAAGGGTGGCGGGGGCGGGGCGGGGGGAGGAGGAGCGCGGGCGGGGGTGGGAGAGGCGGGGGCGGAGGCGGAAGTAGCATGGTGAGAGTGGGGCAATGACGGTGCGGGCCGACAGGCTGCTGGGCGAGGCGGGCAAGGTGTCCGTCATGAGGGCGTCTGCGGACGGGGCGGAGGGAGGGGAGGATGCAGATGGTGTGAGTGGCGGGGCCATGCAGGGGGGGGGGGAAGGGCCGAGGCTCAGTCGACACGGGGCGAGGGAGCAGGGCAGGAGAAGAGGATGGCGGTGGCAGCAGCGACAAGGGAAGGGACCAGAAAGGTGGGGATCGTAATAGCAGCTGAAGATAGTAGGTTTCCGACGTGGGTGTCAGTCGTCGGTGTTTTTACCCAAAGCCAGTCCCACCAGCCCTGCCCCACGCCGGCCTTGTCGGGGGTAAGACCTAAGAGACAGGTCAGCAAAGTATCGACGGCGGCGTGGCTGGCTCGAGTCACTAGTCAGACTGAGCACTGTCTAGTTTATCCAGGTGGTACTTGCACGGTGCCCATCCAGTGGCACTCAGTACTCGCTGCTGTCGGTGCCACTCTTTTCCCGTCCCGCCACTTGTTTCTACTTGGCGGCTTGAAGATACTCGCCCCAACGTGGTTCCGCCGGCAACTCCGGTCACACTTGGTCACACGCTCACCTCCACGTGATCCGCGGATATACTCGGCCGAGGCTTGGCCTGTTCGTTCGCACCGCGTTGCCCGAGACGCTCGACAGGGCCTGCCCACTCGACCAGGCTAATCTGCTCGGAGATCTGAGCCTCAGATCGAACCCAGGCCCCCACCATCGCACTGGGCGCCCCCGCAGAGGAAAAACCCACAGTCAGAAAATCGCAGTGGGGACGGCACAGCACACGAAGATCACATGCAGCACACCGAGTCATACATACAGAGGGGAGCAAACAACGGAGCCGTAGCGCCGTAGCCGGCTTCAAGCTTCAAGCTTCACAAGCGCGTAAGCCCGCTATAGCAACTGGCGCGTCCCTCGTCACACGACCCTTGTCTGGTCGCTGATCGATCCTGTTGCCTACCAGCGCCCAGCAAGGCCTAAAAGCCTCTAACTCCGACCCATTCGTCATGTCCATGACACATTTGCCACACATTTGCCCGTCCCGCGTCCACCCTTGCGGACGGGGCGGACTTGCTTTTTTTGGAACTTTAATCCTCTCAGTCAGTCGCCTCAAACGATGCAATGATGGTGCGGTAGGGGTAGTCTTATAGGATACACACGCCGTCATGGGACTGCCGGTAGAGCCCACCACGTCCATTGGCACTCTGCAGTCCCTCTCGTCTCGAAGCTCGATGTCTCTTTTTGTTCCGCCATCGCCGCTGGTGCCTGCGGGGCAGATCATTGGTGGGCCAGACAGTGTGGGGGGAAGGGGAAGACGATGAACAAAAAGTATGGAGGTGCAGTCTGTAGTCCGCATCATCTACCGGCGCACACGTTTTCATCATTGTTCATGCCGGCAATCGTCGACACCATGGACTGAAGAGACGACTGACCAACATCGCGCGGACCATTTACTCATCGGCGGTCAGTCAACCGTCTCGAAGCAACTCAAGCCTTTGCAAGACGCCGTCAAAGTGGGGTGAACCGGATTGGCCAGTCAATGGAGTGCAAATGGCGGCAAAAAAGAGCATAAGTACACACACACCCTCAGAGATGTGGATCCGAACGACCCACAAGTGATACTAGTATCACAGTGACGTTTTGTGGAAGATGGCTTCAAGCTTCAAGCCTTGTTAAAGGATCAGTGCTCTCGTTTTCCTCGTATCCCTTACCTTGGTTGTCTCGTTGGGTCCTGGGCTGTATGCCAGTACGTCTTCCCCCTTCTGCATCACTCCCAGTCGGTTGCCATGGGCACCTCAAAAGAATGTGTGGCGAGTACTGCACTCCTAGATACTCGACACCTACTATAATAGAAGAATACAACCCAACAACTTAGACCCAGCGTCTCCCCGAGGGTAAAGCCCACTCCACACAACCTCAATGGCGCAACAATGAACCAAAACATGGGAGATAATATGTATATGTAGTACGATCAGGTATGGTATGAGATTCCATGCAGGTACCCGAAGAGATGCGGGTACAATTGAACGGTAAGTTGTATGTTGCCAGCACGAACTGCCACAAGTGTCAAATGGGGCGAGGGAACGTTCAGGGCAAAAGAGAGTGATGAGGAAAAGAGCCAAGAGAAACCAGAAATGAGAAACGAGAAAAAAGAAAAGAGAGAAGCGAACAAACAAAACGACACAGAGAGTACTGTATCCCGACGGTTGCAATGGATGAGCGAGGTCGATGAGGGGATCAGGACCACTCTGAACCTGTACCCATCGCAAACACGTCCCCCAACGTGCGGGACGAGGTACGTTCAGCCTCGAGAAGGGCACGCTCGGGGGGTACAGGTCCCACTTCAATGGCGGTAGCAGGGGCAGGTCCTTGCCCTGACCCTGCTCCCCCTGGCACGGGCGGGCCAGGGCCAGAAGTTGAAGGCAGAAGGTCCGGCGGGGCAACCAAGCATGCTTCGTGGGACGATAAGCTGGTAGGCAGTGAGGTGGAGAGAAGAGTCTTGTCGTCACTGTACCCACATTCTCCGTAGAGGGGGAGAGTCCTTCGGTCCAACTGGATGCGGTGTTGGTGAGGTCCGGACAGAGGGCCTCGTTCTGGCGTCAACTGGGCCGCTTGGGAAGCTTGCCCCGCAGGCGTAGAGATGGGCATCGGTTCCGATCGTTCGGGCTGGAGTGAGGCAACGAGATGGGACCACGATGGCACTGCTCGGTTCAAGTCAGTAGAATTGGTGCTGGCTTGACTGGCTTGGCTCGCTTGGCTCGCTTGGCTCGCTTGGCCGCTTGGCCTGCTTGGCCCACGAAAGTGGGAGCAGTTGGTGCATGGTCCAGGGAGTAGGGGCGAGCAGGCGGGGCTGCCGGAGACACAGCAGAGGAGAGTGTGCTTTGTTTCGTCGATCCCGATCCGTGTTGAGAGGCGGGGGGAAGCAAAGAAGCTGGGCAGGGTCCATCGGAGGAGGGGGCCAAGGCAAAGGGAAGAGAGAGTGAGGTATCACTAGGAAGCGAAAGTACAGGCGAAAGCGATACCGATACGAGGACAGGTCTGACGCTGTCACGTAGCTCCCACAGGGCGATGCTGATCTCGAGCCAGGGAGGGACAAGTTGGGACTGAGACTGAGGTGGGAAGCAGGTGTCGTACCTAACCCCTGGGGGCGAAAATACAGGGCGAAGGGGAACGTAGTGGGCTCGAGGGACGTGCCACATTGGCAGGCGGCGGCAGCAGTCCTTCTGTTGGCTGTGGGTGGGTGGAAGCGCATGTGACAGCGGTGCATCCAGCTGTAGTCGATCAAGCCTTTGCTATCCGTGGGGGAGATGGTTTCTTCCCCCCCCCAATGCAGCTGTGGATAGGGCCTGGTTCGGGTCCAAGGGCGGGACATGGTCCATAAACATGTTGGTCGCCAACGGGGGTGGCTTACAGGGAGCAAATGGAACCGAAGTGTCGCGTGGTGACGGGCAACTGGGTCCACTGCTACCCCTCTTCTTTTCCTTCGCGGGCGCATCCTGCTGGAGTGCTTTCATCTTCTCCATGTGCTCTCCTTCCAGTTGAGCCACGATCGAGTCACGCCCACTATCTTGGCCTGACGAAGCCGACGACTCTCCATGCGCGCCAATTTGATTTTACCCTCGTCGACAGAGCTGCGTCCACACTTGCGCAAAAATGGTTGGCATTCTCGAGGATCAAGCGGTTATGCGATTCGCGTCTGGACTTTTTGGTCCGCTGCTTTTGCTGCTGTCCTTGGGATCGGTATGCGAAGGCTCGGCATCAGCATTGGCAGTATCGACAGCTCTTCGGGACCGTTTTTTGGGCTGGAACTTCCAATTGGGATAAAGCTGCTGGTGTTGTTGTTCTTCTCCTTGGCCAGGGTGTGCCACTGTCGCTTCTCGGGCAAGCTGAGCTGGTGCCAAACAATGCCGGCGAAATGCAATGTTTTGCATCTGGTTCCCCAGCACATCCCTTTCCATCCGAATCAACCAGGAACGAAAGAGAATAAACGCATTGGGCGGCCGCTTGATGTGACCCGGATCCATCTTGCGCCCGTGGGAGCGCTTGGGAGGGTGGTCCGACGGATCAAGAGGGACAAGGTCCATGCCTTGCGGGTCAGGCGTCAGGGAGCGCGGCCGCACTTGCTCCACGTCAAGAGAGGTACTAGCTGTCCAGATGCCACGGAAAAAGGGAGCATCGCCACAGTCCAACACAGGTCAGCTTGACCATACTTTTCTCACGGACACCGAATTGGATAGTCCACACTCACACGAAGGAGAAGCTTGACGGCGAGACTGGTTGGGCAGCTGCAGAACTTCCGATCCAGATTTCGAGATCTGGAAAACGTAAGAGACAGAGACGGAGGTGAGCGTTTTGTTTCGCGGATGTGACAGGAAAGGAGAGGGGAAATCGAATGGTCATCTGGAGGAGGAAAGACAAACCTGTTGCTGGGCCAAGGGGCTGCGGCCGCTGGAGCGTCTGCGTTCCAAGGCAAGGCGCTGTGCTGCCTCGAACGCTTCCCTGATCGGGGTGGGCGGGGTGCAGAAGAAGTTGGGCAGGGAGCAGCCGGAGGGCATGGTGGGACATGAGCTGGAGCAGGTGCGGGTCCATCGCGTCCAGCGTGGTCCAGCAGGGCGGGGGTTGCGTCGGGGGGCTGGCCATGAGAAGGGAGTGGGGATGGGTGGTGGGAGGGGAGATGGGGCGACAAGGGGGGCAATGCGATCGGAGCGAGGGAGGAACAAAGGCTGTGGGGGCGTATATATATATCGCCGCCGCAGCAGCATCCTGTGTGTGTGTGGTCAGACTACAGCATCCCTGGTCGGGCGTCCGAAGAGGACGCAAGCCGAGGCGGAGGGGCGAGCGAAGGGATGGAGGGGAGGGGATGCGTGAAGGCAGCAGCAGCCCCCAAAGCCAGCAGGGCCACCGCCAGCAAGAAGGGGACTCCTGATGGGAGTTCCGTCGGCGTGTGCGCGCGCGGCAGCGGGAGGCGGCCAAGCTCCAAGGCGCATCCGCCGACGCGGCGCCCCAGGCGGGGCTCCCGCGAGGCAGGTGTGACGTCATATAGTGTATGTCCAATTACATAACCAGCGCTCCTACAGACGAACAAAAAAAAAACGGCTATTGCGCAACTCGAACTGCGGGGTGGATGGCTGCGATGGATGAACATGTCGATGAGATAGTAGGGGTAAATGCCCCCACTAGTACCGCCGGATGGCCCCCGGCGCCGGCGACGACGGTGTGGCCGGTGGCGTCGATGCGCACCTTGGTGGCCCGCAGCGTGTCCCAGCCAGCCAGCTCTTCCAGCACCTCCGCCCCCCCCTTGCGCTTGGAAGCCGCGCGCGGTGGGGCAGGCCATCGGCCGACGACGCCAGGTACTCGTCCCCGTCGAGCGCTTGGATGTCCGTCACCTCGGCAGTCGAGCGTTCCCATGCCGCCACCACGCCGCACGCGTCGCCCGTCTCGCCCGTCTCGCCCGTCGGGCCTTCGGACGTGCTCAGCATACGCGGGTCCAGCAGCGAAAAGATGCCCTTCGAGCTCCCTGTCAGCAACCGTTCCCCCATCCACGCCACGCTGACCAAACTGCCCGTCGCACGTCGCTGCCCCGACCACCGCACCGCCGCCGACGGCGCTGGGTCCCAGCTGGCAGGAGGGAACTGGCTCAGCGCAGGTACGTAGCTCGCTCCGGTCAACGAGGCGTACTGCCCCTCGGATGGAGAGGAGACAGAAGCAGAAGCAGAAGCAGGGGCAGAGGCAGAGGCGGGTAGGCGCACGTCGACCAACTGCACTGCTCCGGACGCCAGGGCAACCGCTACCACGTTACCTTCTGCCGGGGATAGAGCCAGGGCATTGGCCGAGCTGAAGCGTGGCATGGCGTAGGAGCTGAGTTGCTTGCCCTGCCCCACATCCCACAGACGTACTGTCCCATCTGCCCCACCTGTCACGACGTGTCTCCCTCGCCCGATATCTCGCTGGCCAGGACGGCGCGCTTGTGCCCCCACAATGTCCGCGGGTTGGCATTTTCCCGCGCTGAGAAGATCCGGACCGACATGTCCGAGCTGGTGGTAAGGATTACTGGGAACGAACAAAGGTCAGACCAGCTGTTCCTACGCACGAGGGAGAAGATCGGGGGGGAGAAAAGCGATGCCTACCTTCTCCACTAGGGAAAAACTTGGCAGATCGAAGGTCGCCCACATGACCAGTGAGGGACAAGGTTTCCTCGGCCGCGCGCTCCGCAGCCAACTGAGCCATACGACGCTGAGCTCGCTGCTCCAACTCGGACGTGGCTGGCTCTCTGTGTGCTGCTTCGTCCTGCGAAGGCAGAATGCCGGTAACGTCCCCACTTGCAGCGCGCCATCGTCGCCCCCTGCCACATACAGACCATTGGTCGGACTCACATCAAACGCCTGGATACCTGCGGGCGAGGCAAGCTTGCCAAGAAAGGTGCCGCGTATGCAGCGGGAACCGGATGTGGACGCTCGATTGGCGGATTTGGTCTTGGCGCGCATAAATCGAGTGCAGTCCCAAACCCAACTCCGATCGCGGCGCAGGGGTCTTGCCCACCACCGTCACCCTCATCCCTGTCTGTAGATAGAGATAGATACGCACGTCAGTAGTGCCCCGCGTGGTAGGGTGGAGTACGGGCGGTACGCACGCTGCTGGGCTCAGAGATGGTGAGGGCAGATGTGTCGGGGTCAATGCGCGGCGGGCCCTGGGCGCTGTGCTGGACAGACAGGCGGGCATGCAGCGAAGCATCGGGTGCGTTCGATGCGTAGACCGACAGCCACGTCTTCTCCTCTGCCACACGTCCAGCTGCAACGTCGCGCACGACGTCCGGGTAGTCGGGCTGGATGGAGATGTAAGGCACGCTGGCCATGGCGGTGGTGTGGGTGTGTGGGGGGGGGGGGAAGGGTGTGGCAAGTCGAAGCTCGACGGAAGCTGGCCAGTATAATGTGCCAGCTGAAATTTCACGCTGCCAGTCGTGCCGTCGAAGGCTGTGAGCGCCCGGTGGCTCAACTCGACCAGTGTGGAGACTCACCACTCAGGAACCACCACTGCGCCTCCACCATGCACGGCGTGAAGCGTGCGACGCAGAAGCAGAGCGAGGAGGCGCGGCAGGCCAAGAAGGCCGCCGAGGCTCGGCAGCTCGAGGTGCTCACTACGCTCGAAGCGCGCGTGTGGGCGTTGCGCGCGGAAGCGCGTGGCGCACGGACGCTGACCCACGCCCAGGTGCAGCAGACGCTCGAAGCTACCGCCCAACTTCTCGCTGTCAACCCCGAAACGGCCACGGCATGGAACGTGCGCCGGCAAGCTGTTGTTGAGCTCTTGTTGCACACGTACACTGCGCAGCGGGCTCAGCACCCCCCCGCCCACGCGTTTGCCCAGATGCGCTTGCTCCAGGCCACGTTGCTGGATGGGGACATTGATCTGACCGAGGTCGCGCTGCGTGCTCACCCGAAAGTGTACTGGATCTGGAACCACAGAAGATGGTGTTTGCAGATGTACCCGTCTCCACAGCAGATTCAGGCGGCGCAGGCGGTCGTTACGGGCACAGCGCCCCACGTGGCCGAACGGCCGGACGCCGGGGCAGAGCTGGAACGCGAGTTGCGCCAGGAGGCAAGTGGGCACGCGAAATGAAGTTGGTGGAACGCATGTTGGACATTGATCCACGCAACTTTCATGGGTGGAATTATCGTCGCTACGTGCTTGCTCATTTAGCCTTGGCCGCTCGCAGCCCAGTTGAAGCGCCAGTGACAATGCAGGAGGCTGACCAAGCCGTGCCACCGCAAGTCGTTGCTGCGCTGACACTCCCTCCTTCCCCACCCCCTTTCCCGACCCAGATCCCCTGGTCGTTACTGGAAAAGAGCTGGCCTACACGCAACGCAAGATCGAGCAAAACTTCTCCAACTTTAGTGCATGGCACCAGCGCCAAATGGTCCTGCGCCACCGCTGGACGTTGGCAGAGGAGGGGAAGCAAGCTGATTTGGCTAGGGAACTGGACTTGTTGCAACAAGCCATGTACACCGACCCTTCCGACGGCAGCATCTGGCAACACCACCGCTGGATCATCGAGGCTAAGCAACAAGCTCTCCCCGCTGGCGATACCACCACGTTGGACGCCGAGATCCAGTCGCTCACTGAGCTGTTGGAACTGGAACCGGACGCGATCTGTACGTCTCTCCTTGGTGTTGGTTGCGCGGAAGGAGGCATACTGACAGTGGTACAGTGTGCAAGCAGAGCATCGTCTGGCTGCTTGGGATGCGGAGAAAGACACGGCTGTCCACCCCGGACGTTGATAGTACCGATACCGATCGTGCCCAACAGCGGCTGCTCCTGACCCAACTGGAGGAGCAGGACCCTCTGCGGAAACGACGGTACCACGATCAACTAGCCGCCCTCGGTTGAATACGAATGGAATCGAGCCCGCTCCATTTTTGTCTGTTTGGTCGGCTGCGGCGCTACGCTACTATGGGCACTGTGCGCCTGGAGAGTCGCTAGTAATGCAGGGACGAGTGGATATCTGGTGCGTTGGTGGCGCAGCAGAACAATCTGTCTGCAGGGAGAAATCGGCGCCAGGGTTAGGGTTGGTGCCCCAAGCACTGGGATGTTTCAATTTCAAGCGCGACGCGGTTGCAGCGACTGGGAGCTACGCGCTAATGCTATTGGGTTGGCCATCAAGATTCCGTGCGCGATGGCGGCGCGTCGGCCGGCGCAGCTTCTCCCCGCCACCACCACACCACCACCACCACCGCGGATGACAGCCACACGCATCGCCTCGTCCGCATCGCGCGCCCGGCGCCCCGACACCCCCACCACCACCCACAAGCCTACCTCTACTCCAGCCCTGGGGTGCGTCGCGCGTCGCGCCCTCCCCCCCAGCCCATCCTCCGACGAGGAGGACGAAGAGGACGCGTGCAGCGACCATTCCGCCCTGCCCACCTTGCGCCGTCCCTTCCCCTCCAGCGCCACACGTCCCGCCCGCCCCCGCCGAACCGTCGTTGTGACAGAGGACGAGATGGAGGCGCACGATGGTTCCGACCACAACGGCCTGCAGCACGGCGCCCACCCCCAGCCCCCAGGCGTATGCGTATGGGCATGAGAACGAACAGCAGACGCGCAGCAAGACTCTGGATCGTCATGTTCCCACTTCCCCTCCCAAGCTAGGGAGGTGTCTGCCTGGGCCGACTCGCCCCCGCCCAGCTCGCCGGCGCTCAAGCGGCGCTGGCTCTGCACACCGCGTGTCCAAGCGGACCAAACTCGATTCTGCGCCCTCGTCCGAATCCGACCCGAGGCCGAGTCTGACCCCGAGTCTGACCCCGAGCCCGAATCGGATTCGGATACCTACACGCAGGATGAACACTTGTCGCAGAGGAGGAGGAGGACGAAGAGGAAGGGGAAGAAGAAGAGAAAATGAAGAAGAAGAAGAAGTGCTGCAGGAGCGTATGGTGCCTTTGCGACGTTCCACACGCCACCGGATCAAGCCTTTGGAGTGGTGGCGTGGCGAGCGCGCCGAGTACGGACGTCCGCCCCCGGAGACGCAGACGGAACCGTGGTCGGACCCACCTTGACCTCCGTCCACCGTGTCGGCGCGCCGAGGGCGAAGGTACGTTTACTGGGTTGCATCGCAAGTTGGCCTCGTACCACGCCAAAGGCAATGGCACCGGCACCGGCACCGGCACCGGCACTGGCGCTCGTACCCGTACCCGTACCCGTACCCGTCGTCTGCCCACGCCACCGAGAACCTCATCGGTAGACGCCGATGAGCAGGTGGGCAAGCGGCCCCAGCACGAGCACGGACCATGCGCGCGAGGTTGAGGATGAGGAGGATGATCTCTCCTCTGCAGAGGAGTCAGGGATCGACGAGCAAGAGCAAGAACAAGAGCAAGAGCAAGAACAAGAAGAAGATCAAGAAGATCAAGGTATCGCGGACCAAGAGATGGAGCAAGGGTCCCACCTCGGGTACGATTCGGAGCCAGAAGAGGTGGAGCTGGACGAGGAGGAGGGCGAGTTTGTCGAGTTGGACCCTACGGCAGACAATGTGGCAGTGGAGGATGGGATGGACGAAGGGACGGAACGGATGCAGCGTGTGTGGGATCCGGATCTGCAGCGCGAAGTTCTCCGACCAATTGCGTGTCCGTCACATCAGATTCATCTCCAAGTCCCTCCGGGAGATAACTCGGGGTTTGACAAGTTGCTCAGCATAGATGATACCTTGGCCTCGGGCGTGCTTTACATTCCTGTTGGGAAGAGCAAGGAGCCCAGATCAAGCAGGGAAACCAACTACGTACGTCACTCCCCCCCCCCCCACCTTCCCCTTGCCTCATTGCCTCATTGCCTCATTGCTACCGTGCATCTTTCTTTCTTTGGCCGTTCTTCTCGCTAACTTGGAACCGACCAGATGTTCTTTGTGATCCAAGGTGCGGTTCGGTCCAGGTGGGCCAAAGTCAGTTCACCATGGCGCCTGGCGGACTGTTCCTCGTGCCAAGAGGCAACCTGTACTCCATTACCAACATTTCTCAACGCGAAGCACGACTGATGTTTACCCAGGCCCGCAACTGGGCTGGGCGAGCAAGTGCCGCGTTGCGCGCGTCAGTGCCACCACGCTTGCGCAGGGGAACTGTGGGACCCCTTCGGCAGGCTTCATCCATGATCCATGAAAGTTGACCGTTGACTAGTGACTAGTGACTGTTGACCGTTGACCGTCCAACTCTTTTTGCCCCCGTCCCCGCGCCTCATCTCCTCTTCCGACCGCTTTTCTCTTTGTTCATCCCCTCTATCTTCCCTGTTACACCCAGGCTCTTGGTTTCGCAATCTGACTGAAGAAAACACAAAAAAAGGCTGAGTTATAGTAGTTGTCTCCCCACTGGTGGGATCATTCGCCTGCAGAGTTGTATCCCCGGTAGGATGCCTCTAGCCCTTAGGCTTCCCCGCGCCATGGTTAAGAGTAAGGCCGCGCAGGCGTGCCTATCTGGGCACAGCGCTTCATCTTATGGTCATCAACCGCATCAACGTTTAAGGAGTACGGAGTACGGGGTAATGGGTACTAATGGGTAATGGTGGTGAGTAGCTCAAGAGGTTCTGATTCGCGCCGCACATCTCCAAACCGGATGCTAATAGTGGGTGGGGAGATGGAGGAACGTCAGGGCGGGATTTGGCCTTGCCCTGGCATGTCCCAAGGGACTAGCCGAGCACCTGTGGACTTCCAGCGGTAATGGACAATGGCAAAGTGCTGTACTACCGGGCAACATGCTGCCCCTTTTCTCGTTTATGGTGTTTCCTTTTTGGCCTGCCTATAATATGGAACCTATGCCAGCCCAACAGCTGATCGACATTGCTCATCGCTCATCTCAGTCCGTGGGGCCGACCCATACGCGCCCCGTAAGCGACCGGGCGACGAGGCAAGAGGCAAATGAGGGCAAGGCATGCCGGCCAAAGGGACTGCTACGCGGGTGCGGTTTAAAGCAAGTCCTCTGCGTAGGGCAAGTCATGGACGTTGCCCAGGCCGCGCTAGACGGGACCGAAGCGAGCAACTGGCCCGCAGCGGCAACACGTCGTCCTTGTGACCTGGCTAATGGCGTCCAGCTGAGCTTGCACCTCCACAGGGGCAACCGAGCAACAAGCGCCGCCGCAGCAGCTGCGAAGCCTCGGCACTTTCGTACGTCTGAGCCAGGGCCAACTTGGCCTGCGTGATGGCCTTGGGCAAACGCGTCGACCTGTCCAGCAGCGACGGCCTTGAGCGTGGCCACGGGCGCGAGGTGCCGGCGGGAAGACGGAGACCGAAGAGAGCTGCGTCCTTGTAGGGGAGGTGATAGAATGCCTGACCAGCACCAGCATCTTCAATCACGGCGCGCAGCACGGCCAAGGTGCTCTCCGCCACGCCGGCGGCATCGAACGCGAGCAAAAATTCGCTGGCGTGCGCTTGGGCAATGCGCGCTTGTCCGCCAAAGTAGGTAGGTGCAGCCGGGGCCTGCGGCGCAAAGCCCGAAGGAAGCGAAAGGCATCAGCCACGATCGCAGCCAAGTCCGGCACGCCCCGTGCCGGCCACAGCTACCTGGTCCGACTCGTCAACACGCTCTCCGCGTACCGCCGCACCGTTTCGTACGGCAACGGATGGGCCGGGTGCGCGAGCAGGCTCTGGCCCGGACCCTTGTTGTGGTACGCAGCGTGCGTCAGCGCCTCGAGGCCCGTGACGAGCGGGGCGTGGGTGGCGGCGGAAGCGTCGGCTGGAGGGCCGGGACGACATGTTCGTTGTACTCCCACGTGGGCAGGGTGGGGTGGAGAGCGTCGGCCAGCAGACGCACAACGAAGTCGGCGTCCTCGGGCTGGAACTGGGCGGTGAGGTAGACGTGTTCCTTGTCGAGCGCCGAGGCGAGCACGGCGCCGCGCAGCTCGGCCTCGCGCACGATGGACAGCGCAGAGGGTCGAGTTGGCCTGGAGCAGCCAGTGCTGGAGCGCAGCAGCAGCGCCGGGCGCACGCGGTAGGGGCGCGGCACGGAGGGCGACGGTGACGCTGGCGGCGGCGGAGGCGGGGCGGACGCAAGGGGATGCCGCCGGCGGAGGCGGTGGCAAAGGACCGCCGGCCCAGGCCAGGCCCAGGCCCAGGCCCAGTGCGCGCGGCGGAAGCGGACGAGCCAGCATTGCGGAGAGAGGACGAGGACGAAGAAGGGGGGGCGGTGGAGAAGCCAGCAGAGCCCCGCCCGGCCTTCGTTCCAGCCTGCGTCTGAATTAATAACCGCCTGACGTCAGCACACGCCCCGTATTTGTAAGCGGCCGCGGGGCGTCTCCCGCCCGGTCACGTGCAGAGCACGTGCCATGCTGCGTGGCCGATTGGTGCGCGCAGTGACGTCATCGATCCCCACTCCCGCACGCACGCGCCCTCGCCTGTGCGCCCGGACCACACGCATGGCCACTAGTCAGCGAGCGCGTCGAGCGCGGCGATGAGGCCGACGGGCGGTGGGAGGGTGCCCCCCCTGCGGCAGCGGGGCAGCTGACTCGAGCGCACTGGCCGCCAGTACCCAGGGGCCGTCGCTGGAAGATGACATCTTCCCCGCATCCCCGCAGACGGATTATAAGCAGCCCTCTCCCGCGCCCGTGTGCTCTTCGGCCCCCTCGCCCCGCCTGGTGTCCGCCGTCCACGCATGCTGTCCACGCTCGCCGCCCCGTGCACGCCGTCGTCCAGCACGCGCACCGCCGCACCGCTGCGCTCGCCCAGCACCCGCCGCTCTTCCTCCTGCATCCGTCCTTTTGGATCTCGCAGGCGTACATTCTCCTCCAGTGTGTGCTCGCCTTCCTCTTTGCCCCGCCCGTGCCACGTACGTGCTGCTCCCCTGTTGTCCATGTGCCAGTCGCCTCGCATCCCGTTCGTGGTGGCTGTTCTTGCTGACCCAACGCACGCCGCGCTCCAGCCAAGACGCGGTACGAGCATCCGCTCGGCCATGTGGCCGTGATTGGCACGGGCCTCACGGGCCTGTCCACCGCAGCGCACTGCTCAGCCGCGGCTTCGAAGTCACGCTCTTTACCCTGGCCGAATCTGAGCGCGGATGGGTGGGATCTGGTCGGGTCAACACAACCTCCGGGCTGCAGATCAGTAGTGTCATGTACCGCTTCTTCCCCTCGGTCTGTTGGTCCAGCGGCTACCCGCGTCGCGATGAGATTCTGGCCAACCTCGCTGTGCTGGCGGAAACCTATGGCCTGCTGGGCCGCATTCGTTGGGCAACGCCCGTAACGTCGGTCCAGCGCCTTCATTCCGCCCCTCACACTGCGTCCTGCGACGAGCCCGTGCGCGGCAAAGCACAGTGGATTGTCAATGGCGAAGAAGACGTGGTGTGACGGGGTGGCCGTTGCGACCGGCACATGTGGCCAGGCCAAGATGCTCGACTTGGACGGCCAAGAATCGTTTGCGGGGAAGATTGTGCACAGCGCGCGCTGGATGTGCTGCACGCGTCCGATCTGGAGGGAAGCAAGTCGTCGTCGTGGGCGGTGGGCTTCCGGGGTGGAAGCTTTAGAACTTGTACTCCGTCGTGGCGCGACCAAAGCCACCATCTTAGCTCGGAGCGACAAGTGGTTATCCCGCGCAACACGGTGGTGGATTGTTTGTTGGCATGCCAGCCGCTGGGACGGGAGACGCGCTTGACGCCCCTCCTGGAATGGTTGTTGCGCAAGTTGCATTACCGCGACTTGGCCGAGAAGATGGCGCCGGTCGGCCTGCCGTTTTACAGTACGACGCCCGTGGTGAACGACGAGGCTTTGGCGCTCATCCGGACTGGCCGCGGCGAGTATTTGCGCGGAGACGTGCGCCACATCGGGCCCGACGGCGTCCACTTTTCCCACCGCGCGGGGGTACCCACGCTGGCGACAAGGGGTTTGAACAAGTACAACGTGCCTGCCGATGTGATTGTGGTCGCTACCGGATTTTCCAAGCCGTCTCTTGACTTTTTGCCGGACGACTTGTTCCCCGACGACTACCAGCGGCCCAACATGTACCTTCAGGTGTTTCCGATTACGGATGCGTCGTGTGGTGTCCGAATGCGACGTTTGAGGATGGAGTGGGCTCAGTGGGCAACTGGCACATTGGTATTTTTGCTCGGATCTGGAGCGTGTTTGCTATGGACCCAGCTACACGGCCTACGCCCCGACAGATGCGCTTGTGGGTCGACTTGGTCGGCTGGGCCAAATCCTCATCGAGCGTACGCGCTCTCGCGTTTTTTACCTACACGGAACTGGTCCTGTGGGTCGTCGTGTGGTCTTGTCCGTGGCGCACGGTTTGCAGTATGCGCTGTACGTGTTGCTTGGGTACGGGTATTGGACCCACGCCCAACCCCAGCCCAAAACCACGACCAAAACGCAGTCCAAGTCCCCTTCCCCGTCCTCAGCCAGCGTACCAGCCAAGACAAACGCCACAGACGAGGCCAAGAAGACCTTGCCCACAGGCACGGACACAGATACCGGCACATGCACGTTTCACCTGAGCCTTTCCAAGCTCCCGCCCTTTGTGCGGCCGAGCAAGAAAGAAGAAGAAACGGGGGGTGAGTATGGCGAGATGCTAGCGCGCTGGGGGGGTCCGGCACTGTTGAATGTCGGAGTGGCCGAGGCGGTGGTGAGTGGGAAAAATATCAACCTCCAACAGTGGGAACCGCGTCCGGATGGAGCCAAGTTTTACCCGCCTCCGCCGGTGCGCGGACAAAGGGGCCAGGATGGTGCTCAGCACGACGCCCATCATGACGCTCAGCATGATGCCCAGCACGATGCCCAGTACGACGCCCAGCACGAGGCCAAGCACGAGCAAGAGGTCATGCAGGAGGACCGCGATGCATCCGAGCAGGAAGGGAGAAGATCCAAGAGACGGAGACGAACCGGCAGGAGGCTAGGGATCCCACAAAGAAGAGCATGGCGGACCAAGTCGAGTGGTCTTCAGCCCGACGACCCAACCCCTGCCCCTCCTCGCCACACCCATCATCATCGTCATGGTGGCCGACGCCACAACAAAAAGCACAAAAACTAACCGTCTTCTCGGATGTCTATACTAGGTTGAGTTGCTCGTTCCGCCTGAGCGTTGAGGCTCAACGATCTAATCTCAACGCTCAACGCTCGACGCTCATCAAACGCACATTTACGTGCTCTCAACGTATTATCCGTCTAGCAACAGTACTAGTTCTCTTTTCGTTTTGTCGCTTGGATCCCGAGATCCACACCCAGTTGACCGACATCCCCAATCCCCCCCTGAGGCCTGAATATTCAGGCATGAAAGGAGTGTTATCGTACGTACGGACCACGTGTAGTTACAATGCTATACAAAAGTATGGTGGTTTGGTAGGGCCGTTTACTCTTTCGGCATAGCTCGGGGTAGATGGAGCTGAAGTGGAAAGTCCCACGCTCTACGAGGTGTACGAGGTTAGCTGGTTACAGTGGCCCCACCTCGGCTCTCATCTACTAATACAGTTGCGAATCCACAACACTTGCAGAACTGGAGTATACTAGAGACAAGCTGAATGATAGGCCCGGCATATTATATACCGATCCCAGACGAACGTAACATGTAACAGCCGAGGACGGAGGAAGCGACAAGTGGCAGCCACTGTGGAACGGACCAAGATCAAGTCGGAGGGGTTTACACTGTACTGTGAAGTGGGGAGTGGGAAGGGAAAGGGATGTACCGCTACCGTCCGCCCATACGATGTTTATGGTGATGGATAAAAGGGGGAAAGATGGGCATTGCAGGGGAGGCAAAGCAAGCCATAGCAGAGCTAGAGGGCACAACAAACCGGCCTTTATACCGTTGACTGTTACTCATCGTGAACGTCAACCGGCGGTGACAGATCGGTGTGATATGATACGTATAGACGCCCACACCCATCCAGAAAGAGAAAGATAGGGGTATGAACAACATGTTGGCATGTGGGATGTGGAATGTGCAAGGTCGTAAACAGCGAAGCGTAACGGTACCGTGAGGTGAGCCTCAGTGTGATGCGTCGGAGGACAAAGGAGGCAAAGAGGACGGAGAGGAGCGGGAGAGGGAAAGAGGGAAAGAGGGAAAGAGGGAAAGAGGGAAAGAGGGAAAGAGGGAAAGAGGTAAATATAGAAATGGGGGATATACAGGCACACTGGGCACTTTTTTGTCATGAACCATCAACAACAGGACAACAGGCGCACCAGTCAGCTATAAGCCGGTGCATTCATAGGGTCGAAGAACGGGATGCCAAAGAGAGCAAGTGAAGCTTGAAGCTAGAGCGTGACGGAAGACAAGGCGGATTGTCGTTGCCGTCGCTGTTGTTGCCGTCGGGCGTCCAGCAGTCTCGGCAGTACGCTGCGAATTCCCCCGGGGCGCGGTAGGCAAGGGGACAAAAGACGGCGCAGTTAGAACAGTGAATGTTCTTGATCCGGTACCTAGACCTGGAATCCGATTCAGCGAAGGGCAGGGGGGGGGGTTAGGTCGCGTTGTGGAGTACATTTTTGTGCTCTACACACTGCGGTGCACGAGATGCGCGCGGGGCAGAGACGAGACGTACCATCCGACGTAGGGCAGGACGAAGGCCCGTCGGCCTTGGTTCACCCGGAGGGGCGAGGTATCCACAGGCGAGTGGGGTGGGGCCAGCATGGAGACCGAAGGGACAGAGGAGGTAGGCGTGCTACTGGAGGTAGCACCAGAGCCACTCGAAGCCGAGGAGGACGCAGACGCATCAGTGTCCCCTGGGGTGGTGGTGGATGAGGGGAGCGCAAGGTAGTGCCCGATGGAAGCGGTGGGGTGTTGGACATGGTGGTGGCGGGGGTAGTGGTGGTGAGTGGGATGGCGATGGCGATGGCGATAGAGCAGGTCGAATAGAGCGGAGGATGGGTTATCCTGGGACGTGGATGAGATCTGTTTGTGCCGTGTGGGTGCGCGGTGGGGCGCATGTGCTGTGAAAGGGGGGGGGGGGGGGGCAAGGGTGCCGGACCAATCAATCGTCTTGGCCAATAGGGCACTATAAACGGAATCTGAAAATTAAGAGAGGGCGCGAAACAGGCGCGTACACTGGGCGCGAGGCGCAGGGCGCAGCTGCACAGTGCAGGGCGTACCCTATACTATAGACACTACAAGCTGAATGGGAATGGGGCTGGGCGCGCGGCCAGGGGGAGCGTTGGGAGGGGGGGAATAGGCAGCTGGCGCACAGCTAAGCCGTGGTAGGATTATCGATTATCGGGCGAACAGGTTGTGTGGAAAATGCGTGGACTGGCTGTGGACACACGGCGCAGCGCGCGTGTTTGGTTGGCGCAGCCCCCGTGGGTCGACGGAGGGTCCGCTTTCCAACCAGCACCACACAAACAGGAGTTTGCTGTGGAGGGCGTGTGGGCGCACGCGATGCGGTCGATGAGGCTTTTCAGGCGGGAGGGCGCGTCATCGATCACATCGATCACTTCGATCACATGTCACAGGGGGTCGGAGTGCCGCTGACACATGTGACAGTTGCGCGTGCGGAGCTGGGAGGCTTATGCCAGTGTGTGTATACAAAGTGCTATTAACATTTAGTCTTTTCCGTTGGCGACTGCGAATTGTGCCTCTTTTGGGTACCTCAGCCTGACAGCCTCAAGAGGCTGGGTGGGAACGATGTTGTTTGGGAAGAGGGGGGACAAAGGGGAGAGGCGGAACGGAACGGAGGGATGTCGATGAGGGCATGGGGGAAGCGACTTAAACGTTAGCGCGTGTTACATGTTAGCGGATACTCTAATTATAATCGGTCGCGTGTACGTAGGACTCGCGGGCCAATTACAATTGCAGGAACCGCTCGGGTAAACGTTAAGCTGTTAAACGCGCCTTTCAACGACTCCAGGGGGCGGGAAGGGCCGGGGCGAAGCAAAGCGGCCCGGGATCAATGAGACCGACATATGTAGATGAGATGGGAGGCTCGCGACCAGCCTACCCGCCAACGAGCGTACTATACACTAACGACGTAGGTCTTAGATAGTATAGCTCTCCATGGCGTTTTGCGCTGTTTGGTTGCTGGTGCGCTGCGCTGCGCCCCTGAGCAACTCTCATCAGTGGGTGGTGCGGTGTGGCGCGTAATGCATGATGCATGACCGACGTGTGGCGAGGTGGAGGGTAGCCCGTAGGTGCTATAGTAGAAATAAGCACCACGACCGCGGCAATTCAGCTATCATATCGATCATCGCTTTCTCCTTTTCCCTGCGCCGGCATAAGATCAAAACACCATCGACATCGATCACCTGGAAGCATCTGTGCATCCACTCATGAGCCTCTTTGCTTCCCCGAACTCTCAAGCTTGAAGCTGTTCAAGCTTCAAGCTAGCTTCAAGACTCTCTCCACTGGAGTCACTGTTAGTCACTAGTCACTATCTAGCCCGTATCTGTCACTGATCGATCACTAATAAAGTCACGCCTCACATACCAATCGTCCCAGTGCGACTGGCAAGTGACGTTTGAGGACCCTGGGCTGCTCCACACCACATGTCTCGTACTTCGGCGCGGTGGAGCCGAAGTTGAAGCTCTGAAGCTTGAAGCTAACTCTTCAAGAGCTTGGAGGAAACGCGCAGAGACGACAGGAGCGAGCTTCCCGCTCCCTCAGGACCCTCCTTCAGGTACGTTTCAGTAGGCCAGCGAGAGCCGGGAGGGCTAAGGAGGGTCAGTTATGACTCAGGTCACAGGCCTTACGCGCTAACGTCCCAGGCTGAGCGCGCTGAGCGGCTGAGCTTGAGATCTGAGAAGAGCAGATTGCAGTGCGTGGCCTTGCGTGGCGGCGGCACGGGCGTGCCTGGCGTGGCCGGCCGGTGAAAGGACACCGGTGACCGGGGTCGGGGAGATGTGATAGATTGTACTCGACAGGAGTCGGAGTCTGTGCCTCTGTGTGCTGAGCCGCTCAGCCCTGCTCAGAGCTCACAGCGCGCTCAGCCTGAGCTGCGTAGCGCTCAGCCTGCCCCAAACAACAGCTCAAGATGAATCATCGTTCAACGTTCATCCTGCATCCTCCGAGAAAGCCGGTCAATCTATATCGCTCAGCCCAGAAGAAAAAGAACCTCAGGGTCGCCCTGAGCTCCAGCAGACTTCAAGCTTCAGTTGCTCCAACCTGTGGTCACCGGTCACCCGCTACCGCCTACCCCACTACCCCAACCCGGGCTGAAAATCTCCGCGCTGAACCTTAGAGCTTAGCCCTTGAAGCTTGAAGCTTGTTGAGATCTGAGATGAGCCCTAGGTAAGCGCTAGCCCTTAATCGATCATTGATACGGCCGATAACGCCTACGGCCGGCCTATAAGCCCCAAGGTTCTAAGTCCTATATTGAAGGATTCATCATTCTGATCGAATTAGCCCCCCCACACCCCATGCCATGCCGGATACTCGAGACCTGTTGCGACCGACAAAACGACCTATAATCACAACATCCCCGGATCACACTGGCGCCTCCCGCTCTATACTTCTTTCCCACTGCTAAAAAAGCAGAAGAAGAAGCGTGGCGTCTTGGGTGTGCTCTGCAAGCACATCGCATGCATCACGGTCGTGCACACTGTTTCTATGATATAAGATCTAAGTATCAACCGATCCTTCGCCTTCCGTCGCTCACATTCGTCAGATACCTTCTCACCGAAATAAGTTGCAAGCATCCGTGCATCTGTTTGCTCTCTCTGTTTCTCTCTGTGTTCTGAGAGCTCAGTCTGAGCTGTGTGGGAAGAGTTTGAGATTTGATCGGAGGATCTCTCTCTGAGATATCCGAGATTCTTTTCTGGGATCTTTTTTCTCCTGGCAATAGTTTCGTATGTGTCCGTGCACCGCGGGCCCGGAGGAGGAGAGGGATTTGGATCTAGATATGGGATGGACAGCGCGCCTAGGAGGACAAGCCACGAAAAAGGTATATCAGTTTGTGTAGTGGTCTTTTGGTGATTGAAGTGGGGGGTATTGCATACTGAAATCGATGTTGGGTTTCCAATGACTCGGGATGGCCGATGGGGTGTAGAAGGTGTGGCAGAAAGAGAGATGCGAAATGGGCTGGTGGGGGGAGTTTGATGGAGGGCTGAAGGGACGGGGAGCTCGATAGACGGGTGGCGGACACGACAGTGGCGAGGGATTGGGTGATTGTGGTGGGTCCTGTGGGCGGGAAGGGAAGGGAGGTTGCAGCGCGGACAGCCAGGGGGAGATGGATGAGCGGGCGATGATGCAATGGGGTGCTCGGATGGCCCATCGGAGGGTCGGAGAAATAAGGATCCAATTGTCAAATACCCAAGCTCAAGAGCCGAAGAGGCAGCCCGAGTACGTTCGTTCGGTGTGCGCGTGACCGATTATACCACTTGAACGGTATAATGAGTGAACGCAGCTTCCGGGGGCGCAGCCAGACTGGCGCAGTGCGGCCGCCAAGGGAGACCACCCGCACTGTTCTGCGCGGAGGATGCGGCTGCGCAGGAGACAGGCGGGGTGCGGAGTGCCGGCGCAGGCCGGTGGGTACGTATAGCTCCTTGCATGCGCATAGTGGGAGGACTACGATCAGAGTATCTCAGTGAGTATACCAGTACCGAGTCCAGCAGGACGGCCCCACGCACTTGTGCCCCGAACCAACGACCGACCAATCGGCCAGCCAGGACAGCAAGGTCCCTTCGTCCTTGCACTCCTGCCCACCTCTCCCACCCTCACCACCACTCTCCCCTCCTTGCCCGCCACCCCTGCCCCTCCCTGCCCTCCGAGGGTGCGCCCACACCCGCGCCACAGCGTCGGCGTCTGCTTTCCTCTTGCGATGATGCCTCTCCCCCTTCGTCATTTGGCGCTTCTGTCCCTCTCAAGCCCAACACACCTCGCGCCGCCCCTGACGCTTCCCTTATGATCGCCCCCGTCGTCTCCCCCCCCGTCAGCACCGCCTCCCCCTGTGACCGCTCCTCCCATGACACTGCCCTCGACACCCCCCACCACCCACACTCTCCCCCCGCACATCCGCTTCTTGGCCCTGCCGCCCCCACCGCCTCCGCTGATGATGCTGTGTCATCCGCTGGCGGCTACGCTTGTCCCACGTGTGGCCACCGCTTCCGCCGCAAGAATGGCCTGAGCCGCCACGTGCGCTCCCACACCGGCGAAAAGCCGTTTGCATGTCCCTCTGCAAGTTCCGCTCCACCCGCACCGACAGTCTCCAGCGCCACATGAAGCTCCACGTCCCCACCCACCCATCCCGCCTCCGCACCCCCCGCTCCAGGTCTAGCATCCATCAGCCCTCAATCTTCTCCGATGCCCCACCAACCATCTTCGATCTACCTGGCACCCACACCCATTGTACTGCCTTCCCCAGCGCCACAGCGCTCCCCGTCTCCTACGGCGGTACCACCGACTTGCCTACCTACCGTCCGCACCACCATCTCTCCCACCCATACCACATCGAGCGCCGCGTGTGGCCCTCGCTCCCGGGAGGAGATACGGCTGGCCGTACCGGCAACCAGCTGGCCTTTCAGCTCAGTAAGGGCATGTACCCCCCCATTCCCCTTGACACGGCCAATCCAAGTTTTCTTGTCCCCCTCTCCTCTGGGCGCGACGAGGGGGTCGGTGCCAGCTCGTTTGACATGTTGAATCCAGATCCCTCTTCTGCCATGGCCTTCATTCCCAAGCCCAAACCGGGACCGGTGGCACCCCTCCCCCCCACCCATCTCTTCTCCGAAACTTTCTCTGCTTCCCTGTCCTGCCACTCAGACAGTCCCAGCTCGAAACACAGACACATCAGCCACCCCGCTGACACTAGCTTGGATCTACGTCCGAATGCGGCCCGAGGCGGTGGGGGAGTGTACCCACCACCGCTACCTCCTCCTACAAGTAGCTGTTTGACCAGCCCTTCTGGGATCGATGTGCGTTCAGGCTCAGCGCCGGCGGTCGAGGGGAATCAACTGCGTCCAAAAAGTTGTACGTTGTCTTCGCCTAGGACGGGGCAGACCGCGCCCAAGAATCTTCCCTCCCACCACCGATCAGTATGCAACACGCGGAACCAAGATAAAGATAACGCCACCCCATTACTCATCTCGCCTTCCTCTGCAGCTAGCAGTGCTCCAGCCAGCGTTCCGGCTTGGCATCTCCACCGCCCCCGCTTCATAGTACGGCCTCGGGTATCTCTCCAGTCCATCTGACGGAAGGGTTCCCTTTTGCCACCGACTTTGATTTTGGTCCTCTCTGGATCAAACCAGCAACGTGGGCGTAGCCTGGCTCCGAACAGAATAACTGGTGGGCATGGGGTGGAAGACTGACTTGGATAAGACGATCCAAATTACGGTGCAAGTTGCAAGTTGGTATAGAAGCAAAGTCCATCTCGGAATCGTCGCTTTGCCATCGACGAACCCAGTACCCGCCCATTTTCGCCTTTGTGTTCAGCTAGGTAATTTAAGTGTCGGAAGTCGAACGTTGAGCATCACGACACTTGCAGGAGGTCAGCATTTCGAGGTGGGATCTGCGATGCCCGAAGCATAGATATTGTAGATGGCTAGGAAAGCATGCCACTGAGGTACGAGTTTCAACCCTCTTTGACAGGAACAATCTCGTTCCATCGGGCCTCCCGGGTACGAGCTCGGGCGAAGTCTTTTTGGTCGGCAATAATTAAAGCTTCTAGCGGCTTTCCTCTTTCCACACCAGGGATATGGAAGAAGCACAGGGCCAAGAGGCAACCACAGCAGAGATGAGATTGTTCTGGTAGACTCCTTGGTTGTTGAGATCTCTCTCTCTCTCTCTCTCTCCCTCACGCTTTTTCCATGCCCTTTCTTTCGATGAACGAACCTCAATCCGATTCTCTCTCCATTTGGTTCGCCTACTCGCCTGCCTGCCTGTTTACCAGAGTCTCTTGTGCTCACGCTTAGGTAGTCACTGTACTTCCGAGCTCTCTGGCTTCCCACTGAGAGAGTCTCTTTTGTGCTCACGCTCCGTTAGTCATTGTAGAGCCGAGCTGCGCTGCGCTCTGGTGTTTCCCACGGAGAGTCTCTGGTGCTCTCACGCTTCGTTCGTCGATGTACAGCCGGGCCAGCCTGTTCTCGGGTGCCTGCGTCTAGCCGATTTTCCTTGCCCTCTGGTGCTTCCTGTAGAGTAGCGGAGTCTATCAGGCAAGCCAAAGGGAGTGGGTGTGGTAAAGAATAGCATTGTATACCCGCGAGGGGTCGTCCTACTTATACGCCAAGTAGGGAAAAGAAAGAAAAGATAACTCGAGCCAAGACAACCTTGTAGCTCAGACCACCAAGTCGATTAGCCCACAAAGCAGGACAAACCAAACCAGTGCCTAACCAAACTGTTGAGTCTCAAATCCAGATGATGTGGTCCGATACTCAACACTTCCCTCAGAGAGACACTTGGTCCCTTGCGCTTACGCGTAGTTACATTTTGTACAGTCGAGCCAGTCTGCCCCCTGGTGCCTGCGTCTAGCCGTTCTGCTGCCCTGCCCTCTGGTGCTTCCCTCAGAGAGAGACTTCAAAATTGGTCTCTCGAACACTGCTGCAGTGCCGCTAGTCTTGCGGCGTAGGACATATATAGCTTCCGTAGGCCCCTGGTGTGGCCCAGATTGGTCTGTGCGCCCAGATTGGCTGCGCCGCACCCGGCCTCATTACTTCCTGCTCCTTTGTGGTTGCATCCTCTCCCCTCACCACCGCCCCTCTCTTCGCGCCAGTCGCAACTGGTATCCCATCTCTGCAGCCAGCACATCGCAGAGTGCTCTGCGCCATGGTGTAACCGCACCACCTTCTTCCCCTGGCCCCCATCATCACCATCGTTGCTGCCTGCACTGCTTACTGTCCTCCTTCATCGTCCCGCCCCCCATTGCTCGGTTCTGCTCGGCTGGTCTTCTTTGCTGCCGTACGTCTGCATTCCCTCTCCCGTCCCACTCTGTCCTCCTCGCCTCGTCTGTATCGCGTTGGATGCCCTCTCTGCCCCTCGCCCCGTCCCCCTCTCACAGTCCGTGAATTGCTTCTGCCGTACGTGCTCATTCCTCTTGCACAACTGCGCGTCGTTGCTGACCTGGCCCTGCTGCCTGCCTATACAGACTCCCCCTCGCGAGCCATCTTGTCCTCGTTTTATCTGGTCCGCAGCGTCATTGTACGTACCCGCTTCCTCAGCATTCCCTTCACTTCTGCTGATCTTGTGGGTCACATGCGTTTTGTGCATGCGCCGTCTCGTTCGCCTTCGACCCACCCTTGTCCGTCTGCTCACTTTGGGTGTCTTGCTCACATCGTTTGCGTCGCCTGTGGTCCTCTCGCTTGGCTGGTCTGCCTTGCCATCGTACGTTCCCGTACTTCGCCCTTGGAGTTGTCCTGTCATTGATACTGTCTGCCCAGCTGCTGCATGCACGAAATCCCACGGTTGAGTCGTCTCGCCTTGTTGGCCTCGACTCATCTGAGTGTTTCGCGCCGTCGTACGTCCCATCTGTCATATACCGACTGTTCCTGACCTCGTCCGCCCTACACGTGTACATTCCGACTTCATCCCGCTTGTCCTCGCTACTGGCTGACTTGATCGCCTGACCCGTGAGTCTGTCGCACATCTTCTGTGTCTCTCGCTAGCCCTCTGTGTGCTGCTGCTGACTTGGCCAGCTTCTCCCTAGTGCGCGCTCCCCTAACACTATCCTGCCACTGCTGCTACGTTTGATGCTTCCGTCCTACGTCGCACCTAACTGTAACTGTGTTGGTTGCCGTATAATCGCTTCCCAGCGATCTTCGAATGCATTCTATACCTACAACAGTAACTGCCCTGGTGGTATAAATATCTCTAGTTCTGCATCGATGCCTGCCCCAACCAGCCAGCCAGTTAGAGAACCTAAGCACGCATCTAATCAACAGCTAAACGTTTGGGCCCATTTGGGCTAAGCGCTTGACTGTATGTGGCCAAAGCCCTTAGCTCAGGCCTCAGGTGGCCAAAGTTGTTTGGCCAAACCTCTCCATCGGGAGGTTAGTAATTTATTTTTGGCTGATTTCATGGTTGACCGAAGCAACATTAATTTTTCATGACCGCCCGTGTTGACAATGGAAAATAGACAACAGACCATCGCAGTGCCAATCGGAATCCCAACAGCAGCGATGGCGATGGCGAGGTTAGCACGTACACCTGTAATACATGGTCCGTCCTCCATAGCTCTCTTCGTCTCTCTCGCCGTTACCACCCACAACTGGGATCCGTCTCGTGGGGCATCTACTACGCATGTCGCTACGCATGTCGCTACGCATGTCCGCCCCCTCCCCCCCCCCCAGCCAAAATATAATCCACTTTGCCTGTTCGATTGCTCCTTTCCTCCAGCAACAACACAAGCAACGCCCGAGCCACACAGCACGATGCACTTATTCCTCAGCGGGTAGTTGTACCTAAGATCGCAGCGGGAACACGCAGGGAAGGTGGGGTCAGTGGACACGCACTGAGAAGAGAACAGACAACAGAGAACAGAGCGAAGAAAGGAAAAGGGAGAAGGAACGTACTTGGGGTTGAAGAACAAACTCTGGGCCCCCAGGGGAAATCGTGGACTTTGTGGTTAAGATGTTCGTACTTGGGCCGCGGGGGCAGCTCGCCGTCGTTCTCAGCCAGGACGTGTTCGTGGTGCTTGGCGTGGTCCAACTCCTTGCCACCAAAGTAGAAGAGGCCGAGGTGACGGCAGGGACAGCGACAAAGAAGGTGATCTTGGCCCAGCTTGCCCGAGTGGGCAGCGTGGCCGACGTACTGCTCCTGGTGCTTGTTGAAGGGCGGCGGCCTTGGCCGTCGGGCGGGACAAAGCCAAAGTACTCCTGCGGGATGGGCGCGCGGGGGGGAACTCCTTGATGGGGGCCGAGTGGGCGAAGCGGACGCCGCGTGTGGCGGTGCGGGCGACGGTGCGGGTGGCAGCAAGCGGAGCATGGCGGTGGTGGCGGGAGCGGTCGAGGCCAAGCAAGCAAGCAAATGTCGGGCGGGCTACTTTTCCGGGCGCGGTCAAGGTGCTCAGGCTAACCCTCAGGCGTGAGGCCGCACGCACGCACACTGGCGCCCGCCGCGCGCACGAGCAGTAGGGTTCGATTAGTAAACGATGCCCAGCGCGCTTTTGAAACGGGCAGCGGGGCGGAAGCAGGGGCGGAACTGCGCTGGCCGGCCGCAGCCAGGCGGGGCGCGGCGGCTGTGCGCTGCAATGCGCTGCTCCACCACAGCGCCGGAAGTCCGACGGCTGAGGTAAGCGCGCACGCCTTTGGCGCGGGGGCAGTGCTCGCCGTGGCCGGTGGTGGCCGCTGCGGGCAGCCCGCTACATAACGGCCGGTGCGCCCCCTGGCTGCCCCCCCCCCTAACCCACCACCACCCCCATGGACGGCCTACTCGCTGCCCACCGCCGCCGCCGCGCCGGCTCGCACCGCCTACACCGTCCTCGGCCAGACCTTCCTCCTCGACAATGCCTACGTCATGACCCGCGAGCTCGGCCAGGGCGCCTACGGCTGCGTCGCCAGCGCCATGCACCAGCGCACCGGCGAGGGCGTCGCCGTCAAGAAGGTCACCAACATCTTCCACAAGCGCATCCTCACCAAGCGCGCCCTCCGCGAGATCAAGCTCCTGCGCCACTTCCGCGGCCACCCCAATCACCTGTCTCTACGACATGGACATCATCGACCCCACCTCCTTCAACGAGGTCTACCTCTACGAGGAACTCATGGAGGCCGATCTCCACGCCATCATCCGCTCCGGCCAGCCCCTCACCGACGCCCACTACCAGAACTTCATCTACCAGACCCTCTGCGGCCTCAAGTATATCCACTCGGCCTCCGTCCTCCACCGCGACCTCAAGCCCAACAACCTCCTCGTCAATGCCGACTGTGGCCTCAAGATCTGCGACTTTGGCTTGGCCCGTGGCTTTTCCGACGACGCCGGCATGCAGGGCGGCGGGTTTATGACCGAATATGTGGCTACGCGCTGGTACCGCGCCCCCGAGATTATGCTTTCCTTCCAAAACTACAGCACCGCCATTGACCTCTGGAGCGTGGGCTGCATCCTCGCCGAACTCCTCGGCGGCCGGCCTATCTTCAAGGGCCGCGACTATGTCGACCAGCTCAACTTGATCCTCGATGTCTTGGGCACCCCCGAGGAGGCCACCTTGTCCCGCATCGGTTCCGACCGGGCGCAAGACTATGTTCGTTCCCTGCCGTTCAAACCCAAGGTACCCTGGTCGGTCAAATACCCCAACGCCAACCCCGACGCCCTCGACTTGCTGGACAAGCTCATGGCGTTTGATCCGGCCAAGCGCATCAGCTGCGAAGAGGCACTGCGACACCCTTACCTCGCCGCCTGGCACGATCCCGCCGACGAACCTGCTTGCCCTGCCAAGTTTGACTTTGGATTTGAGAATGTCAACGATGTGGCGGGCATGCGCAACTTGATTTTGGCCGAAGTACGCTCGTTCCGTGCCGAGGTGCGGTACCATTCTCGTGCTGCGCAACAGCCCCGTCGCCAAGAAAGGTACGTGTGTGGTTGATGTTTCTTGCAGTTTCTCTTTGTCGGACAGCTGTCCGTTGTGTGTGTGTGTGTGTGTGTGGGTGAGGCATGTCAACTGACTTGGCTGCGAACGCATGTTCTCTTCCGCTTCCGCCCGGTTAGTTTGCCCGTGCCAAGCCGGGACCAAGTGTTTAGCAGCTCGGACGCCTATGCCCCGGCCGCGACGGTGCCGGAAGCCCAAGTGACTGAAAATCCTAGCGGTACGTCTTCACCTTCTTGTTCCGAACCTCCTCCCTCCCCCTATTTTTGCTGTTGCCCCTGGGCTGCGCGGACTTGCCCTGCCGCGCCCGCCGGCGTGACACGCTTATCCTGCCCTTTTCTTCCCCCCCCCCCCTTTCCCCCCCTTGCCCTTTCCCGACCCCCGAGAAAGAGAGAGGAGAAAGAGAGAGAGAGAGACCCCAGCCTCGCCATGACGTGTTGACCCGTGCTTCGCTTTTCCGCTTGCTGTGCTCTGTGCGTGGCTCGTGCGTGGTTTGTGGCTAGGCGCAAGACGGTGGACCGATCGTGCGCCTGTTGGCTCGCCTCAAGCACCTTCAGCTTCGTTTGCCACGGCTCATGAAATGCTTCAACGGCCTCTTGATGCTGGCCCACCTCTTCTCCGCCCGCGGCCACCGGACCTCTGCACCCCCGTCACTGCTCCTTCCACTGCTGGGCCCAATGGCCTGAGTCGGAGTGAAGGTGGAGGTGGGACGCAGATGATATCTGGGCCCTCTGGACCGGACGGGGCGGACCAAGTAACGGATCTGGTGGGGTACGAGTCGGAGCCTGTTGCGCTGGACCCAGCGGCGGAACTGGCGGACGAACTGGCGCGCTTGCGTCGGCCAGGTCATCGACCTACCTGGACAACCGATAGCGATCCCGTATGGAGCTTGCGCTCGAGCGGCGGCGGCGCAGGTACCATGGCTCGATCCAGTACGGGGGGGGGGAAATCTCATCGGTCGCGCGCTTGGTCAGGCAACTTTCAGGTCCAGTCGGTGCCTAGCCAGGACCTTGCTCTCGACCTGGATCCGGACCCTTCCCAGCCAGACTTGGACCCGCACCATCACGCTGGTTCCAGTTCCGGTTCGGGCGCGGCTGCCGTCCCCGTCTCCATCACCGCTCCTGGGCCTGTTGCCGTGCCCGTTCCCGTGCCTGTTCGCGTTCCAGGGCGGGAGGGTGAGCTGGACCCTACTGCGCCGCTTGCCTACCGCACCAGTTACGCTCTCGGCTCGGGACACGCGGGACACGCGTACGAGCAAGAGCAAATGGAACCCTACCGTGGTCCGCGCGGTGTCAATGGTCGTCCGATTGCCCAGCCCCCGCGGCCCAGGGAAGGCACACGCGATCATGAGTTTGGCCAGGCTCCGACCAAGTTCCGTCGAGCTCTCTTGTCTGTCTGGGGGGTTCTCATCTGTGCCCCCGGAGGGCACACGTGAGGCGTACTGGTACTGGTACTGGTTCTTGGGACTTTGACTTTGGGGTCCAGGGTCACAAGGGTCACAAGGGGTCCAAGGGGTCCAGGGGTCCAGGGGTCCAAGGGGTTAAATGGGGTAAAAGGGAGGAGGAGAGGAGGGGATGGGGGAGTCCCACTTGGCTCGCTTGGCTCGATTTTCTCTTGGTACAGCTGACTGACTCTCTAGTTTACTTTTTTTTATCTGTGCGCCCCTCCCCGGCTGTGTGGCTTGTGCTGCGCCTCTTTGCCTCTTGGCCTATCTGCCTCTCTGCCTTTGTTTGTTTTGGTTGGTTGTGTGCTTGTTTATGGCTTGGTTCTGCCGCTGGTTGCTGGTTTGCTGGTTTGCTGGTTTGCTGGTTGCTGGTTTGCTGGTTTGCTGGTTGGCTTGGCCGCCGTGCTTTTTTGATACCCCCCGCCTCAGATGCACTGGAGCGCGAGCTGGCCCAGTACCACACCTGATGCGATATCTCCCTGCGCGGGAGGGAGGGAGCGAGCGATTGGGTCGTGATTGATCTTCCTTCCTTCCTCCTTCCTTCCTTCCCCCCTCCTCCTTCCTTCGTCTCACCCTTTCTTTCTCCTCTCCTCTCCATCTTCCACATCTTCTTGCCTCTGTACCTACCCCCCTGTCCACCTCTCTCTCTTTCTATCCTTGCTTGGGCCTTCTCCTCCCTGTTCTCCTCCCGTTCTCCTCCCGTTCTCCACTGGTCCCCCCATGCAGCTTCTTTGTTCGATATCGGTTCTGGATGCGTGCCACGCACCGCCGCCCACGCATTGGATGGGCGCAGGCGCTTTGACGGGGGTGTATATACACAGAGGGACATAGGGAAAGAGCGGAGGGTGTGGGGCGGAGATGTGCAGGAGGTGGTGGTCTGCAACCGAATCACGTGGCCCATCTGCCCATTTGGGCAAGCGCGGTGACGCGGTGACGGTGACGTGGTCGCTGCTGCAGCACACGTGTAACATGTGATGTGTGACATGTGATGTATGATGGCCCACACGTGGGGCATGTGATGTGCATGCAGCCTGCCCAAGATCGGCAGTCGCTCCCACCACACTGCCCCCGCGCCCGCCGCGCCGCACTCAACATGCCAGTCGGACGGACCAACCCTCCCCGCACGGGGCACCCTCCCCGTGCACGCTCGCTCGCCCCCGCACGGCGCCTGTGTGGCGCACACGAGCCGATGCACAGCGGCGAGCGACGATGCAGGGATCACACATCGCCCATGCCTCGCTCACCCGTCGGCTGGTTCAATTTCAGCCCAGCTTTTCAGCAACGCTTCTTGGCGGGCCGTCGCTCCACCTCGTCTGTCTGCTGCGGAAGCTGGCGGCTTTCCTCTCCCATCCCACCCCTCTTCTTCTTTTGCTGCTTCTCCACCTCCACCTCCTCCTCCACCTCCTCCATCTTCTCTCCCTCGCACTCCCCTCCCTCCCCTCCCCTCCCCCCCCCCCTCCCCTCGCATCACTCACTTCCCTCCGTGTTCACGTCGCCAGTCCTGGCCTGCACTCTTTCTTTCTTTCTTTCTCTCCCACCCACCTTCTTTCTCTCCCCCCATGCTCGCCAACCTCTGGGCCCTGGCCCTGGCCGCCCTGGCCACCGCCGCCTCCGCCTCCGCCTCCACCCAATCCAGCGACAAGATCACCTACCACATCAGCCTTGCGCCCGCCGACTCGGACGCATTGGAGGCACGCATGCTCGCCGTGTCCGAGTCTGGCGCACCCTGGCTCAGCCGCGACGAACTGAAGAGCTATGTCGCCGGCCCCTCGGCCCACGTCGATGCGATCAAAGCCTTCCTCGTCTCCAAGGGCGTCCACCCCAACAACATCCAACTCAACGACATGGGCGACCGCCTCACTGTCCTCAGCTCCCTCGACCAAGCCCAGTCCGTCTGGTCTACGCCCATCCACCGCCGCAGCCCGCACTCGGCTACCATGCAGCCGCACCAGCTCCACATCCCTTCCCAGCTGCAGCACATGATCACCGATGTGTATCCCTTCACGGCCCACTCGACCTCCCGTGCGCTCACGTCAGCCTCCCGCCCCGACCCGGCCTCGGCCAACGTCATCACTGCCGCCCAAACCAAGGCGATCAACGAGGACCCCAACACCTGCCGCGACGATCTGGTCACGCCCGAATGTCTTCGCCACTTTTACGGTGCCGGGCATTGGAAGCCCAAGCCGATTAACGGCACGCTCGACCTGATGATTCTCCTCCTTGGCGGTGCCGGGGCAGACGAGGCGGATGTGCACCACTACCTGCACCAGTACCGTCCGAAGATTCATGACATTGACAATTTCCACTTCAAAGTCAACGCGTCCAAGGCGGGCGCTGAAGCACCTGGCGTCCCCGGCCACGGCAGCGAAGGGTACGTCGACGCTGAGGTGATTGCTGGGATTGCTGCGCGCTCAATATGGGTATGATCAAGTACGGTGGTCCCAGACGCTGGACATGAGCACCGAGTTTACCTTGGCGCTGCGCTACGTGTTGGACAATTACCATGGCAACGAGTTGCCCGGTGTGATCAGCGTCTCGTTCGGCACGGACGAAACGGATGTATCCAAAGCGCATGCGCAGGAACTGTGCTCGGTCGTGCAAAAGTTGACGGCACTAGGAACGACCGTGGTATTTGCCTCGGGCGATGCGGGCGTCGACGGATCCCACGGCACCCAACACGGATGCAAGACCAAATGGACCGCGCCGTACCCGGCGGGTGCCCGTACGTGCTGAGTGTGGGCGGAACGCAAAACTTTGACCCGGTACGTGCGGTGGACGGGACCAAATCGTACCAGAGCGGAGCGGGGTTTAGCACCCACTTTGCTCGTCCCAAGTACCAACGTCGTGCTGTGCGTGCGTACCTAGACCAAGCGCGCGCCGACATTCACAGTCGCGCCAACACGTCCTTTGGCCGCGCGTTCCCTGACATCGCAGCTGCCGGACTCAACGTACCCGTCTACGTCGTCGGGTACAACCGTACCATCGCAGGCACGTCGGTCGCTGCCCCTGTCGCAGCTAGTATCCTTGCTTTGGCCAATAACAAGCGCCAGCACATGAACAAGTCTCGTCTTGGCTTCCTCCATTCTAGGTTGTACCACCACCCTGACTTGGTCACCGATATCACGCACGGATCTACAGGCGGCACAGGATGCGGCGTCCTCCCCGCCACGCAAGGGTGGGACTTGGCTTCCGGATTGGGTTACCTCAACTTTGACCCCTTGGTCACTTGCCCTGAAAAAGTCTTGAACGTTCCTTGAATGTGGAACGTTGAACGTTGGACGTTGGACGTTGGACGTTGAACGTGCTACCCCCCCCACCCCCCCCCCACCCTCGCTCGCTCGCTCGCTCTGTTGTGTGCGCGTGACGCGTGGTTTTTGCTGATCTGTCTCGTTGGACTCTGTTTGTTTGCAACTCAACTGTGCCTTTGGACCCCCTTCCTCCCTCACTAGCTCACTAGTCACTGGTCACCGCGCCCCACGCTCCATGCCCCCCCGGGGTAAGGCTAAGGCGCTCTGTCGTACCACCGTAGACCCCACAGCTTTTTTCTTTTTTTTTCATGGGCCTTGCTTGGCTCGTGGTATCGTATGGTGTTGGGGTGTTGGGCTGGTGTGCTGGTGGGGTGTTAGCGTACTATCCCAAGGTTGGTGGTGTGGGTTGGCTGGGTTGGCTGGGTTGGCTGGGTGGCTGGGTTGGCTGGAGTTGGCTTACCTGCACGGCGGTAGTAGCAGTTGAACTCTGCTACTCAGTTCTGTCCGTCTCGTCCGTCTCGTCCGTTCTGTCCGTTCTGTCGGCTTCGTTTTGTTCTCGTTTTCGTTTTCGTTTTCGTTCTTCTGTTCCTCCTCCGATGGTGCGTTGTGCGTTGTGCTTGGTGAGTTGTGCGTTGTTCTTTGTGGGTACGACTCCTAAGGCCTAACCTCGGTACATCAGTACATCACATTATGATCCCCGTTCCATCTCGATCTCGGCACGCGTCTCTTCCCTCCCCTGTAGCATCATACACCATACATCATGTCCCAATTCACATTCAGCCTCTTGTCGTTCCCCTTATGCTGCATCCTGCCAGATAGCCATCCAGAGTGGCCACATGGCGGCGACACGGCGAGAATGGGGCGGAAGAGAGTCCATGGATATATGGGGCGGAAGAGCCCATGGATATGTTGACGCCTCGTTTTTTTCGGTGCGGGGCGGATCAAGATGGACTCAGGCTGCTTGCATAGGAGGAAGGGGAACTAAGCCTGCTTGCACAGGAGGGACGTGCACAGAAGTAACTAATAAGGATGGAACAAACGAGTGGGGCAAGTTGAGGTCAGAGGGTCGCAACGACTTTTTAGTATTATAGTTTTTTAGTAGACTGATTCGCCATCCTCTCGTTCCTCCCCTATAAGTGTACTGCACCGTCACAGCCCGAGCAGGACGGACTTTGTGGGTTTGGGTGCACTTGGGTAGAAGCTACTCCTAGTAACAACACACAATTACACAGCGGTTTGTTAATCTGGGGGAGGATGAGAATCTACTAGCGCAGGTACTTGGCTCATTGCGCTCATTCATCATTATTTTGCTCCCGTGGTCAGTACCGTGCATTTGGGGCTTGGTCACGTGCCAGTCCGACTACTCTCCAGTGCTACTATATATAAGTAGTAGTCAGTACTTCGGTGAGGTGGGAAAGTTTGCAGGTTGGCCAGGTGCTCCTGAGCGCCTGAGCGGCGGCCGCCCAGGTACACTACCGTTCAACGTACGTTCCCGAAGATTGTGCGATGGGTCAAGCTTGACGTCAAGCGTGACGAGAAGGTGTCTTTTTAGTTGGCAGGACAAAAAGGAAAACAACGCACATCCCGAACGTCGATCATGAAATTGAATCCTTCTCTTTCCTGCACACTCTCTACATTCGATCCACAGGCTGTCGGTCCAAGTTGAACTTCAACATTTCGACGATGAGACGTTGATGTTGGAACCCAACACGTGAAACTCCCTCAACGAGTCAACGGTGACCCAGTGACCGGTTACCGGGTTACTATCGGTTACAATCGAAGTCACAACCCTCAACGTCCTCGACACCAAGAAGAATGATTAATGATGATGGTTGAAGCAATGGGAACCGGCACCCGGGAAATGGGGACCAAGGCGGGCCGATCCACATGTGATTGCATGTAGGGCATCACACGGCACACACACGGCGTTCCCGATTGCTGGTCTAGTCTGAATCTGAGTTCGGGGATGGAGTGGGCGGACGGGGGCGAGGATGTGGGCGAACGGAGGTGGAAGAGGCCGGCGGGAGAGTGCAGGCTAGGCGCGAGAGGGCGGCTGTGCGCGCCACATGCCGCAGCCAGACATCCACCCCCGCTTTTTGTCTGGCGGTGCGGGCGGATGATGGATGATGGATGTGGATGGTAAACGTGAACTGAACGTGGACGGAAGATGCATGTTGGATGCTGGATGGGCGCCACGCTGAAAGCTTGAAACAAAACAAGCCGTCCGCACGGGGCAGTGGTGGGCGATGTATCACGTGATGGGTGGTGCGTGGGGCGCGTGACGCTGCTTCGTCGCCCACCGCCCGTCCCCCCACCCACCAAAGCCACCCCCCCCCCACCACCTCCATCTCCACCCACTCGGCCGCATGGGGCTCCGCCATCGCCGCCACCGCCCGGGCGCAGGCATCGCCGCCCCCCGCCGTCACGCCCTCGGCGTCCCCCGCGCGCCTCCTACTCCCACGCCCACACACCGCCTCCGCCCCGCCTCTCGCCCTCTCGCCCGACAGCTCGCCCCAGCGCTCGCCCCAGCGCTCGCCCCAGCGCCCCCACCCCCGCGCTCTCCGCACCGCTCTCCGCAGCGCTCGCCCAGCCGCGGCCACCGCCGCGCCGCCTCGGCCGCCGCTGCCCCCGTCGTGGCTCAGCCCATGTACCAGGTCGGCCAGCTGGCGCACCCCGCTCCTCCTGGCCAGGGCGGCGCATCGCGGGCCGAGGCCAGGGCGTACCAGCAATTTGCCAACCGTGCCTCGCCCACGCCCAGAGCGCACCTCATGACTGCCCCTCCGGATTCTGTTTCTGCACCGCAACCCCCTCCGCCTCCGCCTTCGTCTGTGTCCCTCGGCGCTTCGGCCCATTCTCACCGCCGCCCCATGCCGTGCAAGAGAACGATGTTTTCTTGCCTTTTCATCCCTCCTTCCCCGCCCGGAGACAAGCAGGAGGAAGAAGGGTTTCCCAGGCCGAGCACCGTGAAGCCCTTCACGCCCTCAACTCCCTTTCCGCCCAGTTCCCCCCGGACCTCACAGAAACAAGCCCAATCCCCCACTCTACCCAGATGAGCACAGCCAACCCGTCCTTTGTCACCTCTTACTCGCCCTCTTGGCCTATCAACTCTGCTACCGCCTCCCTCCCTTCCAGTCCAATCAAGGATTCCTACGCCTTGGACCGCGCCGGTACCCTGCTCAGTGCCACGCCTCACCCGCTCCTTCGCTCCCAAGAACTGTCGCGCGTCTTGGGGGCCAAACCACGGATGTCTACCTCGGGACGAGCTGGTATGGCCAGCGTTCCGATTCGCGGGAGGAGCATATGTGCCGGATACAGGGTCAACTCGAGCACGACCGCAGCAGCATGCGTGTCAAGCTGGATCTACGGCTCGAGTCGGACCTGGTCGTCGAGGGCGGGAGACTGGTTGGGTCCATGGTACTCAAGATCCCCAAGGAGAGCGATAAGCGCGGTTTGATCCGTCTGAGCCAGCCCAAGGTGCGCGTGCTGGGGTTTGAAGAGTTGGTAGGCCAGGATACGCCCACCTGTTTTACCACCAGGCCACCATTGTCACTGGCGACGAAGATAACTTTATTCTTCATGGTTCCCCGTCCATGTCGCCAGGCCCCAAGGCCCTCGACGCGCCCGAACTTGTACGCGAGTACAATGGACGAAGAAGGTTACTTTGCCGCACGCGAAGGGGAACATGTGATCCCTTTACGCTCGAGGTACCAGTGGGCAAGGGTGCCAAGGGAGTCTACTATGGCAAACACGCTGCCGTGCGGTACATTGCCATTGCCTCTGTCAAGGTCCGTAGTGGAGACCAGGACCCAGGCTCGATCGCCCCTTTTACCGCCAAGTCGAACTTTACCCTTACCTCAACCCCGCGGCTGTCTTGGCCAGTGCTCCCTACCCATTCATGCTCGGCCTCCAAGAGCCTCTTCATGGGCGGACCGGGAAAGGTCTACCTCTCTGTCTACCTCCATCGGCCCTCTTGGGTTGCTGGTCAGAGAGTCTACATCCGTGTCAAAGTTAATAACGAAACGGACAAAAAAGTATGTTGGCCCTTCCTCCCCTCTGTTATCTCATCCCCTCTACCATCCCATCCATCCCCCCCGTCCCATATGGCTGACATTAACTCGGATTGCTAGATCAAGGGTGTCACGCTCTCGCTCGTGCGTACCGTCACGCTTTTCCGTCCTCAAGAAGACTTGGACATTGGTCCCGAAGGCAAATATGGCTACCTTGACCCCGACGCTTGCTCTACCACCACCAGTCGCAAGAAGTTGATCGAGGAGACCATGGAGGCTGGACAGAGAGGCGCCAATGGCGATCTCACCGCTCGTGGGTGGTGGCCTGGGGCCGAGGCAGGGGAAACGATGAGTTTACGCACTGGATGCTGCTGCCCCCTCAAGCTCTTACCATGGCCCGCAGTCGCTACCTCGAGGTCCTGTACAGCATCAAGGTTTCGGTCCAGAGCGCTATGGCGTCTCACGTCTCGGTCGAGTTGCCCGTCACAGTGGTCAACTTTCTTTCGCTTGACCCTCCCCCTTCGACCTACGGCACCCAACTCCTTGCTTCCCCGACCATGGATGCCGACCGCATTGCTCGAGTCCGTTCGGCCGAGGCCATGGGCAGCCCCAAGAAACCTGCCAATCGTTCGCCCTGTTCCAAGAACGGCCAGTCTCGCCTACGACCATTTGTCTTTCCTCCGCCAGCATCCCGCCAAGGCGAGGCCACGGTCTCGGGTGGCCGGCACCGAGGCCCCATCCCTCTGTTTCGGCACCAAGCCCCGGCCGACGCTCCTGTGCCTCTGCCGTCTCAAGCTGCGGGGGAGAATGGGGCGCCGCGACGGGGCCGTCATGTGGCTCACCAAAAAGTCGCTCGACTTCATTCACTCGGCCATCCGCAGTGCGACGGCGCGGCGTAACGGCTCGGTTCAGCCGGAAGCCGAGGCGGGCGGGCAAGCAAGATGGATCTCCTGGGGCTGGGCATCTCGATTGACGATGACCAACTGTCTTCGGCGTTCCGAGGTAGAGTCACGTTCTACCTCCCCGTTCGACCGCCTTCAACGCCCACGCGCTGCCCCAGGCCATCCTCGCACAACGCCAAGCCCGTCTAGCTGCGCAACCTGCTGCGCCGTCCGTCCAGCCAGCTATACCTCTTGCTCTTACTTTGCCTCGCGCGGGTGTCCCCGGACCCGCTGCTCTGCACCTCGCTCAAACGACCTTACGTCGACCCGAACGACGTGCTGGCATGCTGCTGATGCACATGGCGATCCTGATGGCGACCCTAACCGGCAGATTGCCAGGACGCCGGGGACAAGTCGGTGCGGCTGAACGATGAGTCGATTGATGAGGTGGCATTGTCTTGGGCCGGGCCGCGACGAGGCGAGACAGGCAGAGTGGGATACGTCCCACTCTACCGACTCGACCATGAGCCAGACAGGTTGGGACAAGGCCCCGTTGCCTCCTCTGGTCGAGGCGGACCATAGTCGCGATTTGAGCATCACATCCCTTGGCTCGGTCCACTCGACCGACTCGACCTCGACTGCGCTCCCGCATCGCTCTACGGCGACCATAGCCTGCGCCCTTGCACGCGCAGGCGCACGCTCACGCCGCGCGCCTGACCCAACCACCACCCCGCGCGGTTGGTCCTCTCACCCTAGCCCACTCCGATCGCCCGCCTCGTCACCAACGAAGACCGAGCCGCGTACCTGTCCGCCCGGGTGGGCCCTACGTCCCGCCGACGCTCTCTTTGCCGCCTTACTCGGCGCCTCTGACGGGCCGAGCGACCGACCGCCCGCGCTCTCGCTCTCGCCCTCTCCTGCGCCCTTGGGTCGAATGGTACCCTCGGTACGCAGCAAGGTGGCTGCACTGGAAACGAGGGAAGCTGCTTCGCGTCGGACCTCGATGGACGTACGTACGCCACCGTCCCACTTCGCTTACTTTCCTCCGGCCACACCACAGGGATCCACTCCGCGCCTCGCACGTCGCTCCTCCGCCCGCACCGCTTCCTTGGCTAGCATGTTCGAACGTGATCGTGTGCTGGAACCTTCGACGGGGCTTAATGTCAATGTGCCCCGCGCGACCGATGTCATGCATGTCTCCGCCGACCTGGGACGAACTAAGAGTACTGCAAGTGCCGTGTCGAGTGCGTCGGAGTACTCGGTTGCCTCGGCGCTTGAGTCCGTGCCTTCCCCGACCTGTGAGGCCTGAGGCTTCGTACTTGTCGTGCGTGTCGTGCCTGTCATGGGAGGTTGGTTGGGATGGGTGCCCAGTGGGCCGTGGCTGTGTCCCCCCCAACGCCGTGCCGTGTCTAGTTGGCTTGGCTTTTGTTTTCTCTCTCTCTCTCCTTTTCTGTTCTCTCTTCTTCTGCTCCGCTCTGTTCTCTTCCCCTTCCCCCCTTCGCCCCCCCTACCCTACCCTTCCCCGTCTGTTGCTTGGATCCTTGGTCTTGCACGTGTCGCATTTTCTGCCCTTCTCCTGCCTGGGCCGGAGCCTTGTTCAGTATTAATTCGACCCCTCCTTCATACATGCTTAGATCTCCCGGTCTCCCGTTCTTCCATCCTTCAGTTGCTGTCCTCGCAGCCCCCCCCATAGCGTGTCAAGGGAAGTGAGGGATGGTGGTGTAGTTCATTCAGAGCAGTCCTAAGCACACTGGTAGATACAGGACAGGAGATGGAGAGAATAAGGGAGTGGACACGGTACTAGCTGGTCATGTAGCCATGTGGTCTGAGATCTGATTTACGTGCCCATGCTGACATAGCGCTGAGATCGTTCGCACCACGCCGTGCAGGTGCACCGGGTGCTCGGTGTGCTGTAGGATCCATTTGGATTGACTGCTCCCATCCGTGACGCAAGTAAGAGCCGTTGCCATCACAAGCAAGGTGGCACTGTGCATTGACGCTGGCTGCGATTCCGCTTGGCCCTGGCTGTCGGCACGCAACTGGCATAGGCTACGATGTACAAAATGCATAGCGGGCGGTCCTTGCGCTCGCGCGAAACGCGCGGGGATAGGGCAGGCAAGGACATGGCGTAGCGCGGAACAGATGCAGAGGATAAGAAATAGGCTGGCGAGAAAGGCATGAACAAGGGGGATCCAGTCGATCTGGGATCTGGGATCGGTGGTCTGTGGTCTGTGGTCTGTGGTCTGTGGTCTGTGGTCTGTGGTCTGTGGTCTGTGGTCTGTGGTCTGTGGTCTGGGGGACTCGGTGTCTCGGTGTCTCGGTGTTGACCCAGGCAACGCGAGTGGGTTACGCGTCGGGGGCAAAGTTGGCTTTCCACGTTGGGGGCGGTTGCAGCGGGGGCGTCGGTGGGGCCAGGACGAGCGTCCTGCTGGCTGGCGGTTCCAGACGCATAGAACTCGCGCTTCCATATGGGCACGGAGCGCTTGAGTTCTTCCAGCATCGCCTCGGCCATGGCGAAGGCAGCACGACGATGGCCCGTCGCGACGGCAATCACCACGCTGGCCTCGCCCACGGGCACGACACCCAGACGATGGGCAATGTAGATGCTCTGCACCGTGTCGTCCTCGGCGCGGACAGTGGGGTCGGAGCGTGGCCAGCAAGGGCGGGTGTGCCGGCGGGACGGGGCAGCTGGCCTGCACGCGCTTTCTGCGCCAGGGAGCACAGCGCCTTGAGCGCCATGGACGTGTACGCCTCGTACTCGAGCTGGCTCACGCGGTGGCCGCCAAACGAGTCGCGGGTCGAGCCGACAACACGCACGTGGCGCCGGCGGTGGCGCGGCGCACATGCCGCGCCGCCGCAGCCTCGTCCAGCGGATCGTACGTGAGCTGGAACACGTCGGCGCCGTCGTGGGCCTCGAGGCGGCCGGGCGCGGAGGCGGCGGGGGGGCTGCTGCTGCCCATCGCGCTCGTGGTCATGCCGGGGAGCGCGATGGTCGATGGCGGGCAGCGCGACGGCGGAGGTGAAAAATCAAGCACTGCTAGGGTTGCCCATTCGTAGTTAATATTTAACGAGGAAGTGCTATCGGATGACATCCTTGGTGCCTTCGCAGCCTCCGCTTGCTTCTGTTGGAGGGTAGTGCTGGGGTTCCCTTGCACGACTCTCGGTGGATCAGTGACGATCACTTAACCGGGCGGAAGAGTTTCGCTCGCAGGGCGCGCCGCCCTGCTCTTTATGCCCCTTCTCTCTCTCCTGTCTCCTTCCCTTCAATTCAGATGTTGCCTGAAGACTTGTGGCTCACCTCTTTGCCTTCACGCCTATCTGAAGGCTGCTTTGCAGCTCATCCATAGGATCGCGAGTGCTGCCAAGTCGCACTCTATCCTTCCAGCTGCCCAGTCGCGCGAGCCTTCCATCAGCCGCGTCGGTTCTCCGTACCACAGCGTGTCGCGTAGGTTCCTTTCACAGCCACTGCCATGCCTCAGACCTGGAAGTGTCTGTCCGTTCCACTGCATCTACCCGTCGCTCAGCCCCGGAGGCTTCAGACACGTTACTACCATCCAGCCGGCGTAGAGGGTCGACGTAATTCACGTTACATGGATGGAGCCGGCCACCTCTGGAGCATCGACCATCCTTGCTCCATCCTTCCACCAATCCCCTTTGCCCCCCCCTCTCTTCTTGTCCTGCCCCCCTTTCTTGTCCTTCCCCCCCCCCCTTATTTTGTCGCAAAGACCCCAATTGCTTTCCACATCTCCTCCTTGCTCCACCGCTCCGCGGCAGCCTTGTAGCCAGGTCGACGGCAGTGGGGGCACAAACGTGGGAGTGGATTGAAGGGGCACCGTGTGCCAGTGTGGTCGTTGGTGCGGCAATGGGGGCACCGGCGGTGAGTACGGGTAGGGGGCATTGTAAGGGAGTGGAGGGAGGCGTCGACGCGACTCTTGTCATATGCCCGATAGTCGGCGCAGCCCCCCCCGTACGTGCAGGTCGGGGAGCAGTAGGGTTCAGGTCGGAGCAGTAGGGTTGTTGGCGGATTCTGATGGACCCTCCGATATGGTAATAGAAGATCCTACTCGGTGGCGGACTTGGCCTTCCGGCTTTTTCTCGGCGGGCACAAGTCGGGCGAAGTCCACCCTCTCCACTTCCCCCACCATCCCCACCACCACCACCGCCACCACCACCACCACCACTCTCGCCATGGCTGCTGCTGAGGCCGCCGCTTCTCTCCCCGCCGAGATCCCCGTCGGACACTCCATCCCGCCCGACGTGCCCCACGCCGTGTCCGTGTCGCTGCCGCACTGGCAGGACAACGTCGACTACGAGGAGGGCCGCCTGGGCAGCGTGATGCAGTGCGGCTACCCGCGCTTCTTTATCGCCCGCAACATCACCCGCCTTGCCGACCACTTTGCCCAGCGCTTTGCGCGCCCCGGCGAGCAGGTCATGCTCTTCCCCTCCCACCGCATTGCCCAGGCCGCCCGCACCTTCATCCAGGCCCAGCACGGCGCCCAGCCGCTCGCCATCCGCATCGCCCCGTCTGCCTCGTCCCCACCGCCAGCGCCACCACCGCACGCCCGCCCCCGCGACCGACCCCTGCTCCCAGCCCGACACGGTCCAGCTCCACGTCCTCATCTTCCCGGCCGACGTCTTCCCGCTCGCCAAGGCCTTCTGGCAGCACGCTGGCTCTGGCATCTCCTCCCGCTTGGCCGACAAGTGTCTCGCCATCCTCGCCGAGCAGAACAAGCTCTCGCCCGCCGAGGCGGCCACCAGCACGTCGGGTGCCCCTCTTCCGACGACTGGCAACCCGTACAAACAGCGTCTCTTCCAAAACCGGCACTACTCACGTCCCTCGGCCCAGCTGGCCAAGGAATCTCGTACCACCCCCGTCTCTTCCCGAGCAGCACATCTACCCCTTCCACCACCCTCGCTGGCAGCGGCACCCTCACCACCTCGGCGGTTGCGGCTGCCTTGGCGCCTCCGGGCCAGGCGCAGGAAGAGGTCACGGCGGACCAGGCGGCGTTTGTAGAAGAACGCTTTGGCCGTAACTTGCCCCTGTCGTCAGCGACCCTGGCCAAGTCGGCAGTGCGCCGTCGGATTGCCGGTACTCTGTTGGTGGACCAAAAGGGCACCGATCCGGCCCGGCTGGACGACCATGCAGACGAAGAGGCTTACCTCGCCACCGGCGCAAGTGTCCCGTCAAGGTACCACCGTGACTGAAGACGACGTTTATCTCTTCCCACGGGCATGAGTGCGATCTGGAATGCGCACCAGTTTGCCATGCTGGCCCAGACCAATGAAGCTGGTCCCGAGTCGGTCGGAGTAAGCATTTGTTTTGGGTAGGTCTTTCCCTTTTCCCTTTCCCTTTCATTTTTTTCCTTCCGTCCATATTTTTCTTGGTGTTCATCTAACCTCGCTAACCCCGTCCCCCCTTCACAGCTTCCCGTATACGGATACGCTCAAGATTCTTCAAAAGTGGGGTCCTGGCTGCGAGTTCTTTGGGCATGGAACCGAGGAGGATGTGGACCGGCTCGAGGCGCTGCTCGAGGCCAAAGCAGCGCAGGGAGAGACCAAAGTGCTCGCCTTGTTCTGTGAGTTCCCATCCAACCCGCTGCTGGGCGCCGAACCTTCCGCGCCTGCGCGCGTTGGCAGACCAGTACGGGTTTGTGATTGTTGTCGACGAGACCGTGGGCAACTTTTTGAATGTGGAGGTACTTCCGTATGCGGATATGGTCGTGTCGTCCCTAACCAAAGTGTTTAGTGGGGATGTGAATGTGATGGGGGGCTCGTTGTGCTCAACACGGTTTCGCGCCATGCACCGGCCCTACGCCAGGCCATCAAGGAGACTACGAAGATACGCTGTACGACGAGGATGCGCTGTACCTCGAACGCAACTCCGGACTTTGTCGCGCGCGTCGAGCGTATCAACCAGAACACCGAAGCGGTCCTTCGCTTGTTGCAGCAGGACCAAGCGCGTCCCGAAGCCGAGCGCGTCGTCAAGGAAATCAAGTACCCAGCCTCAGTGAGAGCCGAGGGAACTACGACATGTGTCGGCGCAAAGTACCTTTCCTTCCGGGCGGAGGTCACCAAGCCGGCGGCTACGGCGGTCTCTTTTCGCTCTTCTTCACCACCCCAGCGGCAGCGCAAGCATTTTTCGATGCTATGGCCTGCCCCAAGGGCCCTTCGCTCGGAACTAACTTTACCCTGGCCTGTCCCTTTGCCATCTTGGCCCCTACGCGGAGCTGGACTGGGCACAATCCTATGGCGTAGACCCTTTCCTCGTCCGTATCTCGGTCGGACTGGAACCGGTGGCAGAGTTGGTGACCATGGTTCAACTCGCGCTCGAAGCCGGACGTAAGGCTCTCTAATCCGTTTCGGCATCGTTCGTTCCTGCCCCTGTGGCGCGCTGCCTGCTGCCCGCTGCCCGCTACCCGCTGCCCTCGACACTGGCAACCTGTTCTGCCCAATCTACTTTGCTCGTCTCCTGCCCCCCCCCCCACCCCCACCCCATCCCCCAAAACAATCCCCCTCATCCGTTTCCCCCCACGCGCTTATACTTCCTCTTTCTTGCTGTTGCCTCTGAGATCTCATGCCCCTGACGTCCAACAACGTCCGATTCCCCATTCCTGTACTACTCGCCCGCGTCCAACACCGTCGACCCTCCACTTTGAGGCCATGCATCACAATCTCAATCTGCGCCCACGCGTTCATAACACATGCCCATAGTACAAGACAAGCAAGATAGATCAAAACAATGGTACGAGAGCAGTGGCGCGGGGGGGGGGGGCGGGCACGAGGTACCTGGCACGTGTAGCTGCCATCGATTCGATCCCCACGGTACACAACACGTTTAGCTCGCTCGCCTGGTTCCTCCCACGTCCCTCGTCTCCCCCTCGTTCCCTTCCCTTTCCTCGCCATATCATCCAAACATGTTGCCCATGAATGGCTGGTTGGGCGAGGGGACAAAGCCCTGCTGCTGTTGGAACTGAGCCAGAGCCTGGTGCAACTGGGCCTGGGTGGGCGCGCCCAGCCCACCCGGAGTCGCTTGCGCCAGCATCGGGTTGATCGATCCGACTGGTTGCGATTGGGGTAGTCCTTGCGCTTGCGCTTGGCAAGCGGCACCGACGAAGGCACGGCCATTGACATGGACGGCATTCCAGTCGGCATTCCAGTCGGCATCCCTGGCACCATAGCCTGCAACGCTCCCTGCATCGTGAATGGCGTTTGAGCCGCCTGCGTAGGCTGCGACAACGGTTGAGGTTGTAGGTGGAGCGACTGCTGTGGTTGTTGCTGCTGCTGCGGCTGTTGCTGCTGCTGAGGCTGAGGCTGTTGCTGCTGTTGAGGAGGTTGGGAAGGTAACCCACCCCACTGGGGTACAGGTGTACCATGCGGCCCAGCCGACGGGACCGAACCAACTGAAGCAACCACAGGCGTGCCGTGCGACAAGGAAGGAGGACCACGTTGCGTCATCATAGGACTGGTGGCATGGGCCAACGCAGCGGGACTCATCCCGCCCGCCGCTGCGGGTGCGGGTACGGGTGCGGGACCTGCTCCACCTGCGCCTGCGCTGCGGCCGGACTGGAAGCCCAGTCAGCCGACGTCGACGTCCCCCCTCGCGCGGGACTCAGCATGGGGGTTGACAGTCCGACCGCAGCAGTGGGAGCAGATGGCGTGCCAGCTCCTACTCCCACCCCCGGTCCTACACCCGGCATGGCAGGCGAGGCTGAAGCGGCTGAAGCGACTGAAGCTTGACCTGCGCCCGGGGTTGAAGCAGGAGCAAGTGGTGAGCCAGAACCGGTGGGCGAACCGGCGGCGCGGGCACGCAGCAGGTTCTGTTTTTGTTTGGCCAAGGTAGCTTGGAGCGCGACGAGTTGGGTCAGTTGTTGAGGCAGAGGAAGGAGGAGAAAGATGGGTGGGTACGTTCAATGTACTGCACAAAAGGGTGCGGGTGCCCAGCATAATGCGTCTGCAAACTTGTACGCCGGCACACCGATCGGGCCAAAACGAGCTTGTAGCGCACTGGCCGTCGCGGTCGTCAGGTCGGGCGGGATGACAGGCTGAGACGCCGGTGCGGGCGCAGCGGGAGCAGGTGCGGAAGGAGGTGCGGAAGCGGGAGGTGCAGGTGCAGGTGTGGGAGCGACAGCAGAAGTGGTCGTAGTGGGTGGGGTTGGGACTGGGGCTGAAGCTGTGGGCGTAGAATGGGAGGGGGGCACCGGACTGGCCCCGGTCTCGCCAGTTCCATCGAGGAGCGAACCCGAGGCAGAGGCAGCGCGAGACGGCGCGCGTGCGGCGCCCAAGGCCGGCGAAGCCCCCACGGCCATTGAGGGCGGGGGGAAGCGGGCGGGGGTGGTACTGGACGGGTCTTGCAGCGAGAGGGCACGGGCAGGCGTGCCAGGCTGGCCCGAAGCACTGCCAGGCCGCAGGGCGGCAAGCAGCGCAGGCGTCGCGGGTGGCTCGCCCTGCCGCTCTTGTGGGAAGACCGAGGCGGGCGGGACGGGGGCGTCGGTGCGCTGGGCGTGGTCGAGACGCGCGATGGCTTGGTAGAGCAGCGTGAGCGGGTGGCGGTCAGGGAAGACGCCCGCGGGCGGGAAGGCGAGCGAGGGCATCTTGCTCCGTTGGTCCGCCGTCAGGGAAGAGGCCACGTGCGCGTCGGCGAGCCAGGCGAGGAAGGCGAGGTTGCTCTGCAGCAGAGAAAGCAGACTAGGATGAGCCGGGAGGAGTCAGTGGGCGCCAACCAAACGGGGGAGGAGCGGGAACGGGAGGGAGACGGGAGAGAGACGGGAGGGAGACGTACCCATGGGAGCGCGAAGAGCGCGCTTGTCCGGCCGCGACCAGGTTGCCGCGCTCCTTGAGCAGCTCCTTGTTGGTGCGGAGGAGGAGCACGACGAGGGCGCGGAGGTACACGTGCGGCTGGTCGAGCGCGAGGAGGGTAGGGATGGAAGGAAGTTGCGAGGCGTCGACGCGGCGGAGGCGGAGGCGAGGTGCGGGGTGGAGGAGTGGGACGCGGAGCGGTCGCGGGGGGTCGGCGCGCTGCGCGAGCAGAGGCGAGGAGGCCGGCACCGACCGGGGGCCCTGGGACGGCGGGCGCGCCGAGGCGGGGGGCGGCATGGCGCCGGCGTCGTTCGGCGTGGCGGCCGGCCAGGCCGAGGGCGGCGGCAGCTGGCCCAGCATCGACGGGTCGAGCGCGGGGGGGTTCGCGGTGGTGGTGGTGGTGGGGGGGGGGGGGGCGGGGGCGGGCGGCGGTGGGGCTGCCGGCCATGGTGGCGAAGAGCGGGTCCATTGGTGGTGGCGGCGGAGGCAACGAAGAAAGCAGCAAAGGAAGAACCACAGCAGCCACAGCGAAGCGCGTCGCGTTGGCGGGGAAGACTTGGGTGGGTGATGCTGATGGTCGCAGCCTACAAGCCAGCGCGCAAATTCGCCCCAAATTCATCCCAAAATTAAATCCCACAAATATCCGCCCGCCTCGCCGGCCAGCCGTCGCCACCACCGCCTCTCGGCCACCTCCGTCTCCATCTCCACCACCTCCACCGCCATGTACAACGGCATGTACTCCTCCCAGCAGTACGCCGCCGCTGCTGCCGCTGCCGCTGCCGCTGCCGCAGCCCAAACAACAGCCACCACCAGCAGCAGCAGCAGCAGCAGCCACACCAGCACCAGCACCAGCAGCCGCCTCAGCAGCACGCCCAGAGCCCTGCCTCCTCCGCCGCCGGCTCCCCATCCGCCCCCGCCATCCCCGGCTACCCCGCTTCCTCCCCTCCCCATCGCCTTCCCAGGCCTCCCGGCTTGCCATGCCCAACACCTCTTCACCGGCGCACCCGCCCTCAACCCGCCCTCTTCTCCCCGCGGCTCCCTAGCCCCGCCCCGCCGACAACCTTCCAACCCCGCTCCAGCCAGCCCAAGCCATCCGCCAAGAAGACCGCCCCTCCACCCCCGCGGGCTCCCCAGGCGCCAATGCCAGCACCGCCAATGGCACCACCGCCACCGCCACTGGCGCCAGTACTGCCTCTGCTGCTGGCACTCTGCCTCTGGCAACCGGCCCGAACCCACGTCCTTCCGACGCATCACGCGATTCGGCTCATGCGTCCCATGTCCATGCTGCGGCGGTGCAAGCCCTCTCCCAGCCCGCCAGCCGACGATCAAAAGCGAAGGTGCCAAGGGAAGCAGCCTACAGCCAACGCACTGCGGGCGCCGCGCCTGGGCCCGGGGCCGAGGTGCACGTCGATGCGACGAATGCGTTGGATGTCATGACGGGTGCGGGCATTGACCTTCGTGCGGAACAAGAAGCGATTGGGGGTGCGCCCACCTCGACGCTGTGTGCCCGGCCAATTCCGTCGCGCCGGTGCCGATGCGACCCAGGGCGGACTGTACCTCCACGCGCTGGATTTGAGTGTCAAGGTGCACCAGATTGCCGCCCAACAAGGCTTGCATGTGGATCCTACGGTGCTCAACTACTCTCCCTCGCTACCCGACAACGGTTCCGCAACTTACTTGAGATTATGGTTCGAACTGCACGCCATCGTCAGTGGAGTGGGCAGGATGCTCCCCCAGCTTCTGGCCCGGGCGCAAAAACAACGCTCGGCCGACCAGGCGGGCTTGGAGGATGACAAGGAGAGGATGAGCAGGATGTGCGGAACGCCAAGGCGGATCGGGGCAGGATAGCACTGTTTCACCAGGAAGTGGTGCAGAATCCAGACCTCTTGCTCGCCGCTTTGGAAAAAGTCGAACGACGAACCGAGATGCGCGCCAAGCAAAGCGAGCCGAACGCGAAGCACGGTACCGTGCCGCAATGGAGGCCCAAGCTGCCGTCGGAGACGCGTCTGGCCCACGTGCAGGCCAACCCGCCGACGCTCCCGCTGGTGCAATCACCGTCGAAGAAGGCGGCAAAAAAAAGCACGTGTCCTTAAAACATGCCACACCGGACGTGCAAAAGAAGTTGGCGGATTCGGTGGCACAATCGGCCTTGGGCGGAGGCTCGTCGCGCTACGCGTGGATGTCGTCGGGCGTGCATGGGTTTGGCGGGCAGGAGCGGCAGCACAGCCGGGCAGCAAAGAGGCCGACGGCCACACGGTGATGGCGATGGCGATGGCGATGCCAACGGCCACGGCCACAGCAACGGCAATGGCAATGGCGACAAGGACGCCGCAGCAGGCGGCGGTGGTGCAGGCGCGGGCGGTGGACTGGGCACTGGGACAGCGCCGGGTGCATGGGGCGACTTGGCGTCGCGTCAGGCCGCCAAGGCTGCGGAGGAAGCGGCGGCGGTGACGCGGGTGACGCTCCCGGATGCGCTGGCGGCGTTGGAGCGGGAGCGGGCGGGCGGAGCAGGGCTGGGGTCGGGGATTGCCACGCTGCGCACGACGCGCGCCCTGGGGCGGCCGGCGTTCCGCGTGCCGGCTCCGGCACCACCACCGTCAACGTCGACGCCGTCGTTGTAGGAGGAAGAGGAGAAGCAGGGAGGAGAAGACGAAGACGAATGTCAGTGCGAACGCAAAAGCAGAGCAACAACTTGCGACGTGAAAGCAGGCTGGTTATAGTGGCCCTTACTAGTTACGCGTTACGATCGACCGAGTGGTGGTTGTTTTGCGTAGTGCTTTTCAGCAGAGGTACACTCGCCTGGTGCCTGTAGTGCTGCATTGATAGTCAGTAGGGTTGGTCGAAGGTAGCACGGCGCCAGTGTGGGCCCGACGCAAAGCACCCAGTGCGCGCAGGCACGGTGCCTGTCTCCCCTCGCTGTGCCCTCACTTGGTCTGGCGTTTGGCCTGAAGCGGCCAAGGCCCATCTGGGCCATTGCATTGGCAAATGGGCGAGTTGGTGGACGGCGCACAAAGTGTGGCATGCCGCCGAGACGCGCTTGCTCTTGGCGGATGTCGCGCCGAGCCACGAAGGCTTGCTGGCGTCGCTTGCGATGGCCCTGCGCGCCCACCTGTCCATCTCGGCTGGCTTGTCGCTTCCGCTTATATACACCGTGTCCTACAACTACGAAGAAATCAACGTTCAGCACAGCCAGACAACTTCCGTGGTACGTAGGGCCTTTTACAAGGTATGGGACACGGTCAAGCCCAAAAGGGGGAGGAAGTGGTGGACGACGACCACCAACGCATCTTCCTCCGTTGTAACGCAATTGGCCCTCAACAACAAACTGCATCCCCCCCCTCGCCTCCCGCGTTTGTGGTAGACAGGGCGACGAAAACCCACACACGTCTTCCGCCGTCGAAGACGCCAGTTGCATAACCATTTCGAATTGGACCTTGCCCGATGCTGCCCATGGCTCCTTGATGCTCGGTATATCCATCATGGACTTGGTCGTCAGGCTATACGACCAAGTCCCAAGGGGTTAACGTCCTGTATTATATCGCCGCGTTGGCCAGGAAGAGGCCAGAGCCAAAGGTCGCCTGCCGCTACGGCTACTCTATCCTTGTATGCTCCTGCACAGGCTCACGGCCCCGCGTGCCTTCCGTCTGCTCTAGGGACAGGACGGAAACCAGCTGCACTCCCGCCTGCGCCATCCAACCTACCCAAGTCCCTGCCCTTCTTCTTTCATGGACCACTGTACCGTGGTTTGCACACCGGTCCCGCCTGTATCTTTGGGGTGCACACGTGCCTTCTGGGCCGGTTGGGCCGGACGGGTCTCGTCTGGGCAACCCACGCCGGCGACTTGGGTTGGGGCCTGCTTCTGCCCCTTGGGCTCCAAACGTTTCGCTCCTATTCCGCCCCCTCATCGCTCGCGCAGCAGACCCGATTTCGACATGTAACCTTCCCTTCCCCCACCCCGCGTGGCAGTCAGCGAGAAGGTGCGGGGGATGCATGGGATTCCGATGTGGGGTGCGGGGGATGTGCCTCAATTCCGATGAGCGCTTGCCCCCCTATGTGCACAGCACGTGCGCCAAGTCCGCTCCAAGCACAAAAGGTGGTTGTTCAGGTGACCTTCGCGTCGCAACCGCCGGTGCAGCCAGCGTTACGGATTGGTAGTGCGCGTCCGGTTTGGGTCACGCCCCAAGGGAGGACCGTAGGCGGACGATGCAACGGGCAGTGCGGGCGATACCAGAGGTGGGAAGGGTATCGGCGGAGATGCGGGCCGGGAATGGGAAAGCAAGAAGCTCGATAAGAGGTTTGATCAGAAGGAGGACAAGATACAGGATAGCAAAATGTTCTCCAGCCCCTCGGTTTCCGTACGGAGGCAGACGCGGTAGACGAAGAGCGAGAGCAACGCTCTCGTGGAGAGCAACTGGGCAATAAGAAGTGAAGAGAACAGCGAGTTGGTGGGTAGGAAGGATGCTACGTCCAGTGCATGAATCAGCAATAAGGATCAGGGTCAGGGTCAAGGCCAGGACATGGACAAGGAACCCAACTCAGTCCAGGCCATAAACGAAACAACGGTGGATCCTAAGTCCAGTCTACGTCCCAGCCGAAGAAGGCCACTGAGTCTGCCTTGTCCTCTTCGAACGCGAACTAAGAGCCGCGAGTCGAGGAGAGATGAAGGCTAGGCTCGCCAAGCTCGCGCCGGGGGGAGAAGAGCCGACACGGCCAAGGCCTCCTAGTGGAGCTAGCTCCATCGGCACGCGTGTGTTCCTGCTGTTCTCGTTGAGGCATCAGAACGGTCAGGTGCAGTCTCTGCTGGTGGTCTGTCTGGCTTCCCGGCTGACGATGCTGGCTGGGTGTATGTGCGTGAGGGCAGGCATTGCATTCCCCCGTCCGCGGGGACTTGGACGTGGCGGTGGGGGTGGATGGGGCAGATCAGATGGAGTGGGAGGGGGACGCGTCGAGCGGGCGAGTTGGCTGCGGACTAATCGATAATCTCGCTGACGCGTGCGGTGGCAGAAAACGTGAGCGGAACGCGGGGCACGGGGGCAGTGCTTTGGGGGGGCTAGAATTGTCGCCCAACCAGGCACGGGGGCCGGCACGGGGGCAGTGTGGATCCGCACGGCCACGCAGCGGCCACGCCAAAGTCCAGCCGGCGCTGCTCCCCGCCGGTGCCCACTCGATCCACACGCCGCCTGTGGCCCCCTCGGCCTCTCCACCACCACCACCGCCCCCGTCTCCGCCACCCCCACCCCATGCGCAGCTCCGCCCCCCCGCCGCTGTCCCCCTCGCCCTGCCTGCCGGCGTCACCGCCACCCAGGTGCGCTCCGTCACCAGCGAGACCGTCATCATTGCGCCCGACGACTCGGACTGCCTCGACGACGGCGACGACGACCACGCACTTGGTGCCGACGCCCCCCTCGGTCTCCCGCTCGGATGGCCCTGTCCAGCACCACCCATGCCCTCCCTGCTCCGCAGTCGCAGCAACCGAGCCTGTCCCAGTCCTTTGTCTGCCCGCAGCCCACCGCCCCGCTCATCGAGGTCGCGCCCCCCTCTACTTTGCCGTCTTCCATGAGCCCATGCCGCACACCCGACACGCTCAATTCCGGCCACGGCACCGCCGCCGCCGTGTTCCCCCCCGAACCTCCCATGAGCGCTGGCGACCACATCCTCCGCTACTGGGCCGCCATCCACCCCGACGGCCTCCATCCCCAAGCAGGCGAGGTACAAGGCTGGGCGCCGAGCAGCCACTGCCCCAAAAGTTCCACTGGGTCACCACCGAATTGCCCTACACTGTTGGCGATCGGTCCATCCCGTACGAGTACCTCCCATTCTACGACGACTGGGGACCGTTCAACATGTCGATGCTCTTTCTGTTCTGTGACCATATGGCCTCGCTCGCGTGTACGTTCTACCCCCCACCCTCGTCTCCTTCCTGGCTGCGGATGCGTACTAACTCTCGTCGCTGTTACACAGGACCCGGCATTGAAAGACCATGGAATTGTTCTCTACTCCAGTTCGGACCCGATCCGCAAGACCAACACGGCTGCTCTGGCTGCCCTCCGCAGCGTTCTCGTCCTGGGGCAATCGCCCTCGGATGCGTTTTACCCATTTGCCGCAATGGATTTCCAGCCGTGGCGTGACGCCGGCTATGGTCGTGCAGACTTTTGCCTGACACTGCAAGATGTGCTGTACGGTGCGTGGCGGGCCCAACAGAATGGGCTGTTTGATCTGGCCCGCTTTGATTTGGACGAGTACTTTTATTCCGAGCAACCGGCCAACGGAGATTGGAACTGGATCACTCCTTCCTTCATTGCGTTTGCCAGCCCCAACGACCCCGTGTATGTCAAGCGCCTGCGTGAGGGCCGCGATATGGTCCTCACTCCGGACGATGAGCGCAAGAGCCAAGAATGGGACAGGCGCAAGACGCGGCTGATCCATGATTTTGCCCAGCGAAAGGTCCAGCTGGTGGTGCGCCTCAACAATGCGCTGTACGATAAGACCATCTTCCAACAAGCGGGCATCGATCACGTCGACATGTACTTTGACGATGGCTCGAACCCGACCGCGGAGATTCTCAAGGACTTTATCGACCGCGCCGACAAGGTGGTCGAGGCGGGAGGTGTGGTGGCTGTGCACTGCAAGGCCGGGCTGGGCCGGACAGGTGTGCTGATTGGAGCGTATCTGGTGTGGAAGTACGGCTTCAAGGCATCCGAGGCCATTGGCTGGATGCGCGTGCAGCGGCCCGGGTGTGTGGTAGGACCCCAACAGCAGTTCCTCTACGAACAGTCGGACGAATGGGTCAAGTGGGGCGAACAGGCGCGGGCAAGCAAGTTGGCCGAAACTAAGTTGGCCCACGAACGTCGCGAGATGGCCAAGACGCTTGCCCAGCTCAAAGCCCAGCTGACCGAGGCGCGCTCCCTCACCGCCCTGGCCACCAACAGCAAACCCAAGAAAAGAAAATCGGGCGACCTCCCGCTGGGGCAGGAAAACCAACCGTTGGCCCCGCGGCCAGCCAAGGCCCAGACCGTTCACGCCGTTGGCTCAGCCGACGTGTTTGCTGCCCACCAGGGCCCCGCCTCCGTCAGTCACACCCGGGCCCGGCGCGCCCGCACACGCCCATCGATGCCCCGTCCACCGTGGCACGGGCCAAGCCCACGCCATGTGTCGGCCAGCCACGCAAGAGCCCGTCGCCCGTGCACAAACGCTACGTCCACCATCTCTCCACGGGCCTTTCCCCGCGCCGCGGTTCTGGCGGCAGCAACAGTTCCGCCTCATCCGGGTCCAACCTGCTTCTCGCCGGCTCTGGCCCCGGCCACCGCCCCGACCCCATCCTCCGCACTCGCACGCCCAGCAATCCATTTTCCCAGCCCCGTCCTCCCTCGGCCTTGGGCGCAGGTGGCAACCCAAGCCCCGAGCGGCGGAGCAAGCCGGCGCTCCTCTTGGGCGGAGAAAGTTCCTCGTCAGACGAGAGCGATGGCAGCCACACCCCGTCCCACTTGCCTCCCCATGGGGACGATGTGGCCAACACGCCGACGCGGGTCAACTATTCGCCGTCGTCGGTGCTGAGCCGGAGCGGGTCTGCGCGGCCGGCTCCACTGCCGTTGGGCACGGGCGAATCGCCAGTGGCTAAAGTGGTGAATGGATTCCACCTTACTAGTCCTGTTCGAAGGCCGCGCACGCCCCCGCGCGCCCATGTCCCAGCCGGAGTGCTCGGCGACAGTCGTACCCACAACATTCGTCTTACCCCGACCTTGCCGTCGGACGAAGCGGCCGGACAAAGTCGCCTCTACCGGGCCAAGTCACCACCCCGACCAGAACTAACATTGCCCGTGCCTCGCCCACGGTCAAAGCACTGTATGGACTAAAAGACGCATCGACCCGTGCTCCCCCCCGCCTTCGCCACCGCCACCGGCACTTGGAGCCTCACAACGGTCCCCTGTCCGCACCCGCTCTCGCACCATGGCACTCAACCGCACCGCCGAGACCGCGAGCCTGTTCCGTCCCACCGTGCCTGCTCGTACGGCGCGTACCACAGCCCAAGCTGTAGCTGAGGCTCCCGTGACAACACGTTCCTCGACCCGCACTCGACCTACCTCTTCCCGTCGTACCACGTCCCGCTCTACCAGCTCTTCCTCCACCGCCTCCACTTCCACTTCCGCTTCCGCTTCTACATCCACATCCATCTCGGCCCGCACCCGCGCCCGCCACGCCGCGGCCAAAGACGCTCCGACGGCAGGATACGGTCGAGGCCGTGGTCCTCTGTCCAATCGCACCCCGCGTTCGGCACTCAACATTTAGCTTCAATTTTTTTCACTTTAGGCCTTTCATCTTCCCTCATCCAATTTCCAATCCCTTTTCTTCTTCTTTTTGGGCTCGGCTCATTAAGCTCATTCTTCCCCTTCCCGTGCCCTTTTCTTCCCTTTCTTTGTCTTCCCTCGTCTGTCTGCCCTGGCCTAGTCTTCCTGTGCCCTGTCTTCTCTTGCCCTTTCGGCCCCTGCGCCCCGTGGTCCTTGGGGCCGTCGCGGACGTTGTGGGTGGTTGGGACGTTGGGGCCGTTGGGGCCGTTTGGGCTGTTGTGGGTGGTGCAGGCCGTGGGGGGCAGTCGGGGCGGTTGTTGGTTTGTTTGTTTGAGTTTGTGTGTTTTGCATACCCCCTCCCCCTCTGCTCGTTCGGTGGACCCGTATGTGGGGTGCACGGGCACGAGAAGTGGGAGGGTGGTGTTTGTTTTCGAATGGGGTGCGCCCGGCCACGGTCTTAAGGTTTGGTTTGGTCCGGCAACCAACCGCTCCACTGTCCTCCGGAGACCTTAACCTTACTGTTGTGGCCGCACCCGGTCTTTTTCCCTGTCCTGTTCTGATCCCTAGTCTGTTTCCCTCCCATTGACTCTTGCATGATCCATGTGTCTCAGATCTTTTGCCCGCACACTTGTTTGGTACTTAGGAACGCGAGGGGAGGTATAGCCAGCTCGACCGTGGTGAAATCAGACAGATCTTTCCTGAGACGTCATTTCTATACATCAATACCTCACCAATCCCCCAGCGACAGGAGCACGCGCGCCACCAGCGGCTCGTCTTTAGTCTTAGTAGTCACAGTAGCATATAGTATGCTCGCAGTTTCAAGCTCGTGGCTCCCCCTGGGTCGTGGGTCGTGGGTCTGGGGTCCTGCACCATCAGCCAAGGACCTATTCAGACTGTTAGATCGCTTCAAGCTCAACAAACAGATCCAGCAGTTCGATGAGCTACTGTGCAACGCGGCGGTCCAAGGGGGAAGATGGAAATTGGAAGTGGGGAGTGGGAAGGGTGGAGCACCCCACTCTTCGGAAAGGAGGCCTACCAGAAATGGTGAACCCCCCCCCCCCCCGACCTTCGCACATCTACACTACAGTCCCTGTCGATCACTCAGGGATCAGGGCGATCACCTTCGCGAGCAATTAGCTATTATCACTAGGTACGGGCAATGCGAGGCGTAGGTTTCGAGGATCAGGATCGGTGGTGTAGATGTATAACAAAAGCTATTGCGTTTCGAAGCCTACTGTTGAGAGAAGAGTCGTGGGGAACCACCGCTGTTACTGTGGTATATTCCATAGTATATATGGGAGAATTGAAGTGCCATATATATCTTTCAACGTTCGTTCCCTGAAGAGTTCCGCAGACAAGTTCAAAAGTTGGGGTCTCGTTTGCAGTACGGGATTAGAAGTGGGACGAAACGGGTGTGGTCTCCTCCTGCCACACACACCCCTGTACTAGCTACATTATCACATTATCGCGTCCCGTTCGTGGCGTACATTGCACACTTACAGTAGTACGTTAGTAGACTGTGCGGTTGGAGTGCCGCGGCTGTGTGTCGGTGCATGTACAGGATGTAGGATATCGAAAGGTAAATGGATGGTTGTGGGGCACTAAAGCGAAGAGAGAAGAGGGCGAAGAGGGAGAAGAGGGAGAAGAGGGAGAAAAGGGATATATGCTAAAGACGCAAGGGAGGGAATCAGGTCAGATCCATGTAATGTATATGAATTGGCGTCCGCGGCCGGTGGGGACGGGGAATGAGCACCGTCGTCGATGCAACGGCAGAAGTGAAGTACCCGTTGCATCAGGGGGGCGGCGGCGGGGGGGGGGAGGAATGTGGTCATGTGTGCAACTGTGGCGTAGGAAGAAGAAGGGAAGGGGACCTACCGCCCTCTACACCGCCATCAGGTCAAAAGCAAAGAAAGGGATTATACTCTATAGAGAAGGAGACAGTAGGGGAAGCACCAACACAAGAAAGCGGTACGAAGAAGAGAGTGAGTAGTGGGTATGGCAGTCATTGTCAAGAAACGTCGTTACGGGATCGTTGGCCTCTCAGAGAGGAGTGAGAGGTGTAGGCGTATGAGAAAAAAAGATGAAAGAAAAAGGTGAAAAAGGTGAAAAAGGTGAAAAGGATGAAAAAAGGTGGTGTGGGAGCGTGGGTATGTGTCCGGTATAGTGGCAAGGGAAGAAAAAGTGAGTAGAAAAGACCGTGTGGTCCCTGTATAGGATGGACTAAGGTGCGGGGAAAAAGGAGGAAAGAGGAAAGCATCTCAAGCGGGACGGGAGAGGATGTTCGCTCTGCCGCGCGGACGTTGGCCCCTCTTACGCTCAACACGATGGGTGCGCACGTGCTGCTTGAGATTATCGTGGCGGCTAAAATACCGTCCGCAGCCGGCATGCGGGCAGAGATGGGCTGGTACACCAAACAAACACACGCATGTCAGAATCTAGCTCTGCTTCTTTGTGCTCCTATTCTGTTTCCCCAGCACAAAATGGACGGTTGGTAGAGAACTGGGATAGGGGTACGTACGCTTCAGGTGCATGTGGACCGAGCGGACATGGCGTTGACGTGCTCTGAACGGTTAAAGCTCTTGCCACATTCTTTGACAAGGCAGACATAAGTTTTGCCTGTATAGCCTACCCAGGGGTCGTTGCATTCGCCGTCTCGCTCAGTTGCCGACGGACAATGGGCTTGCGCATACGACCTTGGTGACGGAACGGTTCGGGCATGACTGGGTCCCCAAGCAGGCTCCACATGGTCGCTGCCGCATGCCATGGAGCGCGAGCTGGAGGAAGAAGCGTACGAGGTGTGCGGGGTGCAGGCCGATGTTCTGGGCTTCGAATCATCGGCCCCATCGGCTTCACTGGCCCCACCGGCCCCACCGGCTTCGGTGCGGGCGGAAGACTGGGTGGAGGGAAGGGAGGCTGCGCTGGCCACGCTGGACCGGGCCGCACAGGCGGTGGGAGAAGCAGACGAGTCGGATGCTTCCGAGTCGAGGGAGGACGTGCTGGGTGGGGCGGGGGGGGAAGGAGCAAGCGGGAGCAGATGCTCGGGCGCAATGGCAGAGGAGGAGCACGAGGCTGCAGACGGTGCCAAGAGGGCAGTGCTGCCTGCGACCATAAGAGATGGCCAGGTGGCAGGCGATATCCCCTCTTGCTCCTCGCCGTGCTGCAGCATGGACCAGGTAGGGGCGCCAGCAAGCGGTGGCGCGGGAAGCAAGGCGTCCCAGGCTGCTGCCGGCTGGGGCGGAGTGTTGGGGGGCGGATGAACTCGTCCCAGCGCTGAAGAGCAAGGGAAGGCCGGAGCGGCGGCCACCATGCCGGGCGGCAGCGCGAGTGAAGCCGGAATCGGATGGTGAGGCCAGGGCCACAGGGCTGGAAGGGTGGTGGGGGGCACCTCGGGAGCAGGCTGTGCCCGGTGGCAGGCGCGAGGGCTGGTGGGGGGGGGGCGCGGCCTTCTTGTGCGTCTGCGTCGGTGTCGCCGGTGCGGGTGGGGCGGGAGACGGAGAAAGGGATGGGGGTGGGGCAGACATGGTGGTGGCGGTGAGTGCTGGAGCAAGGGCAGAGGAGGGCAGAGGAGGCGCAGATGGGGGATCCTAGAGGCAGATACCCGCAGGGGTACTTTAGCAGACGCTGTGCTGGTGCCGAGTGGAGCAGCGCCTGCTGCGCCCTGGCTGCGCCGCATTCCGCACGGCGGCAGTGTCCACCCAACCCTAGCCCCCACCGGCTGCCCTTTTTTGCAACATTGCAGCCCCCGGTGGCGAGTGTCCGTCTTCCCCCTTCCCTCCGCTCCTGGAGACGGAGGATTAACGTAGTAACTAGTAACCCTCCTCTGGTGGATCCAGTCCAACTTGACCCAGTTCCCAATTGGGCAGTGCTGTTTGTATTGCTGTTTGTAGGTCCAGCCCACCCACTGCCGCTCCATCTCATTCTACTCCGGTCGAGCAACGCGGACGAAACGCTTGCCCCGCGAACATCTTGAAATGAAAGGCGGGATGGCCGCCCATCCCGATGTCCGCCGGAGTGCTCGCTCGGATGGGTGGGAGCTGGGAGCGGCGAGCGATTCCTTCCCTCCTTCCCTCTTCAGTCAGTACCTGGAGTGGGGTTGGTGCGTCGACGAATGAATGGATGAATGGAATATTGAATGGAAGGCGACCGGTGATCACCCGCCGTGCCGCTCTCACGCGGATCGGTGCAAGCAATGCGGTGGCCACGCCCGAGCGCTGGGGTGCCCGAAGCCCGAGGCCCCGATTCACGGAGCCAGCGTCCCTGGCTAGTGGGGCTAAATATCACCGCCCATCCCACCGCCATCCCACCGCCATCCAGCCCTTCCCACCGCCATCCCACCACCATCTCTCCGCCGCCATGCCCGCCGCCCCTCCCCACCGCCGCCGCTTCGTCGCCCCCATGACGCCCTCCCACCCCCCCAGCGAGCACGAGCACGACGACGCCTCCAGCGACAGCGACTCGTCCGACGACGACCAGGCCCGCTGGCTCGCCTACCAGAGCGGCCCGCCCACCCCCGGCCTCGCCGACACGGCCAGCAGTCTCCGCCGCTCCCTCTCCTTCGCCACCCTCCAGCAACTCGCACGCGATGCCCAGCTCGCCCATCCCCCATCCAAGCACAGCACCACCACGTCCACCGCCCACGCGCCAAATCCCCCCGCCCTCCCCGATCCCCACGGGCAGCCTCCGTCCCCGTCCCAGCTTCAGCTTCCGGCCCAGTCGCAGCCCCAAATCCAACCTGCCGCCGCAGGCACAGGCACAGGCGTAGGCGCAGCTGTCCCCGCCATCACCACCCCAGCACCCCCCCAGGTCTGCCGCCCAGCACACGTGCTCTCGTCCGTGGTGCCGCGCGTGGCCTCAGTCTCCGTCTCAAGCCCAAGCTCTGGCGTCCGTCCAACGAGCCGGCCCGCGAGCCTGGCGACTGGGAACGTCTCGTGGTTCATGTCCTGCGCGGTGGCTTGCGCGCATGGCTCGTGAGCTTTGGCATGCGCGGTACCATCTTTGCCCTCTTTGCCCTGATTCGCACCTTGCGCACCCGTCCGTCGTTGCTCAAGTTGGCCACTGTCGGGCGCGTGTATGGCGATCGTGCCAATGTACGCTTTGCCACCATGATGGGCGCCTGGGCTCTGCTCTACAAGACTGTGTTTAATGCTTTGCGTCTGCTCACTCGCCCACCGCAACAACGCTCTCGCTCCCGCTCTCGCCCTCGCTCCCGCGCCGTGTCCGACGCAAGTCAGAGCGCCAGCGAGCCCGAACCGTCCCGCTCTGGCACTGGTGCTGGCTCCCAGCCCCGGCCTCGGCATCGACCTCGGCATCGGCCCAAGCACATTCGCGACCCCCGCAGTCGCGTGTGGCACGCCTACCTTGCCGGCGCGGTGAGTGCGCTGGCGGTACTGGTGGAGGATCAGGGGATGCGCATCTCGCTTGCCCAGCAGCTGTTTGTGCGTGGCATGGAAGGCACGTACAATGTCGCTGCCTCCCAGGGATTGGTGCACATCCCCCATGGCGCAGTACTGGTGTTTGGCCTGGCTTGTGGCCAGATCATGTGGGCATGGATCAATGCACCGGAAACTTTACCGCGCGGCTACCAGTCCTGGATCACCAAGGCATCCCATGCCCCACCCCCGGCTACCCCGGCTCAACGCGACATTGCTGCGATCGGCGTGCCAAACTGGATGGCATTCTCCCTATTTCCCCGACGGCAAGTTGCCCGCTAAAGTAGATGGCGTCTTCACGGCCGTGCCGCCCAATAAGACCAACTTGGTCGGTATCTCCCAGGCAACGTACGCAACATTAGCTCCATTGTCGACCAAACTCGCGCGTTTCATCGCGCTGTCGCACTCAAACTATCTGCCGCCGCGCGGCGCGGGGGATGCACCACCCGGACCCGACCCGGCTAGCCTCACTTTTGACCATATCCCCTGCGTGTACATGCACCCCGACACGGAGAATCACCTGATGGTCCCGATACTTCGGACCTACCGTGTCACACGCTGGATCTTGCCCATCTACCTCGCGCTGTACTTTGTACCGGCGCTATTTTTGCGTACGAAATCGTTCCTGCGATCGCCGGGGCGGAGCGTGGTACGGTCGCTTTTGGGCTCGCTCCGTTCGTCCTTATTTGGGCGTGTTTGTTTCGCTGTTCCAAAGCTCGTTTGTGCCATGCATCAATTACAGGATCTACTTTCGCGTCCTACCTTGGCCCGCTTCACACCGCTGTGGCTGCGTCGCACACTCGGCTCACCCCACCTCAGCTGGTTCGCAGGGTTCTTGACTTGCCTCTCACTTTTCGTTGACGATGCGCGTCGACGAGCCGAGTTGGCCGCCTACGTCCTCCCCAAGGGCTTGAATCCGCTTGGTCTGTCCTCCGCAAACGCGCTTACCTCCCGTCGTTCCCGGTGGCGACTTGCTCTTGACCGCTATTGGTATGAGCTTGGTCATGGGCACCTACACGCGCGACCCAGATCAACTCTCGGGCTTGACACGCAAAATTGTTTACCAGTTTATCGGCCGTAACTAGGAACTAGGAACTAGTACCTAGCCTCTACTCGACTGCTCTGCTCTGCTCTGCTGCACTGTACTGCACTGCACTGGGATTGAATACACCAGACTGGGCTGGACTGGACTGGACTGCGCCTGAGCTTTGAGCTTTGAGCTTTGAGTACTGAGTTTTCTCTCCTGCTACGGATGGATGCCCCCCCCCCTATCCCACCCCCTTGGCCGTACCGTGCCCTACCTATCTCATCCCGCTGCCCCGCCGTCCCATCGCAGGCTGCCCAGCCTCATCTCGTCCGTCCATCTCCCCGCTAGACTCCACAGTGGCGAACCGGACCGCGCTGTCCGTCTCTTTTCCCCTCCGGTCTCTTTCTTCCTTTCTTCCTTGCTTGCTTTTTTTGCTTGCTTGCTTTGTTTGCTTGCTTGCTTGCCCCCCGTACCGCAACCGTACTGTTCCCTCACCGTTCAATCCATGTCGTCCCTCCCCCTTTTTTGTCCTTCAGTGTCCTCGCCTTTGCCCTCGGTCTTGCTATCGCCCTCGCCCTCGGTCTTGGTCTTGCCCTTGGGCTTTCCCTTGCTACCTTCTCTTACCCTGGGCGCACGTTGGTTGGAACCAAGAGAACGGGCGCTCTCAATCCACCTCCCTCACATCGTGGACTGCCCCTTCCGTGTTCCCTGCAAGTCTCGTCATCGAGTCATCGGCGTCCTATGGTGTAACGGTGTAACGGTCCCCAGGTATCAGGTATCAGGTATCATTCGACAGGAGTAGCCTACTAAGAAGCATCGTAGCTTCGTAGCTTAGTTGCTTAGTAGCTTAGTAGCTTAGTAGCTTAGTCCCTAGCCTACTAGTAGCCCCCTACTCCATCTGATCGTCCGAACCTAATCCCTACTCTATCCCATCTAATCCAATACGCGCCCAACGTCCACCCCCCCAACCCACTGCACCGTACTGAGACTCAGTACGCAAGTAGGACCGGCATGGCCGCATTCCATTCCATTCCATTCCATTCCATTCCAAGCTATGGCACCGGCACCGCCTCGCACTCGCACTCACCTGTGTACTTACACGCAACACTACATTGCAGACAATCTGTACTCTGTACTCGCGGGGCTATGGGACATTGAACGAGCAAAGGGAAGAAGACGCGACGACGGAACAAGGCAAGAAACATAGAGAGGGTACGTTAAATTTAACAAAGGGCCGGGGAAGCAGTGTGCTGCGCGCCATCGCCCTCGGCCTCGGACATGCAAAGCCATGCAATGCTATGCAATGCAACGTACGGACGTACGGTATGGGTTGGGTTGGTTACTTTTACGTGTACAGTACGTGTACATTTACTTGTGCTTGAGGTAAAAGTTGACCAAGCCATCGGTCGAGGAATCCTTCTTGGCCTCGGCCAACTTGGCTGGGCATCGTTGCCGGCCTGCAAGATAGGCAGGATACGCTTGGACAGGACCTTGCCCAGCTCGACACCCCACTGATCAAACGAGTTGATCCTCCAGATCGCGCCCTGGGTGAAAATCTTGTGCTCGTACAGCGCAATCAACGCACCCAACTGCGCCGGTAATCTTCTGACCATAATCGACGTCGTAGGACGCGAGCCTTCAAAGATCTTGCTCTTGACCAAAAACGTATCCTTGGCCGCCACCTCGGGTGCCAACTCGGCCTTGACCTGTTTCCTCCGTCTTGCCAAATGCCAAGGCTTCCGTCTGGGCGAAAAAGTTGGACAGGAGGATCGGGTGGTGGTCACCAATCGGGTTGAGCGTCTGCGCAGGCGCAATAAAGTCACACGGAATCAACTTGGTCCCCTGGTGAATCAACTGGTAAAACGCGTGCTGACCATTCGTCCCCCTGGCCCCAAATGATCGGACCCGTCTGGTAGTCCACGTGCTTGCCCGACTTGGTCACCGACTTACCATTCGACTCCATGTCGCCTTGCTGGAAGTAATCGGCAAACTTGTGCAGGTACTGGTCGTAGGGCAGAATCGCATTCGTCTGCGCACCGAAAAAGTCATTGTACCACACCCCCACCAAGCCAAGCAGGATGGGCAAGTTCTGCTCAATCGGCGCCGTCTTAAAGTGAACATCCATCGCATGCGCACCCTCCAACAGCTCTTCAAACTTGTCAAACCCAACCGACAACGCAATCGACAAGCCAATCGCCGACCAGAGCGAGTAACGGCCACCGACCCAGTCCCAAAACGCAAACATGTTCTCCTTGGCAATACCAAACTCCGTCACGGCCTTCTCGTTCGTCGAGAGCGCAACAAAGTGCTTGGCCACATGCGCCTTATCATGCGCAGCAGCCAAAAACCAGTCGCGCGCCGTCGTCGCATTCGTAATCGTTTCTTGCGTCGTAAACGTCTTGGACGCAACGATAAACAACGTCGTCTCGGGATCACACAGCTTGAGCGTCTCGGCCATGTGGGTACCATCAATGTTGCTAACAAAGTACGAGGCCAAGTCACGCTTGCTGTAGTACTTGAGCGCCTCGTCACCATCACGGGACCCAAGTCCGATCCACCAATACCAATGTTGACCACCGACTTGATGTCTTGCCCGTGTAGCCTGTCCAGGCGCCCGAGCGGACCGCATCGGAAAACTCCTTCATGTGCTTCAACACGGGCACTACCTCGTCCACCCCAGGCTCGGTCAGGGCAAACTCGCCCTTCGTGTCGCGCAGCGCAACGTGCAGCACAGCGCGGTTCTCCGACGAGTTGATGTGCTGGCCGGCAAACATGGCGTCGCGCAGCTCCTCCACCAGCCTCCTTGGCCAGCGCCTGGAGCGCCTCAAAGATCTCATCGTCAATCAAGTTCTTGCTCAGGTCGAGCAGAATCTCCACATCCAGGTTGGGCGCAGCGTAGGTGCGGCTGAACTTGGAAACGCGCAGGGTCACTGGCAAAGGCAGCGGGCAGGTTGAAGCCCTTGCCCTTGGCGTTGTACAGGGCCTGCAGCTTCTGCCACGTGGGCAGCTGGGTGGCGAGGGGGGGCTGGGTGGCAGACATGGGGGGATGGGGGAGGGGGAGGGGGAGGGCGAGGCATGGGTGCGCAGGGCGTATATAAGCACGCGCGGCAGACAGGCTGGGCGCGGTGGCACGCACGACGCATGCTGGACGGATGGTTGGAACGCCGTCGGCGCTGCTGCGTGCTGCTGCGCGTGCGCCGCCGCACGGGGCAGTGTGTAATGCATCACCCGTCGCGCTGGGGGCGCAGGCCGCACCGCACGGCGCCACTGTCGTCCGGCGCTGGAATAGCCTGCGCGCCCCACTGCCCCCGTGCGGCGCTGTGGGTGCTGGGGCTGTGTCCGTGCACGCCCCCCACGTGGCGTGCTACTAGCTGGCCGTCGTAGCTGGCAGTGGTCTCTCAGGCCATCATCAATCATTGCCCGCTGGTCCCCGTCCGCCTCGACTCAGCCGCAACTGCTCAGCCCAGTTGGCGGCAAGAACCAGTCGAACGTTGGCTTGGTGAGGACGCTGACGGTGATGTTGACGTCGATGTTGACGTTGATGGTGACGGCGACCCGCCACGCCACGCCTCAGCAACTTGAGGTGGCCAAACACACAATTAACTGAGCTTACGCTGCTCCTGTCCCATCCATCTATCTATCCCTTTCTTCCTCCCCCTCCCCCTGATGCCTCTGGAAAACAGTCATGAATCATTCGCACAGCGTCTCCCCCCCCCCCCCTCAGGCGGTGCCGAGGCGCTTGTGCACCTGCTGCAGCATCTCCTCCAGCTCCAGCGGCGTGCCCGCAAACCCATACACATAGTGGTCCGGCCGCACCAGCGCATACTTGGCCTTGCGCTCCTCAAACCAGCCCGCATACTCCTCCCCTCGTACGACGGCACCTCCACCACCCGCGCCTTGAGCCCCGGATCTTGGTCGCCACCCCACTCAGCTTCGGCCCGCTCTGCAGCTGCATCGGCGTCGCCGTCCCGCCCACGCTCACATTGCCCGTCGCCGTGGCCAGCGCCTCCTCCTCCGTCTCGGGCGCCACCAGCAGCCGCCAAGTGTAGTCCTCCACCGGCGCCAGGCAGTAGGGCTCCAAGGGCGAGAAGAGCGAGCCACGCACCAACTGTTGCACGCCGCCGCCGCGCGCGAGATCGACAAACGCGCCGGGTCCCAACGGGTCCTCGTACACGGGTCCATCGTCCGTAATCTGTTTCAGCTGCTCGCGCATCGGCTTGCTCTTGCTCTCGTCCGTCTCGCAAATTGGCAGTCCCAATTTGATGATTTTTTGCAGAATCGCATCAATCTGTTGCCGTCGCTCGGTCGTGTAGGACGTCAGCAGCGCAGGCGTCGCCTTCTTTTTCAAAATCGCTGCCAAACGCCATGCCAGCTGCCCGCCATCGCGCAGCCCACAGTTCAACCCTTGGTTCAGGAACGGCGGCGTCTGGTGCGCACTGTCCCCAATCAAACAGATCTTGTCATTGATGTACGACGTGGCACTGGGTCAGACAAGCATAAACGTCAGTAATCAGCATCCAGTATCCTTTCTGCCCCCTTGTCCCTCTGTTGGTGTCCAACCATCCAACCAAAACCACCTCAGGCCTCACCAACCAACGCAGGTCCAAGGGGCGAAAGAGAAACAATAAGACGTACTTGAGACCTTGAACGTATACACCACCGCCCGCTCAATCTCGCAGTTCTCCTGCGTCAGACCATAGGGGCGCAACAAGCCCCACACCGTACTCGGATCGGTCAAGTCCTCAATCGATTCGTTGGGCAAGCGCATAAACTCCCACCGACGACGGCCCTGCCCGCCGCCCGTCATGGTCGTTGGCCGTGCCGGATCACACACCTGCACCCAAGGCCAGGACTGCATGTGCACCGGCCGAGTATCGAGGATCAACCAGTCGTAATCGAATCCATAATCTTCGCGTCCAATGCCGGCCAACTCGCGGATGGTCGAGTTGGTGCCCTCGGCCGAAATGAGGTAGTCGCACGTAACTTGCACCTGGGTATTGTACCGGTTGCGTCCCTTGTACGACTCGAACGAGGCCACAAGCCGTCCCGAGGGCAGGGTGGTGTACTGGTAAAAGTTCCAGCCACGGTGGATCGGTACTTGGTTCGCCTCGCACGCCAATGTGGTTGCCGTCTCAAAGATTGGCTGGCAAAATATGTTGCCCGTCGCGTACCCACTTTGCGTCGGTGCCGACAGGGCAAAGTCCACCAACGTCTGGCCCTCTGCATCTTGCCACGACACACTCCCGCATCCGTCGCGCCCGCCACGAACCGTAGCAGTTCCTCCCCCAAGCCAGCATCAATGCACACCCGAATCGCATCCCCACTCAACGACACGGCACGCGGAAGCGGATACACACTCGTCTGCCGCTCAATCAATACGTTGATCCCCAACCGACGCAGCAACAGCGCCGTTACCATCCCCACAATCCCCGCTCCCACAATGCACACTTGGCAGTCGTACCGCAGCGCCGCGCTCGGCGGCGGCGGCGTCCCAGACGCAATCGACGGCGTAGAGTCAGTGGTGGCCATGGCGGAGGGCGGTTGCGTAACACTTGTCTGTAGCCGCGGGATGGACGTGGGAGAAAGAGAGAGAGAACTCAAGCTTCAAGCAGGACTCAAGAGGAAAAGAAGGAAGGCGGCGCGTGTCGGATCGGCTGCCGTCGCCGGTCGTGCGAGTTTGGCAAGGGCGGGTAGGAGCGTGCTGGCACAGGCGTGCGCACGCTGCGCTGACACACCCCTCGCCGTGTGCATGTGAGATGGCCGATCGGGGACCGCGTACTGGTACTGAGGCCTGGGCGTGTGTGGTACGGCACGGTACGTGTGGCGCTGGGCAAGGCAGCGCACCGCGACACACACCACAGCCTTGCGCGCAGACAGGAGACATGGCGACGTGGCCGCCGGGAGCGGGAGCGGCGAGGCGGGCACCCCGCCCAAAAGCACAGGCCAGGGGGCAGTCTGGGCGCAGCATGGGCCACCCAGCTGGGATCGGCACAGGGCCGCTGGACGTGCGCTTCACGCTTCACTGGCCGCGGGGGAGCCGGCCTGGGAAGCAAAGAACAACACCGAAGGAACCGACTTGGGTCTGTCGATCAGCCCACTCTCGCAGCTGCCCCACCCGGCACGGCGGCAGTCTCCGCCCAGTGTACCCGGCCGTGTCCGACCGGCGCCGCTCTCAACGTTGAAGCTTTGAAGTTCAACGTCACCATTCGGCACCAGGCACTAGTCACATGTCACATGTTTCCTGCCCCCTCGCCCTCGTCCGTGTCAGACGCTTTCAGTCACCCTCATCGTCCCCGCCCCGCGTCGCCTCCTCCATCGATCATCGATCATCTCCGTCCAATGTCTTCTCCTTGAAGCTTGACCCATTCATCCATCCATCCATCCATCCATCCATCTATCCATCCATCCGTCCTATGTCCACCTCCTTGCCCTACTTGCGTTTCTGCATCTGTGTAGTGTGCCATCCATCGTCCAGGGACCGCCTACAGCGCCTGGCCGCGTCGCACTCGCGCTTGAGCCACGCCAGGGTCTCCGTGTCGTTGAGCGCTTCGAGGCGCGGCGCAAGGCCCTCGTACACCCCTGGTGGTACCGCTTCATCCACCCCTTCTCGTCCGGGCTGAGCAGGCTCGCGTCCACCAACGACGCCTGGATCGGGCAGAGGGTGAGCGTGTCGAATTCAAGGAACGGCCGTTCGGACGGATGCGCCGTCTGCTTGGTCTGGACCGCAACCAGGGACTCGATCCGGATCCCAAACGATCCGGCCAGGTACAGCCCCGGCTCATTCGACACGATCATCCCGGGTTTCAACGCCGTGCTGTCCGACGCGGCACGCGTGTTGATCCCATGCGGACCTTCGTGCACATTGAGCCAGGCACCGACCCCATGCCCTGTTCCGTGCTTGTAGTCCCACCCTTCGCTCCACAGCGCACGACGCGCCAACGAATCAATCACATACCCCGTCGTACCCGTAGGGAAAATCGTCGTGGCCAACGCAATGTGTCCTTGGAGCACACGCGTGTTGGCCCTCACTTCTTCCGCCGTCGGCGTACCAAAGTGCCAGGTACGCGTCACATCTGTCGTGCCGGGCGTATCAAAGTGCACCCCCTGTCACAGAGGTAGATCTGCTCCGGTCAATCGTCGCGCTCCCCTCGGGCGGGGGACCATAATGAATGATGGCTGCATTGGCGCCGGTCGAAGAGATGGTCTCAAATGACTCGCCTTTAAACCCGGGCTGCTGCGCCCGCAACGAGGTCAACTTGGCTGCCGCATCGTACTCGTTCACCTTGGTCCCGGCGTGCAACGTGCGCTCGAGCCAGCTAAAGTACTGCGCCAACGCCACCCCGTCGCGCACGTGCGCCTCTCTGAACCCAGCCAGCTCAGCGCCGTCTTGATGGCCTTGTGGTCCTGGATGATGCTCCGGTCCACCACGGTCTTGCTTGGCCCGCCGAGCGCACGTTGGATGGCCAACTGGCGCGCTGGCCGAGCAGGATGGGCGCTGGCCCCGGCAGTTTGGGCCCAGGTACTGAGCTCGTGGTAAAAGGACGAGTAGGGCAGGACGCGAATGTCGGGATAGGAAGCAGTCGAGCCTCCGCCTCGGGCGTCAGCACGCCCGGCTGGACAAAGAGCCAGGTCTGGTCGAGCAGGACAAAGGCAAAGGCGAAAAAGACGGGGTTGTAGGGCATCGGTGCCGCGCAGGTTGAACAGCCACGCCACTTCGTCCAGCATGTTGGCCACCAGACTTGAGCCGGCGTCGCGCGCGCACGTAGCGCAGCACGCAACGCAGCCACCTTGTCCCCGTAGCTCGCGCCGCCGCTTCGTCCGCCAGGCAGAACACGGGCTGGTGCGGAACGGGCCGGACGCGGCGCAGCGTGGTCGTCGGCCCAGATGGTATCGACGGGATTGGGACCGTCGACAGCGACCAGCTGGCTGTCGCGCGGCGTCAGCGCGCTCGCCAGCTCCGCCGCATCGGGCGCAGTGATCAGCTCGGCACTCAACACCCACCCGGCTGCCGGACGGGAGGTGGTGGGCGACGTACTCTTGCCACGTCGGCACGCCGGGCTCGCCCTGGCGCATCAGCGTCCACACGCCCGGCTCGAGTGCGCGGCAGCCTGGAGAAGTACCGGCCATCGGTAAAGAGAGGCCTTGTCGGCGGTGACGAGGGCGGTGCCGGCACTGCCGTTGAAGCCGGTGAGGTAGGCGCGGCGCGCATCGCACCCGGCGGGGTACTCGCTCTGTGGCGTCCTCGAGGGCACGAGGTAGGCGTCGAGCTGGGCGGCGCGCAGCTGGGCACGCAGCGCAGCGACGCGCGCAGCGGGGGACCATGCCGGTGGCGGTGGCGCCCATGGAGGAGGAGGTGGTGGGGTGGAGGTGTAGCGGCGGGGGGGAGGGGGAGGGCAGCGCACGGACAGGGGCGCTGGGGCGGACGAGGGTGAGGGGATTAGTAGCCGCTGGGGCGCCAGATACAGCGGCGGCTGCTTTCCAGCCACAAACCCACGTGGACAGTCCGTGGCATTTTTGCACTGTACTGGGTGGAAAACGCAACCACCATGTGGCCTTTTCTGCTGGGGCAGCCCCAACCCTAGCACCCACCGCTAGGGTTCCCATTCCGCCCCCCCGCGGAACACACACCCCGCCCGCATTCACCCGCACCACACCACCACCACCTCCACCACCACCTCCACCACCACCTCCACCGCCATCATGCCCCCGCCCCCGAGCGCCTCCTCGCCCTCGCCCCACCGACACCCTCCCCCGCCCCGACACCCTCCCCGTCCTCGCCCACGCGCTCGCCGACCTCAAGCACTCCCTCTCCGCCTCCATCCGCCGCGTCGCCCCGCCCAGCCCACCGCCGCCGCCGCACCGCCGCCCGCAAGCCCCGCCGACGCTCCCTCTCCGCCCCCGCACCCACTCGCCCCCCGCCGCCTCCACGCCCACCTCGGCCCCCGCCGCGCGTGCGCCCGCCCCTCGCCCCCCCTCCCCGCCTCGGCACCCGCTGCCGCCCCCCTGCCCGCGCCCAGCTCTGCCCCCGCCCCCCAAACTACCCCGCATCAAGATCCGCCGCGACCCCTCCCTCGTGTCCTCTGCCGGATCCCGCCCCCCGCCACCGACTCTTCCCGCTCGCCCCCGCCCGTCTCCGCCTCCGTCTCCGCCTCCGCGCCTACGCCCACGTCTGCGCCGCGTCCGCGCCGCACCTGCTTCCGCGCCCGTCCAGGTCGCCAAGCGCAAACGCGCCGTCCTCTCTCCCGACGATGACTTGCCCCTCGCCCGTCCCAACCCGCGCCGCTCCATCCCACACCCAAAGTACGTCCCCCGTCCCATCACATACCATCCCTCCTCTCCCCCTCGCCTCCCGCCCCTCGCCTCCGTCCCTCCCCCCCCCCCCCCGCCTCAAGTGGGACAACAAGCTGACAAATCCTTTATTTCCCAGCCCTCACTCGCGCCGGCCAAGCCCCGCCCTCCTCCTCTTCCCTCCCCGCCGCCCCCGAGCCCCCCGTGGACCCGGCCTGGGCATTGCCCAGCGTGACGCCCACCACCATCATGCCGCGTCTGGCCCACACGCGTGCGCGTCGGTGGAAGGCAACCACGCTGTACGAGGTCGAGGAGGACTTTAGCGCACGCGACTGGCGCGACCGCGAACGGAGCGCGAACGCGACAGTGTCCCCCCGGGCGAGGTGCCTGCGCGCTCCCATACCAAAAAGGGAAAAGAGGCAGCCCAGGTGCCATTGCAAACCTTTTTTACTGCTGTCGAACCCTACTTCAAGTCGATCACCGAAGACGACCTCGCTTGGCTCACCTCGGCCAGCCACGAAGAAGAGGCGGATGCGCATATCTTTGATATGCCCCCGTTGGGACCCTACTACCGTCTGGCCTGGGAACAGGAACCGGTCCCGTCCCTCGGCGGCGGCGGACAGGCCGGGTCCACCGACGCTGTTGCCTCGGCTCCGCCGCCGACGGGGTCCGACAAGAAAAAACCGAACGGGTACAACCCTTCCTTTACCCCGGCCGCCTTGAGCGATCGCAGTTGGGTTACCGACGATGCCGCCTCGGGCCCAACGACCCAACGTGTGGTTGCCTCCCTCTTGCCGCTGCCGCGTTCGCCGTCCTCCCGTCGCCCTCGTCGTCGGACGAACGGGCGCCCGGGGCGGAGAAAGGGGGGAGGAGGAGGAGGCCAAGGCACGCATGCCCTTATTGGGTTTACGTCTGAAAGAGGTAGTGCCTCCGGCGGTGACCGCATCGCTGGGACAAGATGTGGGCACATTTGAAACTCGTTTGCGGACGAGTTGGAGATGTTGCTAGCGCGTCCAGTGACAATGAACTTATCGGATCGGGGCCTTCGCCACCCTCGCCCGCACTATCCGCTTCCCTTCCCGTACCTCTACTGCCACCGACTTCCCTGCCCTCGCCTACGCACCCGGCCGGCGAACCGCTGGACGACGAGGTGAGCTCGACGTTGCGCCGAGTACAGCGCGCGTTGCGCCACGTCCGCACCCTCAACCACGCGCGCAAACACCGGCTCTTGGAAATCGCCCAGAAACGCATGGCTTACCAGGAATACCTCCATGGCCTCGCCTCCTTCGAACGCGAAATCGAACAGGGCTGGATTCGACGTCAACGCCAACTCCGCGCCCAAACCGCCGCGGGAAAACGTAAAAAAAATCATCATCATGCTCCATCGGCCAGCGGCGGAGGCACAGGGGACCAACTGCTGCTGATCCACATGGCGCATCGGCCGGTACACCCGGTACCCCCCATCTCAACGCCAACGCCAATGCCAATGCCAATGCCAATGTCAATGGGGATTCCACAACCACTGGCACGGTCCCAGGCGCGGGCGAAGGAGCGTTGACTGCCGACTCTTTGCTCACCACCGGCCCGGCCGAACGCGTCGTCTCACACCACGTGCTTCGAGCTATTGCCAAACGAGCCAAATGGCAAGCGGCGGTTTGATGCCATGTTTGGCCACGATCCGCTCTGGAGCGGACCCCCGCCCGACTACAATCCTCATCACCGTCCTGATCACGATGGCGATGCCGATGGCCATGGCCATGGTGATGGTGATGGCGATCATGAAGATGAGGATGATAACCCCTTTTCTGTCTTCCGCTCCATCCCGCCCTTGCCCGCCGAAGCCGAGGGGTGGTAAAGCAAGCAGGCGCGGTGAGGGTGAGGGGTGTTGTGTGGGAAGTGAGGCTCGAGGTTGAGGGTGGGGGGGGGGTGCGCGTCTAGCGCCCGTCTTTTGCTTCGGTGCTGGATGTGCGCTTAGGTCCTGGTGAACCAACAAGGGTTAAAGGGCCAAGCGACGAAGGTGCAAAGGGGAAGGCTCGAGGCTCAAGGCTCATGGCTCAAGTGTAGAGGGTGGAGGGTCCAAGGGTTGGATTGAAAGAAGCACATGATTTGTTTCTCTTTTCTCTGGCGTTTTCTTCCGCCTGGGGGGGGGGGTGGCCTTGTCTAAGTTTTTTTTGCTTTCCCTGGGGAGTTGCCTTCCCCGGGGGTTGCCTTCTTTGGCTTTACCCTGGCTTGGGTTTACGATGGTGTGGTGCTCCTGCTCCTGCTCTTCCTGCTCTTCTTGCTCTTGCGTCCACATACAATCGCAGCTCCATCGTGATTGCCCATTCCATCTCCCATTCTACCTCTCCACCTCTGGATCTCTGGATTCGGAGTTTCGACACCTGAACCCCCTCCCCTCTGTGGTCGTCGTAGTCCCGTCCCATCCCTAGTGCCCTCCTTCCCTCCTGCCCTCCTGCCCTCCTGCCGTCCCGCCCTCTTGGCTTGTTCTGGCTTGTTCTGGCCAGCTCTGGTGACTAGCACTGACCAGTGCCCCCTTCCGTCGCAGCGCGACGTATTTCATCCAACCAGAGCCATCCTCCCCCCGTTGTAGCTCCCAGTGGTAGTGTCTCCGGGGTAGCCATTGGTAGTTGTTTGTCTTGTCCCGCGGTGCACTGTCCGCTCGTTGGGGTCTTCACTGCACGGACGCGCATTCACCATTTGTCCCCACACTGGTTCACGATTGGGTGGTACAATGATGCCGTGCCCAACCTGCCTATGGCCTCGCTCAGCGCTGGTCCCACGCGCGCCCTGCCACGGCCAGAGGCACTGAAGGCAGCGGTTTGAGCAATAATACATCAGTATCGATTATACCAGGCTACGAGCACTTGCTCTCACCACTAAGTAGGAAGGGGAAGACAGGCACTGCAGATTCCTAATCCGATGAATTTCTCTACCGCGGTGTCCCATGAAAACGGGGCCGAGACTGCAAAGCCCGACAAACAGGAAGGAAAATAGCCGATAACGCCGGGAGTGCCAACGCCTCCCCTCCTCCCGCACAGGGTCCGGCAGCAGCCACGGAGGTGAAGCTGCAAGCTATTACAAGCGCGAGGCTTGAAGAAACACACCGCAAGAGACCAACGACGGCCTTGACCAAAGCACATGCGCACTGCACTACGTCCTCGGTGCTTGGACTTGGTCCGGTCGGCAACAACTCACCCCGTATCGAACGATCAAAATACCTGTGCATACGGACAATTTTCCAGTCGATGTCCTCTGATCTGGAGTCAGCTTTTTTTCTGCTCCCCACCTCGTTCCACTGCACACGGAGTGAGTGCAAACAGTAAAGAGACGCAAGCCACGTACCGTTCACCACAGTCGTCACACGTATCCTGCGCCTCGTCTGACACTTGACGTCGCGCTCGCTCCAGCGCCGCTCCCAGTGTGTCGGATTTGGCACGTCCAACTCATTCCACTCATTCCCCAAGCTGGAGGCCGTGATCAGGACCATCCAGCTGCGCATCTTCCAACTGCCAAACAAGATAAATGTCAGAAGCCCATCGCACGTGAGAGGACCCCCCCCCCCTCTCCAGCCATGAAAAACAGCCACCACCACCACCACTAGACAAAGAAACGAACGAAACGAAAAAACGTACCTGTTGGCGATACCGCTCGCATTCGCCTTCCAATCCACGCACCACGCGTTCCAACTGACTTCGTCGCTCCCGTTCAGCCTCAATCTCGACCGTCGAACGAGCATGAGGTGCTCAGCTTCACTTTGGGCCAACGCAGCTGCCGCTCTGCCTTTTCGGCCGCAGCGCGCGACACCACCACTTCCTCCTGCAACCGTTCGGCCTCAGCCAGCGCAAGGGCCAAACGCGACTCGAGCGCGTCCACACGACTCTAGCGCCGCCACATCCATCGCGGCACTCGTGCACTCGCCGTGCTTACCGCCGACACGGCACGTGCTGTCCCACTTCCCACAGAAGAAGTTGTCTCCGGCCGGGATAGAGGTCCATCCGGCCCAGGTCTTGGCCTCGCTCCTGTTGCTGCTGAGGATGATGTCCCTGCACTTGCTCTTGCCCTTGCCCTTGCTCTCGTTCTTGCTCTTGCTCTTGCTCAACGGCCGCAGTCGCGGTAGCAACCAAGTCCAATTCACGTTGATTCCATTCCTCCTCGCGAACCCGCTGCCGTGTACGGTAACTCTCCTCGAGCTCATGCAAGCGTGCTTCGTACCGTTCCTCCAAAGCCTGTTCCCGTTGGGTCAGAGTAGCCTGCAACGTCTCCACCGTAGCTTTCTGCTCTGCCTCGAGCCTGGCTCGGTCCCGGTCAAAGCGCGCCCGTTCCTCACCAGCGCATGCTCGTGATGCTCGTGCAACGTTCGGCACGTCGTGGTCGCCTCGTGGTAGCGCGTCTTCAGTTGCTCGTACCCCCGTAGCACACTGACAATGCCACTGTTTGGCTCCGCACCAACTCGCCATCCCATTCCTCTGCCCTTTCGACCCCTCACCTCCGCCGCGCACTCCCAGCCGCGCCTTCCTACCGTGCCCCCTCGCTTCAGACGGGGACACCACCGGCGCGTCCTCAGGCCGGATGGGGCGTACGCGCCCGCGTCGGCGAGCCGGCTCCACTCCGACGCGGTCCAAACCAATTCGACGGCCCGGCAGAACGCGGGGATTGGAAGACGTAGGCAGAGGAGGCAACGCCGGTGGCGGGCTAGCCACGATAGGGTTCCGAACGGGCTCGCCACCGGGCTCGGGGGCGGGTGCGGGGCGGGGGCGGGGGGATGGATGGGGACGTGTTGGTCCGGGACTGGCTCGGGGACCGGAGCAGAGGTACGCGGGCTTTTCTCGGACGCCAAGGCGGGAAGGGGGGATGGCGGAGGTCGGTGCGGTAAAGAAGGTTGGGCACTCTGGTCCGCGCTGTTTACTTGGGCTCGTGCTACGCTCCGCCGCGGCCAATTCCAGTGCGCGGATTCGTTCGGGGCTCGGCGGCGGGGGTAGCGGGGCCAAGGGCGCGCGTCCGTCTTGCGTTGTCCATGTCGAGCTCGGCACGGGGGGGTGAGGGGTATGGGTCCTACGTGCTTTGGAGGACAAGGATCGCGCCTCGGAACTGGGCAACGTACTGGGTCGACGGGGTTGCGATAACAAACTGGCGTCGGATTTGGCCGCATGCGAAGAACCGGTGGCGCGGGGTTGGATCAGCGCGCTGGGACGCGGACGACGTAGCGGCGAGGTGCGGCCGGCAGAGGCGTGGGCCGAAGCGGCGCTCGTGGGCCGTGGAGTGGACGGTGTGATGGGCCGGTCGGACGCGAGAGTGGCCGGCGGGCAGAAGCTGATGCGGACGACGCTGAGACCGACACGGACGCCGACGCGATCCGCGTCGGGGTCTTGGAGCGCGAAGGAGGCCGTGGCAGCTCGCTGCGGCGAGGCGAAGGCGTGAGCCGCGTGCCGAGCGGGGAAGGCGAAGGCCGCGCTGGACTCAACGTCGCGCCGAGGGGGCGGGGCGCACGCACACGTGTGGGCGGAAGGAAGAGCCCAGCACCCTTGGGCAGGTGAAGTAGCGCGTGCCAAATGCCACACCGTCGTTGCGGCCCAGACCCATGCGCGTGGAAGGCGCGTCGAGCTCAATCCCGATCCAGAATCCGGTCCGGGTCGCGACAGGGCCAGCGTAGCGCACAACACCGCGCCCTCGCGCCCAGCAACATCGATCAGCACGCTCGTGCCGACGTCGAGGCCGGGCGAGGCCATGGCGGGGGGGGAGGCGGCGGTGGCGGTGGCGGAGGGGGGGCAGCTCGGCCGTGGCGGAGGTGGGTTGGGGCCGAGTGTGTTGCGCGCCGCCCAGGCGTCCCCCCGCGGCGCCGGGGGCACGTGCAGGTTACGTAACACGCTCTTCGCACCCCGGATCGAGGCGCCCGCACCTCATAACCTGCCGTGCGCGTTCCTCGGAGCAGGAACACGACGACCAGCGCACACGACTGGGCGTGTTGGGCGCAGTCTGGTGCTGCTGCCACCCCGCTTCTAACCCACAGATAGACACCACCGTCCCTGTACGCATCCCCATCCTCTGAAAGGAACAGCGCGGAACAACGTGGAGGCGCCCGCGTTTGAAATTTGATGATGTGTTGGTGGTTGCAATTTCAACTTCGCTCTCACCGCCCCCTCGCAGCTCCTGGGCCCTTAAGCGCATGCGCTCGCCTGAATGCACCCCACCCCACCCCCACCACCCACCACCACCACCACCCTTGCCTTGCTTGCCGCCTCCATGCCTTCCTCAGACGCTTCCCTCCTCTCCAGCTCCAACCCCAGCAGCCCCACCCCGACCAGCCACCTGCAGATGGCGCGCGCACGTGCAAAGATCAACGCTCGCAATTCCCGCTACCCTCCCTCCCGCCCTGACGCCGCTGCCGGAAGAGCCTCGTGCCGATTCCCCCAGTGCTTGTATGCTCACCCCCACCTCGCCGAATGATACCACCAGCGCCTGTGAGTCTTTTTGCGGAAGCGCTTCCCAAAGCATCGTATCTGGTGACAAGGATGACGGCTTTGGTGCTGCTTTCGCCGCCTTTGCGCGCAAAGTCACTGTCCTCCAGACGCAACTCGACGCGGTCACGTCCAACGATAGCATTGACTTGGCATCGGTCGTTTGCGACCTGAAGGATCACGGACAACAGCTCCAATCCCTTTCCCGGCGCATGGATACGTTTGAATGCCGGCTCGAGCCGATCGAAGAGCGCCTGGCCTCCCTCGAGGCCCAGACCGATTCCCTCCACCAGCACACCTGTAGCCTTGACCCGGAGGAAATCGCGCTCACCTCCCGCCGTGTCTTACAACTCACGTTGGACTGCACAACGATTGAGGAGCGCTGCCTGGAGGTCGAAGAAGCGCTCGCCGCTCTGGAGCTGCACGTGAAGCAGTCGCCCTCAACGCCGTCTGAGCCAGACGATATGGCCGCAGCAGCGACGGAATCCACCGAGCTTTACGACACTGACTTTGCCGACGGCTGCAGCGATGCCACAGTCCCCCCGTCCCACGACCGCGTCCAAACGTCGCCAATGTCGTCCCAGTCATCCCCGGTCATTCTTCAGAGTGAACCAGCCTCGTTCGTATCGGAAACCCCGGCAAGTAACGCGTCCGCCTCCTCGAAGCCGCGCCTACCGCACATTGTCACCCCGCAGCCCTCCCCTCCTTCAAGCACTGCTTCTCCGCCCGTGGATTCCAAGTGGCTTGAAGCCGACGTCGCTCCCGTGGTGGCACCCGGACCGTGGGAAGAGGCTAACGAGAACTACGAGCCTCCCGAGCAGACGCGGACGAATCTTGCGCGCATTCTCAAGCCCTTCGGTGATTCCTGGTGGGCTCTGCGCGACTTTTTTTCAGGGTCTGGAATCTGCGCGATTTTTGGGGCGATACGTTCTTACCCGTTTTGTCATCGCCAATGTGCCCCCCGCCGTTCGCGATGCAGCCACCCAGCACGACAGCTTCCGTGCTGCTGCCTTACGAGGGGATCTTCCCCGCGTTCTCACGCTTTTGGACTTGAACTTAGCTCGTCCCTCACCCGCCGAGTTGAGTTCGACCGTTAACAAACCATGGGATACCCGCACCGAGTCGCTCGTTATGTTCTGGCAGCGCTGCATGGGCATGGAACGCGCATTGGTGGGTAATTCCAACCAGACCTATCTGGCTTCGTCTTTTATTCGGGGCATACCGGAAGCGATGCGCTGTCAGCTGTGTGCCGATGACTTCTTGACCCGGACCAAGCCTTCACCGTCGTGGCCTCCCTCCTGGGTCGACCTGAATATGCCCCATCGCCTGTGACTTCTCGAGCCAGTGCTCAACTCCTCCCCGTATCATCTCTCCTCCGAACCTGACACCTCCAAACCTGCCACCGTCGGACATGCCACCCCCGAATCTGCCCGCCGTTCCAGCCCCGACTCTGACGACGGAGCCATTGTTCGCATTCACTCTATGTATCGCACCGCTAGCCACTCCCCCGTCTCGCCTCACTCACTTCAATCCGATGGGCCTGTGCAACGTGCCGGTTTGAATGACGGCGTCGAGCCCCTCCTCTTCTCCGTCCCTCTGGCACGCCACAGCCCGGCGGGGTCGTGCGGCGCGTACTCCCACTTGTCGCATTCAACGCACGCACGCGATCTCTGAGAGCTTGACCTCCCAGTATGTGAATAGGCTTGCCAAGTCCAAGTCCAAGTCCAAGTCCAAGTCCAAGTCCAAGTCCAAGTCCAAGTCCAATTCCAAGTCTCGATATAATGCCCTGTCCGATTCCCGGTCCGACCCCCGTTTAATTTCCCGGTCCCAGTCGTCCCAGTCGTCTCATCATCCCACTTCCGGCTCCGGCATACCCTTACTTTATGAATCGTGCTGGACGTGCGTCAGCGTCAGCATGATCCCCCGTCTGCCATCATACGGATTTGCGCCGGCCGCTGTTCAGCCGTCCTCGCGCAGTTTCTACTTACTCCTACCTACCTATAACCCTGACTCGCGTGGATGCGTTTTGTTGTCTCTTTTTGGTTTTTGTTACCCTGATGCCTGCCTATTACTTCACCTTGATCACCCCCACACACTGATCCAGATCCCTATACTGACTGGCGGTGCCATACTACCCAGGATGCTGGACTGTAACGCATCCTTCCCGCCTTCTGCATCCTCGCATCGTTTCTTCTTATTCAACTACCTATGACCCGGGCTTACTCCTAATTACCTACGATCCTGACTCATTCCTAACTACCTATGACCCTGGTTCACTCTTTACTACCTATGACCCTGACACGCTCCTAACTACCTATGACCCTGGCTCACTCCTAACTACTACCACCGCCCTGACTCACTCCTAACTACCACACCGTCCTTCTGACTCACTTTTCACTCCCTATTACCCTGACTCGTGTGTTGTTGTTTCTTTCTGATTGGTACCCCAATCCCTTTCTGTTCTTCCATAAAAGTTACCCCCCCTCAAATTGACCGTGTGGCATTACGATACAAACCAATACATTGTTAACTCGTGGCAAAATGTGACGACGTCTCGAATATAGAGTAGGCTGTCTGGTGCGCACTGGAAGGATTTGACTACTGAATCTCAATGGAAACGGTTCCTCACTCGGATGTCTATCACGTTCATCCATGTCTACACGCACTACCTCGGGTATGGGAACGGATGGCGAGCACCAGAGGGTCCTGATATCCTTCCGATTCCCCTGGTTCCTTCATAATAAGGGTGGCGCTACCAAGCAACACACGCATTGAAGATGAACGGTCCGGTTTAGGCGTAGCGTTTCCCTGTCCCACTCTTAAGCTCATATTATACTGAAATAGGAAAAGCTCCACACTTTTACACAAGCTAGCGCGTGCCACGTTCCGCGCCACCCGCAGCCAGCAAGTATCGGTGATATTATTTCTACGGTGGCAACGGTGGAACGGTGGCGACGATGGGCCAGCAAGCTGGCCGGGCCGTAGGAAGGTGGTCTCCTCGTAGAATTAGAGATGTAACCGGTAACCGGTCCCCCGGCAAAACGGGCCCGGCCACCGGTCACCAGTAAGCGTACGGTTAACCTCAGCCTTCACGCTCAGGTGGACGCTCAGCGGGCGCACACCCGTACGAAATAAGACCCGCATACTGCCTACTGCCTGACATGCGGAGAATAGGTAAAAGGGACAGACAGTTCATGTTGAGCCATCGGGTGGCTCGTGCTTTGGCCAATGTCCTTTCAGTTCCTCCTCAGGCCTGGGAGTTCTGTTGTTTTCTCTCTCCTGTTTTTCCTTGTTCCGCAGCTTAGCCCCTGGTGGCGACTCGCTGCTTGCTGTTCCTCTGTAGGTGTTGCTGGTTGGCTTAGACCACCACCACCGCCACAGTGCGATTGCATCATCCTCAAGCTCTCAAGGACCATCCGGACTCCAAGTCTCATCAGTTCAAGCCCAATCCGGACAGAGACGCCTGTTCACCTAGCTGAGGAACTCTCCTACAAGGACTCCATCTCCATCTCCCCAAATCACACAATCTGCCAGCGGCATGCGTTATCGCCAGAACCCAGAACTTGATCCGGGAGACCGAAACCATTGGTACCCCGTCACCATCGATGACACCGTACGCTATAAATGTGTGCCGTGCCAAAATTCCTCCCCGATACTCTTGAGTTCTATCTACAGGCACGTCAAGAACAACGCCGAGCACGCAAGGGCCAAGAGGTTGCACGAACATCAGATCAGGGAACAGCTTGAAGCCAAGAAATTATCAGAATTGCAGGCAATGAAAGACGTGTGCCAAGAGAGAGCGCGCAAACGCAGACGTGTCGCCGACTTGGCCAACGAGCAGGACGCTCCCAAGCTGGAAGACATGCCTCCCCTTCTGCTTGGTGAAAGCCCATCAAGAGACTTAGGACGGCGCAGCTGGGTTGAACTTGCTGGACGAGTGGTGGCACGTGGGACAACTGTGGCCCCGGGCCGTAAACGCAGTTCACACGTAGCCCGTCACTGACGCCGGCGTTGTGGAAGGCGAGGGCGAAAAGGCAAGCCGTGTCAGCAAGACGGTCTGGATTGGGAGGGATATTATACTGCGGGCAAGGACGTGCGGTCGGAGGGGTGCATGTGTGGGGACTGGACGCAGACAGGGATGGTGGTGGTAAGAAATGCATCCGTCGTCAGCGCGGGAGAGTCATGGTGGACTGATACGGGCGGCGGGTCGGACGGAGCGTCGCAAGTGATGCGCTCGCGCGCGCCGAGGGGGCTCGCTGGGGCTCGCACTCGCGGGGGATGGCGGGACGGCCGGAGGAACACGGAACGCCGGGGCGTAACCGGGTAACGTAACCTCCCCGGATAGGGGTATAGGGTTGCGATGCGTGTGGGGTTGTTAAATTAAGACGCGCTCACGTGCGCTCGGCTGTGTCTGAACAACATCTTGCCTGCCTTGGCGCTTATAGCCCGCTTATTGTCATGGGGCGGGCGCCGCCAGGGAGCCCGCCCCGGGGGTTTTAAGGGGTACAATCCCTTGGGGTCCTAAGGACGACTCACGGTAGTTACGCGCTTGGGCTGGTTGGTGCGTCCGCAGCGGGGCTAGGGACAAGGAGAGGCCTCTCGGCGTATAGCAGAGGCGGCTGCAAGTGTGGCAAGGCTGCGTAGCACCGGCTTGGGCGGCAGTAGCGTGTCTGAAGCCTTCGGGATCAGGGAAGGGGAAGGCAGCGGAGGACCCACGCTGCTGAACTGAGGCTGGGCTGAGACGGGGAACGGCGTGGCAAAGGACAGTATCACACGCGGCTTAACTGGGCTGGACCGAGGCGTGGCACGAGGAGGGCTCACGCGGGCGGGGGGAAACTAGGAGTACTGAGGACTGAGGACGAGGGCTGGCGGTCTACGCCGGGAGTAGAAAGACGAGTAAGAGCGGGAGGAGTTGCCTGCACTGAATCAATTGGCGAGAAGCGGGCAGGGTGTGAAGGGGTGAACAGGCAAGGAGACAAGGGCAACGAAGACGAAAGACAAGGGGTGACGAAGAGGACAAGCGACGAAGATGGACCGTGGGGGAAAGCCACGAACCATTGCTAACAGGCAGGAGGACTAAAAGGGAAACAAGGCAACAGAGGGAGACGTAGAACGGTAAGGGAAACAGGCATGGGGCGACTAGCGTCGCTCGGGTTACTATCAGAGCAGAGAAGTACTAAAGATCAACAAGTACGAGGCGACTAGTGTCGCAAGAAACACAACGGGGGAGCGGGAAGCGACGAAACTGAGAGGTTCTCAATTCACTCAGGCACAAGGCGACTATTGTCGCTGGATACGTAGACTTGATAATCGCGCTGTGGCGTTTGCACCATCACAACCACTGCGCGGTGGACTTGGAATAAGACTTGGGAGCGAGCTCAAGCTGGGACGGGGTTAATAGGATGACGGAGGACGCACATAGGTGCCGCTGGGCTTTCCATCCCGTCTTGGCCCGTGAAAACACGCTCCTCTTCTCACCAAGCGTGTCCTCACCCTTACAGGAAGCGGCTTTCCTCTCTTCCAACGACGGGGGAGGGAACCAAACTTGGAACGGGGGCTTGGTACTTGAATACTCGGCACGCCCCTCCTTCCTTCAGTCGTTGGGCATGCCACTCAAACGGGTTCTTGCTCATACGCCCCTCCTTCCTTCGAGTGTCGGGGGTACGAGCCACAGTCTCTTCTCATTCGCACGCCCCTCCTTCCTTCCTTCGTCGGGGGTGCGAGACAAAGTCATCTTGGGAGCAGGGAGACGGAGGGGGTAGAGGCGCTCTCGCCTCTGCTAGGACTTGGGGGAGGGTACAAGCTCCGCTGGCCCGCCTGCCAACGTTCGCTCGCACTGACGAGTACAAGGACTTGGGGTGACTAGAGGGGATCGGCGCGCTCCGCCGGCCCGCCAGCCAGCGCTCGCCCGTCACAGTTTGCTCAACCGGAGTCTGAACAGCAGCAACCGCTGCGGTGACATTTCAGTGCCATCACTGTCTCTTTGTCCGATCATAAGTACGTCCCCACCCCGTTGTCGTCCAGCAGGTCATCTGACTTTTTTCACTCATCGCCCCGCAAGCTATCTACTGGGCTGGACGAGTGCATGGGAGAATTTCGAGGCCATTGCGGACACGCATCTTCCGCAAGGTTACCCTGAAAATTGTATCGCCTGGCGTGCGACCCGTGTACAACTCACCCACCTCCGTCACATCGCAGTAACCCGGGCATAAATAACAGACGAGGAGGATGCACGGGACATCGAAGGCACTGCAGTCAATCTCTTTGGCGCAGAGGGCACAGATGGCGAGGACGACGATCACATAGACGACTCAGAGACTGAAGAGTGATTTGGCGCCTATACATTTCAAAGACCTCTCCATGGCAAGCCTCCAAGTCCATATTGACCCATCGCAATGCAAAAAAGTACCCTCGAAGACGATTGCACTGCATTTGATGGTGCTAAAATGAGTAGTAGTATAAAGTGTAATAGCAATAGTAACTCAGGGAGAGCGAGCATAGGAAGATCAGATTCGTCAGATACGTCGCCCACGGGCACGTCAATGACGTTTCTGATGTTCAAGGGGGTGACATCGAGGACATATCTGACTTTCAGGGTGGTGACATCGACGACGTCACTGATCTGCAGCACGCTGACAGAATTGCCTCACCCATGGCAAATTACTCCTCCTACATTGTTGAAGGTATTTACATCTTAAACATAAAAGATGTCTTTTCGTGATCCGCTGTGAGAGCCGGAGGATCACAGTGAGCTTCCCCGCTTGCCATGGAACCCGGAGACCTCGGGTTGTGGATTGATGATCTTCTGTCAGGATGTGGAGAGTGAGGAATATGAGTGGCTGCTGGGACGAATAGCCTGTCTGGAAGAGTTGTGCACGGTCACACTACTGGCCAACACCCCTGCTGTCCAGGATGACAACTGGACGAGCCGAGCGCATGATTGATGCATCATGCGACCGCCAGAGGCTTGGAAGTCTTTGAAGTAAAAAACAATAGGGATTGCGCCCCAATGTCGTTTGGTAGACAAAAGTAAAAAAGCGCCAGTATAGGTGTAGTGAAAGAAAAAGGGACTTAAGAGTAAATGTGGTCCAAAGCAAGTGGGCATCAGTAGGATGCGTTTGGTAGTTGTTTGGTAGTTATTTGGTTCCAAATGCCTGGTACCAGTGCGATCCGTGGGGTATGGGGAATGAACGGCCGCTATGCGTCAACCATCAGTTAATACGTTTTTGATTTTGTTTGTTGTTGAAAGAGTGGAGAAAATTGGGTGACCACCTCCCTCCAATCTTTCTTTCTTTGCCCTGGATAAATTGGCAATGCTGTACCTGTAGCCATGGATGGGGCGCTTGATGAGCAGTCGCCCCCCGCTTTCTGCGATTCACTTGCGCCGATCTCGCTGCAGCGATTGCGCCTCGTTGACGATGCCAGGACATGTTTCGTTTCCTCATATGCTGTCCCTAAAAGTATTCACCCATCTATGAGAGACGAGTTTCCCCATCGTGGGTGGAGTCAATTTTATGATGGTAAGTATGCCGCTCGTGTCGGTAATGGTATGTCTTGGGCTTGAACATTAGCTTGGGCATGTTCGGCTTATATAGGGGTGAGCTTGCTTCAAGAGGGCCCCCCTTCCAGGTGGATCAAATTGTAACTGTGTTTGCTCAAGCAGAGCAAGAGCCGATAGCCCACTTACCATTCTGAATAAGTCATTGCTAAAGGGCGTCATTTACCTGATTACCATCGTCCTGGATCAATTTCTTACTTCTAACTCGTTCATGTCCTTAATGTAGGATCACAGTCATCCCCCTCTTTCCTTTTTTGTATGACCCTTGTGCTCCCTTGTAATCGTCTTTCTGCTCTCCTCCTGTCGTTTGTAAGCAACCTTGGTTTCCGTCACTTCACTGCAGCTGCGACACTGCCACTTGTATTCGTGGGTGACGTACGGAAGAGATATTGTTAATGGCCACAGTTGGAACCATCTCGATTCACTGAGTGTAGCTGCTACCACGTGGTCGAATTTATTCTCATCAGCATTTTGCTTTGATGAAAAGATGATCGCTTGTAATCGAAATGTTAGGTTGTTTGCCATCCGTCACCACTGGTGTGAGCTATGACACTCATCCGAGAGCCTGACAGATACCACAAAAGCCATTACCTGTTCTGCGTCGCATTAGGTGGTGTGCTGTCAGTGAGGTGACAACATTATGGCTGTTTTGGATGGATAGCTGCTCTGGAGGGATACCTATTCAGCTGTCTGTGCTGGTACTACAGTCCCATATAGACGACTTGAATGTGTTATCGTTTCAAGGGGACAAATTTAACCCGGGCACCTCGAGCAATCTAATCTTCGAAAGTAACGCTAAGGTCTGCTGGGGCTTTGAACCGCTATGGTGCTGCGTCGCTACCTTCGCCACCGTTCCACCGTCGCCACTTCCACCCGAACCCTACCACCTTTATCAGGATTTTGCATCACCCGCAAGATCGGTTCTACTCCAAGTCACATTAACCGATACTTTTTTGAAGACGCCTGCATTTAGTGATCTAAACTAAACTCTGACATGTCTGTATCGCTTACTATTGATACTGCATTATAGCAGGTTTAGACCATCCGTGTACAGGTCATCTTCTGTCATTCCCGATGGACACCCGATCTCATGAAGTCGCATGCTGACATCCCAAATCAATCACTGTGCATTCCTCTTCCTACCCTATAACGACAGCGTCATGGTAGCTGGACACTAGAGCAACTGTTCTCATTATCGAGAGTATGGAATGACTGCAGTAAATAAATGTAAGCAGTTTCACTTCGTAACCAGGGTTAAAACAGAAAAGCAAAGGCCTTTGTTAATTCGGGTGAGCTGCTCAATTGGGCACGACAAGGATGTGGGGTTAGCATTTCAGGTTGTCGAGAATAATTAAGGATAATACTTCGGGCTCGTACTTCAAGTTCAGGGAATTTTCTTATCTCGGAAAAATGTAATTTGTGCTGATGGTAGGGCTGGGTGTAAACGGGCAAGGCTCAACTGCATGAACCCATTATAAAGAATGGAGCGGATTGGATCTACCTACTACAATTGAGTCATTATTTATGTTTGAACTGTTAAGGGGGTGCCTTGGGTCTATTGGGGTTACCGCACCAAAATATGGGCAGGTACTAATGCCATTGATGATATCTGGCGCCCTCATGGTCCTAGAATGTCCTTGAGGGATACGATCGCACGGGTGGTGTCAGCAGTCCAAGCTAACCATCAACCCCAATATAGGAGCATCAAACGGCGAGATGCCACCACGGGCGAAGCTGCAGAACAAGGAAAAAAACAGGAGAGAAAAAACAACGGAACTCTCAGGCCTGAGAGGACCTGAAGGACATTGGCCAAAGCATGAGCCACCCGATGGCTCAACAGCCACGGCTCCCTTGCTGCTGTTATATCTTCTGCCTCCTGATGATCTCTTACTGAATCTAGCGCAAATTAAAGTTGATGTAATAACCACTGAGTCTATTGTCAGCCACCTTGCTCGTTCAGGCTTAGTATTTCCCCATTGACGCCCGATAACCACATGAACTTTCCACTCCACAATACTTCTCCGCCACTTTGAAGGCATGAAGAATGGCCTCAACTTATTAAGCGGCAAGGTTTCTCAAGACTTCCTTTGCACGCCAAAACACCTCTTACTTGTCTGCTCGCATATCCTCATCACCTTCTAACTATAAGCGAGGTCGCATCATTGATCGTTCAACCTGTAGTCCCCATGTGCGAACGTCATAACTATTTCCGGTATATACACAAGAACACCCCATATGTGCTTCTTCTCTGGGCCAGTCTCTGGTGGCTCAAGTCATCAGCACTCCTACAAATGCGCGCGACAATATATGCGCCTTCTGCCCCAGTGAGAGCTGGTGGCCACAATAGTCCCATCGAAATGGCATTACTCTTTGCGACGATAGACGGCACATGCCACCCGTCGTTTACGTTTTTGCATTGATGAACTGTTCCCCATGATCCATCAACATGTTCAGTTTCACACCCCCTGTCCTCATCACCGATTGATCAGTACAGGAACTTCGCCACCTCGTATGGCCGTCTTCTCGCCCCATCGTGGCAACGTCTCTCAACTTTTAGCTGTTCACTGAAGTCGCCTGTGTTCTCTTCCGGCCACATCGAATCTTGTCCCAGTCCAATCCCAGCTCTAGCAGCCTTTGGCGTCCGCTGTCACTTCCCATCCTTGCCGACCCGGAAGGCTTCATTCAGACACATACTACGTCACTACTGTGCCCGCGCCGGTAGCGCATACTACTATTAACCAGCCAATTGGTGATCAAACGGTGTGATCAAGTGGGTCTGAGATCCGGACAAGCTGGAGCACCAGCAGGCGGCGGCTCAAGATCGAAAAGGCCGAAGAACATACCAAAAGCTGCTGCAAACAGAGGGGGAGGTTTTCATGATTTATCTCTGTCTCTGTATCCGCTTATAGCCCATGGCACACTACTGTACCGCGACCTGTCGAGCGTGCTCAAACGGGGTGTCTCTCCAGCCTGCGCCCAACTTAGAGATGAGAAATGGGCCATAACGGGCCGCGAGGAAGGAAGGGCTCAGATATGATGGACTGTACAATCTACACCGAGCCCACTTACTATCCGCATCTCCACCACCTCTCGGTATCCTTTACGGTGACCTCAGATTCAGATATGAAAGGCCATCATGGGCTGTCCGGGGGGCGAGCCCCGGTGTGGGACCCGCCCCTGTAGTTTAGAGGCGCAAGCCCTTGGACGGCCAATCGGAACCACCCACAGTTTTGGCGGTACAGCCCCGGATCTTCCAGGCCGAACCAAGCGGAACCAAGCGGAACCAAGCGGGTGTAGATGCGAGGGAGAGACACTCGATCAATATTAGTTTGGGTGGCTGCCTGCGTACAAAAAGGCCGTAGCTCAAGCTTTCCCAGGAGCCAATAGAAGCGGTCGCCAAAACCTCTGATTGATGAATGGGGCTCATATACTCCAAGGTAAAACGTGGGATACTTCACAATTATGCAGCACTCGACGCCGTATAGTCGAAATCAGATGATGGAGTCATAGGTGAAGAGCAAGCACTAATTACAAGATAACCACGATCGACGTGAGTCTCGTAACTCCGTCAGCGTAAGGTTGAAGGAGTCAAAGCTGAAGAAGGAAGAAGGCGGACTATCTGTGTGCCCAAAGTGTAATAAACCAGGGGTGCAGAGAAAGAGATTGGCCGGTAAGCATCCGGATGGTCGATAAGAAACTCACAGCTATAGCGAGCCTTAGACAGAGCTGCTTATACTATTCAGAAGGGATCAGATCTCAGGATAGATAGAAACAGGATGTGGGAGCTTTCCAGGGAGACAAAAGATAAAACGCCACCCATTATGTTTTCAATAATGGTTGCCAAGACTGGGCGCGACGGGTATAAACCGCCCAAACCTCCCCCCAGGTCTCGGGAGAAGCTGCTTGCCGCGCGATAGATGTTCTTATCATCCAACTCCAAAAAAACATTGGGGGCGCACCGGCGTCGGTCTCGTTGCAGTCTAGTCTCGCCTGTCCAGGCGGGGCCCGCTCCGACATCTCCCGAACCACCAAACTTCTTCGGGCTCGCCGGGTACTTCGCATGCAGGGGCTCGACCGTTTCCGGCCCAAATCCCACAGCCGCATCCTTCATGGAACGCCGCATATACGCACAGCACGCCCCAGCATGCCCTCTTGGACATATGGCGATGTATACACGGGTCAAATTATCGGAACGCCAGCGCTCTGCAGAGCCCTTCTCCATAGCTGGCGGCCAAGCCACCTCCGGATAGGCCTTGAGGGTGGCACAAGCGTCGTACTGATGAGCCCCCCATGCGACCATGTCTGGCCGCAAAGAGCTGAGTGGATAAGGTGCGCGCTGGCTTTCTCTCGCCAGTCTAACGGGACTGTGGCGTTTGTTTGGATGAGATGTCTATTACATTCGGCGCTCTGCATCCGGGTATCATGATCGGACTGGCCTGAACAAGAGCAGTGCAACTGAAAGACAGACGCGCAGCGCACCACCACAATCTACTTATGGCCTTCGAGAGGCAATAATACGGCGGTGGTTGGCGTAAGCCGACAATCCACACCTCCATGCACATGAGCTTGTGGGCATGCAGTGTGTTGCGGCGTCTCGGTCTATACGCAGAAAAATGGCATAATTGCATTGCGCCTCTGTATACACATTCCAACAAACAAAGGCTGTCCATCCCCACCCCTTTAGTAGTCGCGGGCTGCTTATGGCTTCACCACCTCCTTCACCCCCGGAAGCGGGAACTGAGTAGCGAACGCCTCGACGCGGGCCAAGTCGAGGAGACGCGTGCGCGCAGGCGAGTTACCAGTAGTGGCCTGAGCCCAGAAGGCTTTGAGCAACTTACTGCCCGCCTCCTCCTGGAGTGCCTGAGCGATCTGTACCAGCTCATGCAGCATGTCGCCCACCACCTCCATATCCTTCTCAACCATGTCGCGCGAGGTGAGCGCCGGCGTGCCAATCCGCACGCCGCGCGGCGTCACTGCCGACACGTCCCCCGACACGGCATTCTTGTTGAGTGTCACATGAGCCAAGTCCGCCAACTTCTCAACCTTGCTACCCGTCAGGCCCAGCGGGCGCAAGTCCCAGAGCAACAAGTGGTTCGCCGTCCCGCCCGTCTGGAGTTTGTGGCCATACGACGCCAAACGCTTTCCGAGCGCCTGGGCATTCTTGATGGTTTGCGTGGCGTAGGCCTTGAACTCGGGAGTGGCCACCTGCTTGAGCGCCACTGCGATCCCGCCAATCGCGTGGTTGTGCGGGCCGCCCTGCAAGCCCGGGAAGACAGCGGCGTTGACTTTGTCCTCGAGGGCGCCATCGTACCGGTCCTTGCGGAAAAAGATCAAGCCGGCACGAGGTCCACGGAGGGTTTTGTGGGTGGTGGTGGTCACCACGTACACCTCAAACGGCGAGCGCTGCACGCCGGCTGCCACCAGACCGGAGATGTGAGCCATGTCGGACAGTAGGTACGCGCCCCCAACGTCCTTAGCAATCTGGGCGAGCCGCTCGTACTCCCACTCGGCCGGATAGGCAGAACCGCCACAGACAATCATCTTGGGCTTGAAGGTGGCCGCGGTGGCAGCCAGCGCATCGTAGTCGACCAGCCCCGTTTCCTTGTCGACAGAATACGGGTAGGACTGGAAGTAAATCGAAGAGGCAGAGATCTTCTTGGTGGCGGTGTAATGACCGTGAGTCAGATGGCCGCCGTGGCTCAGGCCGAGGCCCATGAAGCGGTCCTGCGGCTGGAGGAGCGCGGTGAAGGCGGCCAGGTTGGCGGGGCTGCCCGAGTAGGGTTGCACATTCACGCCCCACACTGCCGGATCAAGATCGAACGCGGCAAGGGCTCGTTTCTGGCACAGCCGCTCCAGCTCGTCAATCACCTCGTTCCCGCCGTAGTAGCGAGCACCGGGCAGGCCCTCAGAGTACTTGTTGGTGAGGATCGACCCGGACGCCTCCATGACCGCGGCAGAGGTGAGGTTCTCGCTCGCGATCAGTTCGAGCCCGCGGAACTGGCGGTATGTCTCCCGCTGGATCAGCTTTGCCACCTCGGGATCGGCCTCGCGAGGGGCTCGTAGAGAACCTTGTTCTGGATGGAGCAGAAGAAAGCAGTCAGCCCGGCAGAAAGCGCGCGATGGGAGCGTGGATATCAACGCACACGTAGGCAGGCGTTGCCTGGCGCCGCAGCGCCGTCGCCGACAGATGGCGCACGCCGGCGGCTGGGGAGGCCAACGACAGTAGCGGACGGGCACGGAGAGCAAACATGGTGGAGGAAGGGAGGAAGAGGCAGCGGAGAAGAACGCAGGCCAAGATGCGTTTCCCCCCAAACGCATGTCGCCGTGCTCCAAACCGGCCCATCACTGGATCTGCTGCGTCACCGCGTCACCGGCCAACCAGAATGCGCCGACGCACGGACATCCGAATTCTTAGGTAACCGGCAGTAACCGCATTGAGGCTTCACCGTCAAGTCACGTCCGAAAGCTGCTCTGTGCGTTTCAAGCACATGCACTTCCACACACCATGTTACTACTTCCCATCCCCACCCCCTCTCACACGCCCATCTCCGTCGGAATGCCACGCATCAGGCCCCCTGGCACAGCCCCCATGTCAGGCTTGATCTACTAAGCCGTGTCGTAACCTGCCGCTGCTGCAGAACATTTGCTCGATCGGCCGCGTCAACAAGAACGACACTCTGATCAACACCCTACACTCCGTCATGCATCATGGCAACGAACAAGGCTTGGCACATAGAAAGCATCGGCCCCTGTTCCTCCTTCTCCGCCTCCTCCTCGTTCTGGCGGGTTAGCTTTGAACATGCTCAGCTTTGAACATGAGGACCAGCAACTTCCTGCACCAGATTTGACATTGGTTTGCTGTCCGATACTGGTGCCATTTTGCACACAGACTAACTTGAACACTGTACAACGGTTTAGGGGCGGGATACGGAGTTATTTGGGTCACACTGTGGGTTTGACCCTCTTCCTATATTATCCTCGAGCCCCCCCATCCCCGTTGAAGTACTGTGCAATGACAGCGGTTACTCTAGTACGACGACGGCTTGTGGACAGGAAGACCACCTTTAGTCTTGCTGCATACCCTTGATTGGTGCCCTAGTCGGCTTCAGGCTCCCAACAGGGGATTGGGTTGCAGGACAGCTACGCAGATAGGTGGCAGGGCGACTCGGAATGCGGGTATCGGCCACAGTGCCACTCTACGGGCACAGCTGATAACTCCGGTGCCTCTCGTTCGTTAACTATGCGGTTGCATGCGTCAATAATTGGGGATCAGCAAAGCAGTAGTTTAGCCAAGTCAGACCGGACTTGGGGAAAACCCAGACTACTGGGCAAGGGAGACAAAGAGAAGTATTCTTCTCCCTTTGGAGCCGCCAGAGTTTGGCCAACAAAAAGAAGAAATGGGATCATGGGGGATGGAGGTGTATTTTTGAAGGCGGCGGTGCGCCGAGGTGGTCATGTCAGCCAGACTGGCCTGCTGCCGCTCGCCCGCACCGACCGTCCCTCATCAACGTTCAACTCGAACGTTCAGCAATGCAGGCCAAAGCAGGCGCTGGGCAGGGTAACCGTTAACAGGCGGCAGGGGGGTGAAACCCTAGTGCTCTAGCTTGAGTTCATGGTCCCACGGCGCCAGTGTCGCTCAATTAATTCCGCCGCATGGTCGAACCCTATTCTTAGCTACGGAGCATGCTCGTTCTTCGGCCGTCCCACCTCCCCCCCACCCTTGTCCTACTTGGCGATCACGACCGTCGAGTTCAAGTCCAGGTAAGCACGTTGGTCTCGGGACGTGAGTGGGGGCAGAAGGCGCGCAGTCCTGCACGAGCAAGGTGTTCCAAGGGATCGCAAATGGCTGACGCTACTTTACCTTTCTTGCTTGCCTAGTCTTCACCATGTCGACGACGAACCCATGAGGACCTTAAGATTGACAAGCTTGTCATCAACTGCTCGGTGGGCGCGTCGGGGGATCCGCTGACGCGTGCATGCAAGGTGCTGGAACAGCTTACGGGCCAGACGCCCGTGACGTCCAAGGCGCGGTACACGTTGCGTGGGTTTGGGATTCGGCGCGTAACGAGAAGATTGCGGCGCATGTGACGGTGCGTGGGCCGAAGGCGAGGAGATTCTGGAGCGCGGGTTGAAGGTGAAGGAGTACGAACTGTCTCGTCGCAACTTTCCGAGACGGGCAACTTTGGGTTTGGGATCAACGAGCACATTGATCTCGGTATCAAGTACGATCCTTCGATTGGGATTTTCGGCTTGGACTTTTTCTGTGTGATTACGCGTCCGGGGGTACGTGTGGCGCGTCGGAAGCAAAAGACCGCTCGGGTCGGGTACACCCACCGCGTCAAGAAGGAGGAGACGGCCGCCTGGTTCCGCCAGCGCTTTGAGGGCATCATCACCAACTAAAAAAGCCACTTTGATCTCCCCCTCCCTCCTCCTGTCGCCCCCCCCCCCACACACAAAAAATCGCCTGATTTGAGCATCTTTGGTCCTGTTGGAGCATGCCATCCCATGTGGATGTTATAGCGTGCAATCGGAGTGTTGCAGTAGGAATCTACCTCGTCTGGTAATGACTGGTTGCGGCAGACACATCCTCGCCTGGAGGCCCCTCAGGCCTCCGGCCTGCCTCAGGAGGATAGCCTCATGATGTCATTCGTGGAAATATGACATTGAAGAGATGATGAGACCTGGAGTCCTGATGGTCCTCGAGGGTGATGCAATCGCACTGGTGGTGGTGGTGTGGCAACCAGCAATGCCTACAGAGGAACATCAAGCAGCGAGTCGCCATCAGGGCTAAGCTGCGGGACAAGGAGGAAAACAGGAGAGGAGAATCAGCGGAATTCCTAGGCCTGAGAGGAGCTGAAGGGACTTTGGCCAAATCACGAGTCACCTAGCTCAACAAGAGATCCGAGGAAAGCCAGGAGCGCTAAGCTTTAACAACTTTTTAACTGACTCATCCTGATGCCTGGCTTACTCCGCCTGCCCAGGGGTGCCAAAGGCCTATATCCCCGCCACCGCCGCGCCTGACCATGCCAAACAAAACATTGGTATATACAGCACAAAGCTGCACCTTTGCAAGGTACACGCTACCATGATTCATTGATTGGTGGCGCGTAACGCGTAACGCGTAATGCGTACTAGCTCGACTTTGTGGTAGCCTTCTCCAACCTTGCTCTAGCAGGCTCCAGCTACAGTTTCCTCACAGGTTCAATACCAACACACTGCATACGTTCAACGTTCATCGTTCAGCGTTCAGCTTCAACAAGAGGCGATCAGTTTAACTCAATCGTAGTGCGTGGTCCTTCGGTAATGTGTTTCGCCCACAGCACTGTAACATGGAAGGTGGGCCCGGGCTGGTGTCTTGCCCTGCGCCACGCGTGCGCCGCCGGCGTAGTAGAACGATAATGACGATGATGATGATGTCGATGATGCAGATGATGCAGCACGACTGATGGACGTTAGGATAAGGCACAAAATGCAAGAGGATCGAAAGGGTGCCCTTACCGCCCTCGCTCCTTGGATTTCTTGCCTGTCCGCGTGCCTGGTAGGTACATGGAAGGAAACGGCTAAACGTTAAACGCCAATCAATACTCGGTATTCATATTCTTCGGTACGAAGACTTGGTGGACAATACTCAGCCGCTCTGGCGTTCAACGTAACGTTCAGGCTACGTTCAGGGCCTCCCTCTAGTGTGGCTGAACATGCTGAACCAGGCGGAACGCTGAGCCTAAGCCTGAACCGCCCAGGCTACAGCCCTTTGGTAGTCGGAGTGGATCCACCTGCAACATTAAACTTGAGCGTTGTCGAAACAGTCAGCGCAGTCACTAGTCAGCGGCGCCATTTTTTTTCGCTCCTGTGGAGCAACAAGCCACGATCGTGTCTTTGGCGAGACGCCGAATGCGCGCCCTTGCACGCCATGGCGTGGTGGAAACGGGTCCGTAGGCTGGAATTCATAATGAACCTGGGCGTTTCTTTCGTCCTTGCACGCGATGCGGTAATCGGCATTAAGCTTTAAGCTTCAAACAGCGGTGCGCAGCGATGTAAAATGGGTTTGATGGGGGGACAAGCGTCGTAACTAGGAACTAGTAATCGATCTAATCGATCTAATCACTAGTGCGGATCCGCTTGAGTGGCTTGCATAGCTAGGTGTGAGCGGTGCCTTGGGCTGAGGGAGGGCGTCCAACGCATGCTGCAGCAGAAGAGAGGTGGGTTAAAGTTAATCGTCAAAACGCGAACGTAACGGCGAGGACACGTTATTTTTGGGACTTGGGAGACTCTCCTTGATCGTTGCATCATGCATGCTTGGATGGGTGGGGGCGAGGGGGCGTTCGGAGACAGGTGCGGACTGGTGCCTGTACTGTGTGGGGCGGGTCTTCCTCCGTTCCCAGTCGAGAGGGAGGGGGAGAGGATCTGGGCGGAGCAAAGCTTAATGCACCAATACCAAGATGCAGCGATCGAAGATCGAAGAGGATCTTGGAAGCAAAATGCAACGATCTGTGACTATAGTGACTCGTAGAACCAGTGCATAACGGGAGTAACTGGAGGACCGCATGACTGTGTGGCATCCATGTCGATGCCCCCTACCATGCGGTCGCGGTGGTTGCTGGCGGACGGTCACGCGGTCATACATCCTGGGTCGCATGCGACGACGGTACTTTCCGACACGTTGCGCATTGGCCGTTTGCGTGCGTTGGACGTTCGTTGACGGTGAACAACATTGGCAAGGTTACGTCGCAAGTGTGGGCGCATGGGGGGGGATGTTGGTGGCATATGCCGTTTGGAGAAGACCATCTTGCCCTCACAGCGTCTTGCATGATGTGTGATGCATGATGGGAGCTAGCGGCTACTAGGCCACTGAATGTGTCTGCGGCGCAGGAGAGGACGGATGATGGATGAGATGGATGAAGACGAGGACCCGGACGATGACGACGGAGGAAGCTTAATTATCTGTGTGCTCCGATGGCTATCTGTTTTTCGGCGCCGGTTCCGCAACATCAATCCGCCGGCGAGGGCAGAGGGCAGAAGGGCGCAGGGCAGGGCAGGGCAGGGCACGGTTGGCTGGGGGGGGGAGGGGCGGAAGCACGGCTGCTGTTCCGGGTCTGCTAGGGGTGTGGATATGAATTGGGGTGGGCGGGAGGATGGTGGGGGCGGGCGTATGCCTCTGCGACGGCTACTCTCGGCGGACGCCCGACGGCAGCAGGACGGGCGCTGGGGCGCTGGTGTGGGTGGGGGCGGGGAGGCGTGGGCTGGGTCGGGTGGGCACGGACGTGGGACGTTTTGGTGGGAGAGGCGGGGATTAGGGTTACTGGCGGAGTGGGCGCCAAAGCTTGTCTGCGCGCAGCCACCCGCCGACGCCAGGGGGTTCGTGCGCTGAGCACAGGCGCCGTGCGTCCACGCTCCAGTGCCCCCGTGCCGCCCACACGCCCTCGCATCATGCATCAATATATGCATCCATGCATCATGCATCCCATGTCGCATGCATCCCATGCGTGCTCTCCGATCTCCGGCACGCGCCAGGCACGCGCCCTGCATGCCATCTCACACACCACGCCCCCAGCGCAGAACCCCTTGCGTGCGCTGACGCCCCGCCGGCTGCCGCCTCCCGCATGTCGGGGGGCACCGCCCACAGCGCCAGCGTCCCCACTGGCGCAGCCGTCAGCTGCCTGCGGACGGGAGACTGCGTCTGTGCCGGTGGCAAGAAAGCACTCGATCGCAGCCCGTCGGCGCACGCATCAGCACTCCCCCCGTGCTCCCGCAGTCCACGGCCCAGCGCACACTCGCCCCTGCCCCGCTGCGCCCACCCTGCCCGCCCAGCGCCCACGCCCCGCCCGCAGCCCCCTCCCCCCCCCCCCGCCTGGCTCTCTCCCACCACCACCGCCGCCGCCGCTGCCACCACCATGCAGTCGCTCGCCCCCAACAGCAGCCTGCTGTATGCGCCCATGCTCGACGCCCCCCTCCCCCCCCACATCCGCACCGCCGTCGCCTCCGACAGCCCCCTCCACCTCTCCCTCGCCGACGCCGCCGCCCCCCCACCACCAAGGCCCCCTCCCTCCTCGCCCGCCCCTTCCTCCGCTCCCACCTCTCCCTCTCCCCCAGCGCCGCCGCCCGCCCGTCGTCACCGCCACCTCCGCCACCGCCACCTCCACCATCAGCGCACTCGCCCCCAGCCCCCTCACCCCCTCCCTCGGCCTCTGGCCCGACTCGGCCGCCTCCGACTTGGGCGCCTGCCTCCTCATGCCCGACTTTGGCCTCGACTGCACCCCCGACCTGCCCAGCCCCCAGGCCCAGACCCCCTCGGGGCCCTCCTCCACCACCGAACTCGACTCGGATGAGCTCGAGCAGCTCTCGCCCTTCTACTCGGGCCCCGACCCCACCGAGCCCATTGCCATGCCTGCCCCCGCTCTCGCCCATGCTCCGCCCCAACCAGCCGCCCAGCCGCCCTTGCCCGACTTGGGTCTGCCAGACCATCTCGCTGCTTCCTTTTGCGCCCCGCCTCGACGCAGCGCCCGAGCAGCCTCCATCGCGCTCCTATCCCGAGCCCGCTCACCTCCTGCCCAGCGTCCAGATCCACAAGCCGCCGTTTCCCCCGATCGGCAACAGCTCCCTCGCCGACGCCATCCGCAGTCCCGTCTCGGTTCCGTCGATGAGCCCCGTACCGTCGGGGTTGTCCATGTCCACCTCGCCTGTGCCCTCGGGTCTGTCCATGTCGCCCACTTCGGGTCTGTCGTCCCCCGACGGTCCGCTTGCCTTTGGCTCCATCCCCTGGTGGGGTGCCGACGGATGGCCGACGGCCGGGGGTGGTACCCCTCTGGCAGCAGCCGCTGCTGCCCATCGTCCTGTGCGGGACCAAGCCTCCTACAGCCTTAGCCTTGGCTCTTCGCTGCGCGATCTGCCCCCTGCTTCGCTCCCGCTGGGTTTTGCTGCCCCGCCATCAGGCCGACCCGCAGCGACCAGCGGTCCATCGGGTCTGTCCATGGCCTTCAACCCGTCTGCCACTGCTTTTTCACCCGTGCCCAACGCGTCGGTCACCAATAGCTTTTCGCCTATGGCCACCCCGGCCTACCCACCGGCTCCGAACCCGTTCCCAGCCTTTTACGCCTCGGGTCTACCGTCGGCGATGGAGGCCAATCCTCCTCCGGCGTTCTTGCCCGACTCGGTGGCGCCACAAACGCTCAAACACCAGTCTCCTGCCCTTGGACCCGGGTCCGCCCCCGCCCCCGCCACCGCCACCGCACCCTCGTTTGAGGGAAGCATGTCGCTCTTGTCGCGTCTGGAGCTGGACAGCTCGCCGTTTGATACGTTGCCGCCGTCGTCGCCGTCCATGTCGTCATCGGCGTGAGTCGGGAGTGCGACGAGTCCGTTGCTCGCACCTTCACCGTTGGGCAGGCCGTCCGATCCCTGCTTCTTCGGTGCCTGCGCACATGATGGATGCCGAAGCATTTGGGACGTCGGTTCCGGCCATTACGCCGCGGGATCGGCGGCGTCGTACGCGTTGACGTCGGCGGTTGTCTTGGCGGAACCGATGGCGCGTTCGTTACCTTCGCACATTGGTACGGGCAGTCGACGTCGGGTGGAAGTGGATCCGGTAACGGGGATCATTACGCGTACGTCCGACGCGGGCCGAGCGGTACCTACCAAGTTGGAAGAGATGGCGCAGCTGGGCAAGTTGGGCAAGGGCGACGAGTGTGGGCGTGCAAGGTGCCTGGATGTAGCAAATGTTCCGTCGGTCAGAACATTTGAATCGGCACTTGCGTTCGATTCATTCAGAAATGCGTCCGTTCAGTGCTCCTACGACGGATGCAACAAGTACTTTTTCCCGTCGGGACAATCTCAATCAACATCAACGTGTTCATACGCTGGACAAGGCTGCGCGCCGTCGCAGTCTTCCACCTGTACCTCTTCTTCCCGCGGACGTTTGTCTCCCTTGGCGGATCCCGGTGCCTAACCCCACGGTAGGACGGTACCGTACGGTATGGTACCGTGCCCCTACACCGTCGTTGGGAGTTTTTGATCTGTTTCTTTTTCCTTTTTCTTCTTTCTGTTCGGCCTGTCTGTCGGGCCCGCCAGGTATGGCCTGCTCCCCTGCCTTAGATGTAGGATGGGCGGGCCAACTGTGCATTGGGCCCCCTTACTCTTTCCCCCCACCTTCATCTCATGTGTATCCCCTGCTTCCGCGTCTCTGTACCCTCCCTCGCTACTATCTCTCTCTGCCGTGGACCGTTCGTGCCGTGCTAGCCCCCGTGGCTCAGCGGGGTTGGTGCCCGTGCTTGGATTCTGGACTGTTATTGCATGGCATGGATTGCATGCTGCTTGCTTGGAGCATACTTCCAAGGCGCAACCAGGTAGCTCAGCGCGAAAGGTAAGTAGGTAGGTAGGTAGGTAGGTAGGCAGGTGGTGTGGAGAATCCCCACCGGCACCCCGTTGCCCTCACATCCGTGGGGAACTGTGTGGGGATCCAAGACTGCATTCACGATTAAGCATTCCGCAGTGCGGATGGAGGATGGAGGATGGACAAAGGAATAGGTAGGTGTAGTGTAGGTGTAGGTGTAGGTGTAGGTGTAGGTGTAGGTGTAGGTGTAGATGTATAGATGGGGGTCACCGGAGGTAGCCGCCGATCTCACCTCTGGCTTTCCGGGAGAAGAGTTGATCGGCAAAAGGTACCTCACCATCGTTCTGGGTTTCTGGGCATTCAGGCTGTGGCCTTTTGGGCGTAGTAGCCCGGGGGGCTAGATATATGTGAGTCCAACCATCCCGAGCATTCGCGCGCTACGTTTACCACAGCCTCCCCCTTTGGGCTCGGGAAGCAAAGCATAGAGATGCCCCATGGGATGGTCCATGCTCCATTCCGGTGGGCCCAAAGGGTACCTTCCCTGCAATGGCATGGAGCAGAGCCTGGGGCCACGAGGCTGTCCCTGAGATTACTGGTACCGATCCCTGTGTTGCTCTTTTACCGTTTATACAAGATGGGCCTACCGCGTTATGCCCTGCTTTGCATTCTTTCTTCTGTATAACTTTTCCCTCAGCGCTGAGGCTCAGCGCTCAGCCCCTCCTCTCCGCCGGCCTTATCCGCAAACGAACGCTGATGGTCGGACAGTGAACCTAGTGAAGCTTCCTGATCGGACCCTTGGCCTCGCTGCATCATTTCCCACACGGAGGGCAAAAGATGGTCGAGAGCGAGGTGCGGGGTGGCACATGCATGTGCCGCGTCGCTCCGACTAAAAAAGTCGCCAATCCTATCCACTCTCCCACCTACAGTATTATTCATCTCCAAACGGGCCCTAACAGCAGTTGAGAAGATGATAAGCACTGCGATTTCCCAGAGCAGAAAAAGAAAACAGGGTGGGCAGGAGGTAGAAGGTAGAAGGTAGAAGGTAGAAGGTAGAAGGTAGAAGGAAGAGGGGGGTAGGTAAGATGTAGAAGGGTTAGGGTGAGAGGTGGGGGGGGGGGTTGAGAACAGGGGATGAAGGGGTTTGAATGGCGAGAAGAACGGCGAATGGCGGACGGAGCAAAAGTAAAGGGCACTCTACCCTACCCTATTCTAGCCGGACGAATCTGCGCGGTCGCCCGAATCGCCCGACTCGGTAGACGGGGCGCCCAAGCGGCGCGTGCGCGAGCGGGGGATCCGGTCCAACGAAGCGTGGGCGCGTGTGCGGGCGAAAGAGAAGCCGAGTGGGAGGAACTAGCCAGGACACCGACAAAGCGGGGTTAGACTGGCCAGTGGACCCATTGGAAGATCCGGTCGGGTCCAACGGCGCCAACGACCCTGCCCCACTCGATTTCGGTGACGGCGGCGCCTCGTCATGGCTCAACAGACTCGCACCGCTGTTCTGGTTGTCCTTGGAGGAATGCACCATGGTCCGACGCCCATCGGCGCCGGGCGACGTGGCGGCCGTGGTCAAGCTGGTGGCGGGACCCGAGTTGGACCCGGATCCCGTGCCGGAGCCCAAGCCCGAGCCCGAGCCTGAACCAGATCCCGACCCCGACCCCGACCCCGAACCGGCGCCGTCGCCACCTTCGCCCGAGCCATGGGAACCCGACCCGCGCGATTCCGACCCGTTGGAGCCTTCGCCAGAGCCTGACCCGCCTTCCTCATCCGCTTGGGCGCAAACAGCCGATCGACCGGGGTGTTGCGGTCGCCCGCCGAGGACTGGGAGGGCGAGCCATCGGGATCGGTCTTATCGGGAAACAAGCTCGAGGCTGGGCGGATTCGGTCGCGCCCTGTGGCCGTTGTCTCGCTCAATCGGCTGGATCGAGCCGAGGGGCGAGCCGGGTCCCAGAGATGAACGGGCTGCCCTCGGCGCCTGGTATAGGCCAGCTGCACATCTTGCCGTAACCGTTTGTTGAGGTGCTTGAGTTGGTGCAGTTCGTATTGCCAGCTAGCAGCCCGTTGTGGATCCAGCTCGGAAAACACACCTTCTTCCCCTCGTCCCGCATTCGCATTGGTCCCGGGCGGAGCTGCGTCGGATGCCTCGGTCATGTACACCACATTCGCCTCGAGCGATACGGTGGGCGGAAGACGGCGGACTTGGACCCACACGCACCGCGGCTCGTCGTCCTGGGCAGGGAGTACCTCGGTACCCGCCTGGGGAGGAGCCGCGGTGGGATACAGTTGGGTCAGGACCATGACAGCATGGCCCATGCTGTTGCGCAACGAATGCAGGACCAGGGAAGACTGAGGCGCATGGAGAGCCGTGAGCAAAGCGGCGGCACCTTCGGCAGAACTCACATCCTTCACCGACTGTCCCGTCAACTGGTGCGCCGTGATGCCCAAGACCTGGACAACCGAAGCCGTGATGGCCAACAAGACGCCCGTATCCTTGCTCATCCGGGCCCAGAAGCCCGTCTCGGACGAGGAGGTAATGGAGCTCAAAACGGGCCGGAACAAAGTGCACCGTCCTCGGCCGGGCGGAAGAGACGACGACTTTGCGTCCTTTGCCCTGATCAATGTGCATTCGCCCGCTCGACTCGATCCACCGGTGCAGTGGGGAGTCTTTCACCCGCATACGGAATAGGAGGTGCACCGTGGGGGCCGACCAACGACCAAACGGCGACGGGCGGGCAGGTCGATCCTTCGCCTTTTCCGCCCCTTCCATGGCCGAAGTCGAAGGGGAGCCCGAGTTGGTGCTCTGCCGCCCGGTCAGTTGGGCGTCCTTTTGCTTCCCATTCGCTTTGGCGTTGGCCTTTGCGTTGGCGCTGGTGTTGGCGCTGGCATTGGCGGTGGTGTTGGCGTTGTCATACTCATTTGAGTTTCCGCCCGAGTCAGAGGGGTTGAGCTTTCGGCGAGACGGGTTGTAGACGAAGGCTGTTCCTGCCGTTGGGCGTGGGCACGCGACGCATTCATCTTGGCCTGGCCGGCTCGTGTGGCAGCCTGAATGGCAGCGGTAGAAGTGGAGTCTTTCAGTTCGCGGAAGACAGGCACGACATCGGCCGGGTGAATAAACTCGCCAATTGAATGGCCCACCATTTCGCCCGGGTTCCATCCTGCCACCCGCTCCACGCTCGGAGACATGTACAGCACCGTCCCCTTGAGCGACAAGACATAGATGATATCCGGCAAGTTGTCCAGCACGATTGGTGCCCAATCCGAACGGCGCGACCCGGGACGCGAAGTGGCGCTTCCGTCCGAGCTGGGGGAGGAAGGGTAGAGGGATTGCATGATAGCACGTGCGTTGGCCATTTGCCGTGGGTTCTGGTTTTTCTGAGCACGGTGGATCATCGGGTCAGGAATGCCCCCGGACACATGGAGTGCCGTCACTGCATTCCACGGGCCCGTCACCGTAGTCGGGCCAAAGACCGAGGGTAACTTCCATCGTGCGAGCGGTGATGCGACTCTGGCGGGCGGTAGTTGACTGCCACGCCACCGGAATCCATAGGCTCCAGCACGGCCCCCGGCTGCGCAGCCAGGTCCACCTGAAATCCCACCACGTACTTGATTCCAGGCTCGGTGCCCCAGGGGATGGGATGAGCGAAACAAGGTTGAGGAACGGCTGGCCGCCTTTGCGGTAATTGATGAGACTCGCCTGGCATTCCTCTTGCGAGCTCAGATGGCGCGCCAGGTGGGCAACGGCCGCCTCGTCGGTGGTAACGCGGTATTGGCCCTTGGCCATTACCCCTTCGGGACTTTGAAGGAAGCGGCAGTTGCGCCCAAGCACCTCGTGCCGCTCATACCCTGTTAGGAGGAACGTATCACTGCAGTAGATCAAGGGTAATCGGGCAGCTAATGTCCGCCACGGTGAACGCGGCAGATAGGTCAACAGGGCCAAGGGAGATGACGGGCTTGGGACGAGAGGCGACGCGCAGCAGGGCAGAAAGCATGTCGAACCCGGTCGAGCTGTAAGCCGTGATGGGTAGCGGGTCGCCATTCCTGCGCGGGGGATGACAGACTCCCAGCCGTGCTCGGCTGCTGGCGGCGGAGGCGGGGGCGGGAGCAACGGCAACGGCGGCTGGGTCTGCAGGCGCTGCACGGGCGGCACTGGGTCTACAGGCCCCAAGGAGCGCGGGATGGGCCTCGGGACTGGGCCGGACGAAGGTTCGGACGGACCGAGCACCATCTCGCTGCCAGATGCCGAGGGCGTCGAGGGCGATTGTTGCCGAGGACGATAACTGTGCTTGGCACGCGGCGCTGAGCGTGGGCCCACGCTCGGCGGCGCCTCCATGGCCTCTCCTCCTCTCATGAGGCTGAGGCTGTAGCGAAGCACGCAACTTGGCCCGCGCCTCACGGAGACGGATGAGTTTTGCGGCGCTCTTGCAGTGTCAACCGGGGGCGATTGATCAGCTTTCCAGCGGGAGCGGGGGTGGAGGTGGATGCATCTTCGCTCGCTTTACTGCCCTGAGGGGGTACCGACCCGGCCGCCTGCGCAGGCTGGACAACGGGCTCGGTTTCCATGGTGTCCAGCCCTGTGGGCGCCGAGTCAAGAGACGAGCGACATGCGTCTAGGATGTTTCCACCACCGGGGCAGCCATGTGCTGGTCCAGATGGCCGTCCATGGAGGTGTACCCCTCATCGTCCGAGGCGGCGCCATTGTCAATGTGCGGGTCAAGATGACCGTCCATAGAGGTGTATCCGTTAAGCTGAGGACGAGGAGGTGGCCGGTCCGTAACAGCACTGTTGTCGCGACTTTGCGCCTGGCCGGGCTTGTGTGACTGCATCCACGCCTCGTGGTGGGCAATGATACCAGCCCGGTAGCTCGTCGCAGAGTGAGAGCGTCCATTGGGATGGGCACTGGCTTCTGGGTGCAGGAAGGCGTGTTGCTGCGGATAAGAGTGGGGAGGATGATGAACGTGCTGGTCTTGACGGACTTGCTGTTGAGAGTGTGGCACACTCGAAGGGAGACACTGTAAGCTCATTGTCCGCGTAGATGGGGTTGGCCGCCCATTCAGGCCATCTGCACCTGATATCGAGGCAGCGGCCCCTCCCTGTGCTGCGGGCACATGATGCTGCTTCCCACCGCCATTTGTACTGGCGGTTTTACTTTGCTCTGAGGCAGCATCCCTCCTACCCTGCACCACCTGTTGATCAGGTCCAGGCTGGAACGGACTGAACTTGCCCGTAGAATCAGCGAAGCGGTCACCATTAAGACGCGCCAGCGAGGTGCGATCAAAGCTGGTATGGCCATCTTGCGTTGGAGCGGTATGCCGATCCAGTGCCGGCGGGACGGAGAGCTTTCCGTTGAGGGGGAAGCTACCATCCACTGTAGTGAGAGAAGGAGGCGTATCAAGGTGCTGGTGAGCCTGGGCCTTGGAATTGGCAATACCTAGGGAATCGGCATTACCATTCGCCAGGCCATTGGAGCCGGCATGGCCATTGGCGTGGCCATCAAGATTGGTGTGGCTGTCCTGGTTCCCATCGGGACGAGGAAAGGGGAGGTCGTCCAGGTGGCCATTGGGGCCAGAAGAAGGACCAGGATCGAGCTGGCCATCCACATGGGTCTTCCCATGATGGTCGGCCACACCACGCGGGCCATGACCACCAGGGAATGGTCCATCGACGAGAGGGCCGTCCTGCCCACTACTGACGAGGGCGGGAGGAGGCGGCTGGTCCATGTGGTTGTGGGAGAGGTCATGTAGGATCGAAGCCTGGACGGGAGGGGAGCGGGAGAGGAACGGGGAGTCAAAGCGGGCGCCGTTCAACCAGCCAGTGGCAGGGTCGGAGGAGGTGGGGCCAACGACACCCAGCGGGCCGAGGTAGGCATGGGAGAGTAGGTGGGGGGGGGAAGGGAAGTCATCGTGGGGGTCTGCGCCAGGGGGTCGAGAACGGGGAAATCAGCGTAGGCTGTGGCGGTAAGCAGGGAAAGAATTTCTTCGTGGCTGATGGATTGGTGGTGGGGCACGGCCGCCTGCCCATCCAAACTGGGAAGGTGGGTGTCCATACTGGAGACGCGGAGTCAAGAGAAACGAGGCTGGGCTAGAGAGGTGCAGACTGGAGCTGAAAGGCTCAACCAGCCAGTGGGGCGGGAGCACAAGGTGGAGCAAGGGGGGAGGGGGGGGGAGAAGCGTAACGGTCGGACGCTAGGAGAAAGAAGGGCCACAGTAAGAGGTGGCGAAAGAGGGAAGCACTAGGACAGGATATACGCTGCCACTAAATCTAGGCGGGGAAGCGGGTTAGCACGGCATGGCAGACATAACGGTGGGGATGCGTACCTGGAGGACGAAGCGAGTCGAGTATTTTCTACTGGAAAATTACCGGGCGATCAACGAAAACGAGGACGAAAACGAGGACGGAGACGGAGACGGAGGCGAGACACCGAAGACACGCGGCGCGAAGGGTGTGGTGAGGGGAGGGGGGCTCAAGCTATCGACGGAGCGATGCGAGCGGGGGACCGTGCGTCAGGAAAGTGACGACGTGGACCCCAAGGGGAGGGGGCGAAGGGGAAGGCGAAGGGGCCGCGCGAAGGCGCGACGGGTGGGCTGGGGCGGTGCGCTAGTGGAGGCAGGGGGCGGGGCGCGGACAGAGGTGCTAGCAAGCCCGAGGGCAGCGGAAGCTGCGCGGGCAAGAAGAGCAGGGGCGGCGGGCGGTGGCGGCGGGGGGGCGACGGAGAGGCGCGTGGGGCGAGTGGATGCGGTGGCGGCGGGGGCGAGCGAGGAGGCCGGTCGCTGGCCAGGCCAGGCGTGGTGGGTGCGAGGGGCAGCCTGTTACGTACTCGGCCCCCAGCGGCGAGGACGGGGAGTACGGCGTGAGTACGGACGTACTGAATGCGCCCTCGATCGCGAGCGCTGTTTGGGATGCTCGACGCATGGCGCATATTACGTACCCCAGCGCACGCGCCCTCCTGCTGCCTGCCTATCGATCGCATGTCACCCCATCACATCCCAGTGTGTGACCTGCTCACTCGTCACAGTGACTGGTGACTACTAGCCGTCGCAGGCACGACGGCATGCCCCCATCGGCCATCGGCCATCCCCCAGGGCTGCAACACCATCCACCCCCCCCTCAGCGCGTCATCCGCGTCATCCGCGTCGGGCTCATCACACGCGTCACGACCATCCCATCCCATCCTCCTCTGTCCATCCGCGGGGAGCTGCGCAACCGTCATCGACATCGTATAGTCACTACGGGCGCTAGTGACAATAGGGAGCGCACCTATACGGCCGATCTCTGCGCCTATAGATGCAAGAAGCAACACCTGCCAACACCACATTTCATGTCACACCGCTCCCCCCTCGCCGCCTTTTGTTCCTCCTGCCCTTGAAGCTTCAAGCGTCAAGCTAGCTTCAAGCGTCGACAAGACACTATTAATCCAATGCATCCGTCAAAACACGCCAAGTTCCCTCTCTTTTAAGAACTTTAAGCCAGCTAGCTTCAAGCTTCAAGATTCAAGATTCAGATAACTCCTCTCCCTCTTCCTCTCCCCTTCTCTCTCTCGCTTTTCTGTTTGGTACCCGTGCCCCACCATGGCCCCCAATCGAACGCTGAGGCAGCACAGAGAGGTTCGCGCAGTCTAAGACCTAACACCTCCCTTAGATGAGTGGTGCACCAGTGCTGAACCTTTCGATAATCCATCGCACCAACAAGGGACATCCATCACATGTCAGCCGGCGGGAACCTGCCGTCGGAGGCAGTCTGGGACTGTGGTCTTCTGTGGCATGCATGACAGTGATTATATGTGGTTCTCTCTGTAAGCTGTAGTTCTCAGTGTCCTCTGTGGTATTATTGCTGTGGTACTGGTACTGTGGTACTGTGGTACTGTGGTACTGTGGTACTGTGGTACTGTGGTACTGTGGTACTGTGGTACATCTCACAGATCTCAGAGGGCGTTCGGCCTTCGGGCACAGAAGCGCCACAAATCCAAAAGACCATCCGTACGCGTATACGTGTAACGCGTACCAATCACTGGCAGTAACCGGTAACCGGTAACATGGGAACATGTAAAAGTCCATGCACCCCATCTCACCAAGAAAATCGATCCGAGGGGCAACGATCTGGCATGCTGGCCGACCTCTCTGGCATGCCTGATCACAGAGGGGCTCCAGTTGGGGAGAGTGCATATACATACAGTACTCACCGCTCCCGGCGTGGAACTTGGATCTTAGGAGCTACGGTATTATCGCTGCAGCTGGCCATTACCGGTTACCCCGCCCACGGCACATCGCCCCCATGCCTCCATAGAAATTGTGCATGTATATTCGAGTTCACGCGGTCCGTCTCCCCGTGGTCGACATGCCGGATCAGAGCCTATGGGCCCGCCTAACTATACTGTGAGCAGGGGGGATGAGAACGTGGTGAGGAGAGGGTAAGAGGACGGGGGGTAGAGGAAAAAAGCTGAATACCCACTTTCCAAAAATGGCGCTTCTGGAAAACGCAATGCAATGTGGTCACTGCATGACATGAGATGTTTTCAACTCTTCGACTCCCCTTCCCTCTATTAGTAGTAGTTTTCCTCTTCAGGATGATAAATAGATGTGTGGGGAGGGGGGCTTGGCCTTAGGCGGTAAGGGAGAGGAGGAAAGATCGAAGAGACTGGAAGCTTGAAGCTGGAAGAGGTGATTGAGACGCATGGAAGTCCCGCGCTACACCTGCTGGAACACCGGCACAGCGGACCAATTGCGTTGGAACCGCGCACATACATCCTATGGCGGGGGATTGCGCCGGGGCGCACCGCACTGCGGTCCCATATGATTACAAAAGTGATGTGTACTTAACCTGTGGTTGAGATGATCGATCCGATGACCGTCTTTGTTTGTTACATTCAACACCCTTCGTTCATCGGCGAGCTTATGGGTGCCCTCGAACATCTACCTCTCAACGACCTCACCATCACTCAGTAGAGGGAGGGGGTGGAACCATTTCCACGCTTCCAATCGAGGGAAATAGGAGATAGGTGCCCCCGGGATTTTGTGAGAGGCCTCTTCAGAGCTCAGTTTGTTGGAGAGGTATAGGCCCGACCTGGCACGCCTGCCGTAGTTCAGAGGTCCCATGCATCATGTGCTTGCAGTTGGGGGTACCGAGTGCGCTTAGGGTATACGTTCTCCAACTCCCGCCCAGTCTTGAAACACGAATCGCATGAGAGGGAAGCATGATGTGCATGATGGGTACAAGAGAACTGTACGCAGTGGGGCTCTCACGCCAGAAAAAGATGGGGCCACTGCAGAGATTCTGTGGGGATCCTCTGAGATCTGAGAGGCTAACTATCCGGGGAAGCTTGCTTGGCCCCAAAGCCAAGGACCAACACACCCTCGCTCTTCTCGTCCTCTAGACTGTGGGTTTCACTGCGAGCTTAGTACTAGTATGTGTTCATCTTGGCCAGCGACTTGCCAGGCGAGAGTGCAAAATCATTCGAAAAGGGGTGGAGGGGGGCTTGTGTGTGTGTGGTGCGTGTGTACGAGTGTGTATGTGTGTGCCCCCCTGGCTGCCTATGTCCGCGGATTGCGTTGCATTGCATCATCCTCCTTGACCCACCGCCGAGGCATACGAGCAGTTAAGCGGGGTAGGGGGATACTGGTGGAGCAAAACTTCGAAGGCAAGGAGGCCAAGACCACAATCGATCACTATTCGTACTATAGCAAAACATTGGTGTCACAGGGACCCCTCGGGCGACTTTGGTGTGAGGTACGCGGATCGTCCATATTGTGTGCACAGCTCTGCGGGCCTTTGTCGACATCCGGCCGTTTCCAACAACACGCACACCCTATCAACCGCTTGCCCTCCGTTCCCGCCTCAAGAGGGGATCTATATACCTGGGGCAGCGCACTGCATATAGTAGTACCCTCCCCCTCCCCCTCCCCCTTTCCCTTCCTTCCTTCCTTCTGTCCTGCCTTTCTCATTCGTTTCTCTTTCTCTGCTCATCCGTACGTTGTCCTTTCCATCTCGCACGTTGGCTGAGCGATGCAAGCACCTCTATCCGTAGCTCTGTAGCGGCGGACTACGGCAGGCAGACGGTGCGGTCTGTCGGAGCTACCAGAAGCAGATGAGCGAGAACGCGGTAACGAAGTGAGGGAAGGGGTGGGACGGTAAGGAAGAGAGGAATGCGCCCGCGGTGTCTACTATACATGCAGCTTACAATTGTAACACGGTGGAGGCGCCATGTGGGAGCGCTGCGCAGGCTTTGAAGTCTAGATCGAACCTCTTGACTAGGGCAGCGTCCCGCACAGTAGCGGCGGTACAACAGCTCCTCGTTCTTCTTACTTTCTGCCTGTCCCTCGGACCAATCGAATCCACGTCCTAGCAGGGCTTCCTCACCGGCCTCTAAATGTACTCGCCAGAACCCTTGTTCTGGTCTCATCCCACCGACATGGACAAAACAAAAGCTTCGTTTCAATTGCAGGCCAAGGTGGAAAGGAAGGGGACCAGAGGTCTCTATAGTGAAGACAAGGGCGGAGAGGAAAGGACGGGCGGGGTGGAGCGGGGTAGAAGCACGAAAGAAAAAACACAGACGAGGGAGCACCAGCACACGAGGTCCAAAGGGGGGCAAAGGTCCAAACCAGCACACTACGTTTTGGGCACCTGAGGGTTTTGGAGATAAACGCCATGGCCCATGAGAGCCATAGGAAAAGAGAGACGATGGATGGTGGAGGAGAGGTGAGTGTGGGCAGAGGGCCAAGGAGGTGGTAGGGATGGACCAGGTGGCCAAGACGGGCCATTTGGCCGCCAGGTGGCCACGCAGTTGGTCCACGTGGGTCAGGACAAAGACCAAGAGCGGGCCTGGGTCTAGATCCACCACGCCTCCTGGCACAACACTGTGACCAGCTTGGCGTTGCGCGTCGCGCCATTGGTACGCCTCGTCCGAGGCCAACGCGCCGCACCAACCTACCGCGAGAGGGTGGGGTCGGCCCCGGTCCAGCGGTGGGTGAGGCCCGGAGCAAGGAGGAAGGCGCGTCGGAAAACAGTTGTTGTGGTGGCTCTCGATCGGCCCGACCGGACCAGCATCCACAGCACCATACAGAAGCGCCACTGCCATCCCACCCACAAGCAACAGGGAAGAAGGAATGGGCAAGCCTTCAAAGTACTTGGCTTGCCACTCTTGTCGTGCGGCAGAGAGGCGGCCGTGACGTTGAAGCGGGCGAGGCGGGCCAGGCCGCAGCAGACAAAGATGGTGAGCAACCAACGAGTCGAGGTAAGTGCGCATGCCCAGTGCGTACGCCGCGAAGGCAGGGGCCATGCCAAAGCTGACCAAGTCCGCTAGCGAGTCGAGTTCCTGGCCCAGCAACGACGACGATCGACGCCACCGCGCCACGCGCCCATCCAGCAGATCAAACACGGCGCCCAGCAGGGGGAACCAGAGCGCATGCCAAATATGGATCGGATCCGAGGTGAGCAAGTAGCGGCCGGAAGCAAAGATGCTCTGCGCACCGCAAAAGCCATTCATCAGCGTAAACGCATCGGCCAGGTGAAAGTTGCGCACCAGGCTAAAGTGGCCGTCGCGCTCCACGAACTGCACCAAGGCCGGCGACGGCTCGGCTGTCCTGGCGGGCTGCTGGGCATGCTCTGCTCCGACTCGGTGTCCAGCTCGTCGGACTTTGGCGGGGCGCTTGCCACGCTTGCCGCGCTTGCCGCTGGGCGAGGCGGGCGAAAGGGTCTTGCTGCGGGGCATGAGGCAGGCCGGAGAAGGAGAGGGACACGCAGGGGGCGGATGCGGTGTCGCGACGGCGGGATCGGGTGGATGGGATCGGTGTGTGTTGTGGGTGTGTGCCCCGGGGGCTGCGGGCGTAGCGGGGGCTGCCCCTGGCAGCGCTACTAGCAAGCACGAGCAAGCGGCAGCTGGCGTGCCGTGCTGCGTGGACCGTGCGCATCGCAACCCTACTGCCCCCTCAGCCTCCCCCTACTGATACCCCACGCGCTGACCATTGGTCATCGCATCATCCATCATCCGCCGTGCACAGCCCCAAACCTCTTGTATCCAACGAACGGCAGCCCGCCACTCCAGCGAGGGCAGCGAGGGCAGCAGCGCCCAGACCAACGCCGCGTTGGACTTGGTTGACGGGTAAGCGCTAAGCGCGTTGCTCGTTGAGCTTTGAGACCTTGAGGGTCTGGGTAGTAATAGGGCCCGCGGGCAATGTTACGAGTGGAGCCGACGAGGACGAGTCGGAGAGGCACAGACGTAGGAGAGGGGGTCAGACATGCCATCCTGCTGGGGGGAAGAGGCAATGTTTTTGGCCACTCGTATGTGGGTCCGCGAAGCCATCTGCCCTGGATGCCAACCTGGCTGAACACGTTGTCCCTGGACTTGACCGGCGCCGCGAGTCACACTGCAATCTGCGCCCCTTCGTCACGCATCAGGCTTGGCAACCCCGTCGGCCTCAGAAAAGGCCAGCGCAGAGGCCCAACCCCGGATAGCTCTCGCACTACCACTACCACCATCTCCATGCCTCTCAGATCTCATCGATCAAACTGCGCTGGCTGGGTCTGTGGGAAGATCAGATCAATCACAGGCAACCCATCCATCCACACCGCGTCCACCTCTGGCGTTTTGGGCCCCATGAGTCACGGGACGCGCGCGCCATGCGCATCACCATCGCTGCAACGTACCTAGCGTACTTGGAGCAGGCCGGGATGCCTGAGCGAAGTGAAGGTGCCGTGTTTGGTCTCTGTCGGAGAAGCTACGTGTGCCATCGAAAATTAATAAACGAGGAGACTCAGTCTGAGAGTTTTAAGGGCCAGCCGGCCGGCGCCAAGATGGGGTCAAGATTGCTTCAAGCTTCAAGCTTCAAGGGCCAACTTAAACCCCGAAGGCTGCACCGGCCCCCGACCGGGCCCCGGTAACTAGCAACTAGATGACTAGGAGCTGGTTAGCGCGGGTAACATAACTAGCAACGGGTAATACCTGGTAATCGATAATCGGGAAAGGTTTGGGAAGCCCACGGGCAATCGGAAGGGGAGTGTGCCCCAGCGCCTACGCCACGGAGCGGCGAACCCTACTGGCCCACTAGGGTGGTCGATCTATATATTCACACACTGCCTACTATATCCGCTGCTGCCTGCCCACCGGCCACCGCCCATCCGCAACCCGGCTGGGGGAGCCATCAGCCGCCACCACCACCCCTACCACCACCACACCGCCATGGCCACTGCTCTCCATCCCGCCCTCTGCCGCCCCGTTGGCATGCACTCCTCTCGTCCCAGCGTGTTACTCGGGAAGAGTTGGACCGTGCCGACGGCTTTGGCGCACGCTCCACCACCGCGGCAATCCGGCCGCGGTTTACCGGGCACCTTATCTTGTCCTTCCCCGGTCCGCCGCTCCTCCACCCCCTCGTAGGGCCAGGACGGAAGAGTGGGATGCGGACACTGCCACGCTCGTTGGATCAGTTCGGTCCGACTCGCCTACCCTCACGGCACGTGGAGGGTTTGTCTATATCTACCCGGCCCAGCGCGCTCAGATGCAAGCCGACCAACTCGCCGAGGCTGCGTTGGACCGGATGATGGACCAGGCTGCCGGTCTCACTGCTCTTTCCCGTTCCTGGCCGCACCACCTCGCCCCCCTCTCCTTTCTTCCTCCGCTCCCCCGCCCCTTCTCCTCAACTCTTCGCGCACACCACAGCTCCGGACCGGCACCCCGCAAAGTCGTTGGAAACGGGCTTTGAAGCGGTTGTGGACCTAACTTTCCTCCGGGCTGTGTTCTGCTTGTTGGTCCCTGCCGTCGGCCGGCATATGTCCCTGCCCCTTTCCTCTAGCGGAATGAGATCTGAGAGGAAACGGGGGGAGGGTCACCGATTACTGATCACCGGTCATTGTTTGGACACTACACGCGGCCTTTTCTTCCCTTTGGCGTGGCATCTGATCCGTTCGATGTCCCCCAACTCTCCCCTCTTTCCGTTCAACTTGAACCTCTAGAGCAGGTCCTCTGGCTTCCTGTAGCATATGTATGTCACATGTCATATTTCCCGGTCTCTACTCTTCCCCGCTTTCCCCACGTTCTTCCCTCCTCACATAGGTGGTGCAAATAACCCATCTTTTATCGTTACTATGCGTTACGCGTTATACGCGTTATCGCGTTATCCCTGCAGACTACCTTATTGTCAGGTACCAGCTCCGCTCCGCTCCGCCCATCCTTTCACGCTAGGCACGCAAGCTTGGTCGGGGCTCTTGCATGCTTAACAACAGTTACTAGTTAGCCTATTACTATTCCACTCCTTATTGTACTTGTTGCCACTTGTCCTCTGCCATGCACCATGCATGCATTACGCTTCCACCATGTCCGTTCTTAACCTTGCCATATCCGGCAAGGCCGGTCGGTAACGTAGCCGTAGCCGTGGGCGCCGCCGTCGCAGCGGCAGGCTCCATGCCCTTGGCGCGGGAAACCTCAGTTATTTGCGGCCAAGCGACGCATACCCCGCCGCCTGCCATCAAATTCATCGAAGTTGTGCACCCACGTCGAAAAAAAATGTTGATCTCCGTAATCGTGATCTGGTCACGGATGGAGAAAGAGTTTCTAGCGCGTACCGCTGGACGGTGGACAAGGAGATATAGGGACTGGGCAACTTGCTCTTCAGCAGCTCCATCGCCTTGTCCAACGGATAGGTGAGTATCATTCACTGGGACCACAGCAACATCACGGGGAGAGGAGAGGAGAGAGAGAAGAGAGAAGAGGAGAGAGAAGAGGGGAAGAGGAGAGAGGAGAGGACAGGAATGGTGAAGGTGGTGAAGGTGGCGAAGGTGGTGAAGGTGGCGAAGGTGGTGGGGATACCTGGCGCGGGTCAATCATCCCACTGCTTTCCACCTCGAGCACGCCGCTGCGTACTTGCCTGCGCGAGCTCACACTTGTTGCCGAATGTACCGTGTTGGTCAAAGAAAAAACGGAAACCAAAAAGAAGAACATACTATAGTCCATGGGGCCGGGCCGTGGTATCCGGTCACCGGCCGGCTAGGCAGGCCGGTCAGGTGACCTCACCAGGTCACACGTCGGGCGTCCCAGTAATCACCGGGATCGGCTTTTTATTCCGCCCCTCCCGTTCCGCAGTACTATACAACTTTATTTGGCGCTGCACCTGTGTGCGGATGCACGCCGCTTGGATCATCGATCATGGCACGTGACCGGCGCGTAGACGTACGGTCAACGCCGTCAACCTTGGGGAGGGCAGGTGGCTGGCCGGGGAGCACCCAACCACCACCACCGCTTCTCATGCCCAAACAAGAGACAGAAGCTGCGCCGCGCCAGGCGCCTATGTGCGAGCTGGACGAGGTCCTGTACGTTCTCTTCTCCCATGCTCTTCTTCCCTTTCCCTTTCCCTTTCCTCGCGCACATTGGTTGCGGTGGGGAAGGGGGGGGGGGGGTGAAAACGTGCAGAGCCAACGGCCTGAGCTGACCCTTGGTGCGGATGAAGAGAGATGCTTCCCACGTTAAAGTCGCGATTGAAAAGTGTGGACGATTTGGATGTGCTGCGTGAGCTGAAGAGTACCAAGAAGACGATTGAGGAGACGCGTCGAGCCGAGCTGCAAGCGGCGCGAGACGAGCGCGATGGACTGCAACGTCAAGTCGAGTTGATCAAGGCCAATTCCGCCCGGGGTATTCGGGATTGGCGTACGGCCGAGATGCATGCGCAAGAGATTGATCGTCTGCACACGGAAAAGTTTGCCATGGCCAAAGCGAATGCCGACTTGCAAGCACAGATTGAACGGCTGGAACAAGCGAAAGATGCCATGGAGGAGCAGGTAGAACAGCTGGATCAGAAAGATCCAGCAGAAGGTGTCGAGCTAGACCCCAACGCGTACGTCCCCCTCCCCCCTCCCCTCTCCTTCAACACACATACGTCTACGTAAGATAAAGAGGACTGACTTGACACGATGAACGGCAGGATCACACTCAAGATCTTGCGTCAGATGGGATTCAGGCCACTATACAAGACGGATGGCAGCACGTTTGATGAGCTGACGCTCTCCTCGTCGTCGCGTGACAGCTCCATCTTGGTCAACGTCTCTCCGACCACATGCGCCGCGAGGATATCTCCCCGCTCGCCATGGCTGACCAACTGTGGAAGGCGGTGGAGTAGGGCGGCAGGGCTGTGCTTTTGTTGTATTCGATTTGCTCGTTCATGTGAGATTCGCCTCTGGCGCTATGCAGAGGGGGAGGCGAGGGAGGGAGGCATTGACGGCGGTGACACATAGAGTAGAGCAGGCATTAGATGCAGAAGAGACAGGCATAGAGTTGTCCCATGTCGATACCCGTATTCCAGCCCTCCACACATACAGCCTCGCTATTTCAATCGGTAGAATTTGAGACTCTTATTCAGGAGGTCCATCTCACGGTTGTGGGTTCGAGTCCCACGTGGGGCGTAAAATTTTTGCAGGATCGGTGCAACCGGCGCGCTGGGTACTACCTACCGCACAATCAATGACACCGACAAGTCGCGCTGGTCCGTCGCGACGTGCACTTACTAGCGTCGCAACCTGCCTGCCACTCTTGGTCTCCGCTGCCACCTCCGCTCCATGTCGACGGCCACGCCCGCCACGTCGCCGCACCCACACAAGCGCTCTCCGCCGCCGTCGGAGGCCCCCTCTGCTGCCTGCCAAGAAGGCCAAGGCGCCCCGGCGCACCATCCTCGTCTGCCCCGAACCAGGCTGCGAGCAACGCTTCGCTCACCGCGGCAAGCTCACCCGCCACCTCCGCACCCACACCGGCGAGCGGCCATATGCGTGTGGGTTGTGTGGCGCCCAGTTCAAGCGCAACGAGCACCTCAAGGCCCATGCCGCCTTCAAGCACCCCGCCTCATCTTCCGCCTCTGTTTCTGCCTCGGTGCCCCCGCGGCCGACGCGGCTGGCCAACCGCCCACGCCGCAAGAGCCCTGCTCCCCCCCCGGCTGCCCAGCAGCCGCGCTGACTCCGCGCCCAGCAGGGTGGCGAACACATCTGTCCGCTCCCTGCCGTGCTACCGGTGGGTCTTGCGCGTCTGGCGGCGCGCCCGCCCGTGCAGACGTGTGGCAAACGCTTTGTAACGGCGCAGCACTTACGGACGCATATGCAGCAGGTGCATGGCTCTGAACCTGACGCTTCGCGCCCGGGACCCAGCGGGGCCAAGTACGCATGCACGGAATGTGACCAGCGCTTTACCAAGCGGCTACGACTGCGTGCGCACATGTGGGATGCGCATGCCGTGTCTCCTGCCGCGCTTGGGTCTTGCGCGGCGTCCTCGTCAGGACAGGTGGGGTCGGCGGTAGGTGGCTTCCCCTGTCCCGAGCCGGGTGTGGGAAACTGTTCCCTTCCCTCGCTAAGCGCCGTGCGCATGCTAAAACTCACCAGCCAGGACGGTACACCTGTGCCCTTCCCCACACTCCTGACGATACCAAAACTCCCGATGCAGCACCGGAACCGGCATCGGCACCGGCTGCGCCCGACGCCGAGGTTGGTCGCGGCACAGCGGTCCCCAACCCCAGTTGTAGGGGTAGTACAACTCTCACTTTTCCCACCTGGAGCGCTCTGCAACAGCACATGAAGTCTGCCCACCCCCCGCGCTGCCCGTACCCGCAATGTCAAGGGCGTACATTTGCTTCGCGCGGAGCGCGCAATGCGCATGTGAAACGGCATACTGCACCTGCGCCTCACCATCCATCTGGGGGACGGCCGTCTCTTGCTTCGTCCCCTCAGGCCAGGATCAAGGGTCAGGCGCCGCACTAGGCCCAGGACAAGCACAAGCCAAGAACAACCACAGGAGTTGGAAGGGTATGCGTGCATGTACGCAGCAAGTGGGTGTGATAAGCGGTACGGGTCAAAGAAAGCGTTGGATGTGCACGTACGTGTTCATCACCTTAAAATCCGGCCTTTTGTCTGTGGTCCCGATCCCTTAGCTCTCGTCTTGGCCAAGGCCCAACCGCAACCGCAACCGCAACCGCAACCGCCATCACAACCGCAATCGCAACCCCAGTCCCAGTCCCACCCCTCACCTGCCACCCCTCTTACCACATCCTCGTCGCCCAAATATTTATCCTCTTTCCACCCTCCCTCTGCGGCTGTACCTGCCTCGCCACCGCCCTCTGTGCCGCCATCCTCGCAGCCGGCTGAACAGCGCGGCTGTGGGCAACGATTTGCGCACAAACATCTCCTACTCAAGCACCAGCGAATCTGTCCTCAGTTCCAAACCACGCCGCTGCCCCAGCGCCGACGTACACGTCGACCGAGTGTACGTACCTTTGCTTGTCCCTGGGCGCAGATCGGGCAGCTGCGGGCGCAAGTGCGAGTCCCTGTTTTGCGCGGGACGCGAGCTCGTGTGGACCAACAAGCTGGGCAGGAAGGTACGGGTCAACCTGGTCGAGTCAAGCCGCGGCAAGAGCAGCAACTCCCCGATGAGGATCAGGAGGAGGATAGGGAGGAGGAGGGGGTGACGAGTATGTGCAGAAGCACGGTCATCGGCGGGAAGTTGAGGAGGAGGAGGAGGGGGACGAAGTGGAGGAAGTGGACCAAGAGGAGGAGGAGGAGGATGCGCCGCCAGCTGGGAGCGAGGTGTGCAACGCCCGTTTTGCGCGTTTGTACGATGTGCGGCGCCACGTGCGTGCGGCACATGGGGTCGAGCTTAGTCCGGAGGAGGTGGAGGTGCTGTACGATCAAAAAGGCAAGTGAGGGATGACGTTTATTGTGAATGAAGATGATGATGAAGATGAAGATGAAGATGAAGATGAAGATGAAGATGAAGATGAAGATGAAGATGAAGATGAAGATGAAGATGAAGATGAAGATGAAGATGAAGATGAAGATGAAGATGAAGATGAAGATGAAGATGAAGATGAAGGATGAGGATGGAGCGATGGGGGTCCTTCTTTCCCACTGAACCCCAACTTCTTTGCCTCCAACGTGGGACTGGCGAAGCGAAAGAGCGACATCGGTGCGCCTCGCTACATGGGTCTTGGTTCCTCCTCCCCTGATGCATCTGACCTATGAGCCCACACGATCCCGACGAGGTTAGTGTGGGTTCATTTGATGCAGGTTGTGCGACCGGGGGGGTAAGGCTGGGAACCAGCAAAACGTTATGCGCCCCCCCCCGGCGGTCCTCCTTCGGGGCGGAAGAGGGTTGCGTATTAACCACCACAGTGTATGGTGCAGACTATCGATCCCACCAGGATGCTCCCACTTGGTTCCCGTCCCTCATATCTTATCTCTATCCGTATGACATGGGACAAGAAAGCTGGGGATGATAATGCATTGCCGGGATATACTCTCTTCCCCATTTGCATTGACCGCGGAAGAAGAAAAGAGGAGTGCAGTGGCTAAACCAGTAAGATCTAAGAGGAGGAGCTCGGCAGAGGCTGAGCTGAGCTGTTATGCTAGAGCAGAGGCTAGAGCGCAGACCGTTTTCAGGCTCTCGCAATCGCTTCGACGGTTGACGTTTTGTGTGACTGTGACATGTGACGAGGCTTGAGCTTGATGAACTCGATAAACTTTGGATGCAATGTGCTTCCTGGCTTTGACTGTGTGTACTGGACACAACAAAAGGGGGTATCACGAAGTGGGAGGGGGTGACGGTGTGAGATTGAGAAGTATCTTAGGAGAAGTATCTAGTAGCCTAGCTCCACAAGCTAGTAGGAGCTGTGGGGATGTGGTCGATGATCGATGAGGCTGAGCCATCTCCTGAGGTCGTTCGTTCGATGGGGACGGGCGAGGTTACCGGTGACCGGTGATTGATGCTCATCGATCATGTGGTATGCATATGGCAGGTACGAGACACAGCACAGAGGTTCTTGTTCTTCTTTTTTAGAGACAAGGCCCGAGGGCCCCAAGCGAGCAACCATGTGCGCTCCATCCTATCCGTCTGAGGTCTGAGGTTTGATGAGTAACAGGGTGAGGATACACGATGCAATGTGCATCTGCCATGCTGCCTCCCATGTCCTCTTGGAGCCAAGTGAAGATGACGTCTGCCGAAGCAACGGGGGAGTGCAGATGGCCAGCACACGGTGCAACAGGTGTCGTATATACCACCACAAGCTTCAAGACCCACACACAATGCACCTGTCGCACGGACTATCTCGGTGACCAAGTAAGGCACAGGGGCTGCGGGGTGCTGTGGCTACCGCATGGTCCGTCGACGTAGGGACTGCGCAAGCTCCATTGCTTCGACCAGCAACCTCTTCGGCCACTCCGCCGCCTATAACGCATGGACCTCCGCTCGTTCCTGCCCTGAGGCGTGCGTCGATGCTCCATGGCGGCGATGCCGAGGAGCCAAGCGAAGCCAAGGTGCCAAGCCAGCCAAGGCAAACCGCCCGAAGGAGCATCGGCCATCTGGGATCCATACTCCATCCATACTCCGAGTGCTGCGCTAAGCGAAGCGTTCCGTAGAGCTACGCTCAGCTCAGCAGCCGCACACTCGCCCTGTGCGCCCCCGAACCCGCGCATGCTCCGTGCCTCGTCTGCGGCTCCGTACGGGCGCACTGTCGCACTGACGTGTGACGCGTGACGCGTGACGAGCCACCCCCTGCAGCCTGCTGCTTCAGGCAGTGCCGCCCCGCACCGCACGCTGCACCCCCCGCACAGCGCCTGTCGTCGGTCGAATCATGCGTGCGACACGGGCGCCCTGCCGCCATGTGCGCTTGGCACGGCACTCGGATATCCCGCTGATCATCCCCCAACGCCCGCACGGCGCCAGTGTCGCGTCCTGTCGTCCCCCCCGGCCTCACCATGTGGCCGCGCTGGGACACTGCCCCTGCGCTGCACATGCCATCATCGGCCATTGCATCATCGACCGTGGCGGCAGCCTCAGCAGGGCTCAGCTGAGCGCTGACGCGCACTGCGCCCCCCTGCCGCCGGCCGATGACCTGCTCCCGGCGCCATAAATACTAGCAGCCTAACCCCTCTGCGCCCCGACGCGCCCCTGCCTTCCGCCTCTCGCCCCCCCTAACCGGCTACGCCCCCACCGATGAAGCTTGCTCCCCTCGTTGCGCTTGCCCTGGCCGTCGTCGCCAGCGGCGTCGATGCCGTTGCGATTCCGCGCGACATGGTGCTCAAGGAGCGTGTTGTTGCTCCCGTGGCTGGGTGCGCCGCGCCGCCGTCGCCGACGAAACGCCAGCCACCTTCCGCCTCGGCCTTGCGCGCCGCGGCATCGACCAGCTCGAAGCCAAGATCCAGCAAGTGAGCGATCCCGACAGTGCCCAGTACGGCCAGTGGCTCAGCAAGGACGAGGTGGATGGGCTGACGGCGCCTTCGGCCCAGGCTCGCGCTGCTGTCGCCGACTGGCTCGCCGAGCACGGCTTGCAGGACGACGTTGCCCGTCGCTCCGTGGCCGGCGACTACATTACAGTCCACACCACCTACGGCCAAGCGCGCGACCTGCTCGGCTCCCAGTTCCACACGTACCAGCACCGCGAGACGGGCGAGGTGGTGGTCCGGACCGAGGAGGTGAACCTGCCCCGGTCGGTCGCTGACCACATTGACGTTGTCTACCCTTCCACCAACTTTGGTCGTCCGCGCAGCCAGCGCGCCACCAACATTTTCAATGGGTTTGAAAGTGACCTGTTTGACTCGGCGCGCGTCTCGCTTTCGTCCCAGTCGAGCCAGAACGGCGCCCCGGCCTCGTGCCAGCTGAATGCGACCACGCTCCCGTGCGTCCAGGAGCTGTACAAGACCCCCAACGCCACCTTGCAAGCCAAGACGGGCGCATCGCGATTGGCCATTGCGGGTTTCCTCGAGGAGTGGGCCAACTACCAGGACTATGCTGAGTTCAAGGACCGTCTCGCGCCCTACGCCAAGCAGTTTGCGTACAAGACGCTCACCGTCAACGGCGGCACGAACAACCAGTCGGTTGCCGCGGCCGGTGTGGAGGCCAACTTGGACGTTCAAGCTGCGCTCTTGTCCTACCCCGTGCCAACGACCTACTACTCGGTTGGTGGTCGCGGTTCTTGGGTCAACCAAACCGACACGCCCAGCAACACCAATGAGCCGTACGCAGCGTTGCTCGAGCATCTACTCAACTTGCCCGATGAGCACTTGCCGCAAGTCGTTTCCCACTCGTACGACGACGACGAGTACTCGGTCGCGCCTTCCTATGCTCGGCGTGTTTGCCAGGACATTCTCCTCGTCACGGTCCGTGGTACCACGGCCGTGTTTGCTTCGGGCGACTATGGTGTGGGCGCCAAGGACGCATGCGAGGTCAATGGCAAGAAGACGTTCCTGCCGCAGTTCCCTTCGACCTGCCCCTGGGCCCTGTCGGTCGGTGCGACGCAAGCGTACGCGCCCGAGGTGGCTGTGGGCGCCGACGTTGCTGGTTTCTACAGTGGCGGTGGGTTCTCCACTGGTCTCTTCAAGCGTCCGTGGTACCAAGAAGCCGCTGTGGGCGCCTACGTGGCTGGCTTGGACGATGCGCTGAAACCGTACTACAATGCTTCGGGGCGGGGTGTGCCGGACGTATCGGCGCAAGGGTCCAAGTACCTGATTCGAGTTGGGGGTAAGTGGGTTTGGTCGGTGGCACGTCCGCTGCCACTCCGACGTTTGCAGCCGTGTGTTGGCCTTGTTGAACGATGCTCGTGCAGCCAAGGGCATCCCTTCGCTCGGGTTTGTCAACCCGTTGCTCTACAAGCGTGGCCAGGCCGGCTTGAACGACATTGTTTCCGGTTCGTCGGCCGGGTGCGCCGAGCTGCCCGCCCCGGCCAACCAGGGCTTCCCGGCCAAAAAGGGCTGGGACGCCGTCACGGGCCTCGGTACCCCCGATTACGAAAAGTTGGAGAAGATCGTCACCTTTAACCTTTAAGAGGGGCAAGGAAGTCGGCACCGGCCCAAGACGGGACCAATGATCAATGCTTTCTTGACGCTCGGTCGGATAACATGCTTGATCACATATACTCGTTGGACTCAACGAGGGACACTCTTTTCTTGAATCGTACCTCTCCTTTTTCCCTCTCTCTCTCTCTCTCTCTCCTCTCTCTCTCTCTCTCTCTCTCTCTCTCTCTCTCTCTCTTCCCTCCAAACACACTCTCGCTCTCTGACAGCTATGCTCTGATGCTAGCCTTCCGACATGACGCCTGACGAGTCGGAGGGTCCCCATTCTTTTCTTCGTCCTGTTTCGCAGTAAATGACCCCTTTCTCCATCACCTTCATGTCGTCCCCGAGGACCTACCTAATCCTATGTAGGCTAGACCCGTGGTTGCATCGGTACCATCCAATGCACCCCCAACCGATTCGCCCAGTCCAAGTCTGCCGTCTGCCCTCGCCCTAGGAGACGATCATCAGCCCATCTCCCGGCTTCCGTAACCAGAATGTAGCGCACGTGTCACCCCTCCGACCGGGAGAACTGCTGCGCCGTGGACTTGGCACTAGCAACACACCGGCTGCGTATAGTAGGGAGTAGCACACCAGACGATAAGAGCGGTGAGGAGTTTAAGTATGTAGTAGAGCGAAGAGGATGAGGGTGTGGTGGTCACGACACGGGAGGGGCTGAGAGAAGGATAGCTTATAGAGTTACCAAGTACTAGTACTAGTTACAGATGACCATCTATATAGTGTGCATCTACCTCAGTCTCAGTAGTATCCAACCATCATGGGGATACCAACGAAGAAGTTGTAACGAGATCAACAGGTTTCTACTAATTGCCAGGCATGATACCATGAGATGGTGGTGTAAAACCTCATGGCACCCACACACACGAGTAAACTGCAGAGGCAGCGAAGACAACGGAAAACGAACAACCAACGTGAATCCCGGGGGGGCATTGCGAGTCAAAGCGCGGGAAGATCTGCTGATACACCAATCGATAATTCCACGGCCTCCAAGGGAAGATACCAGCCAGGGACATGTCTGTGGGATGCAAATAAGACCAGGCTGATTCAGCTGCCAGATCCCAGTGGAAAACCACAAGAAGGCAAAGATGATACTACTGTTGTTACTAGGGGGTTAGGACGCCAGAACTGATGGCAGCATGATACACAGCATGATGAGACCGGGGATGATGGCGCGCCACTGCTAGGACGCGCGGGGACTGTCCCACAGTATACCATCCGCTGCCGTGCCCAATGTTTGACCAAGGTTCTCATGTTTTGCTGTTTTGCTTTTCGATGTTGCATGTTGATATGTTGCCATGGTTCGATCCATCCCCTGTACTCCCCCATCCAATCGAAACCACCCTTGTGCACCTCCCAATGCCAGCCCATTTCCCGGGCGCCTCGTGCGTGCCCACGTTCCCACGTTGGAATACATGCATCACGCTTTAGTAGCTACGACCCCCCCGACGCTCAGAACAGATAGGAAAGCCCCGAGGGAGAGTGGATTGGTACAGATTGGTACAGACTCGGAGGTCCTGGCCGTGGAGGCCCAGGTAGACAATCATACTCTCCCGTATGACATGATGACAAGAGGGGGTATAGGGGGTGGGGGGGGTGCCACTGTGGACAGAGGGAGAGTGGCTACCGTAGCCCCCCCCTACCTCCTCCCCCCATTGCTCTCTCTCTTTTGGAGGACAATGTAAAGAAGTGTCCAGTCCACGCACAGGCCATGCATCACCCGAAGCGAGTAGCATAGCTTCGTACACAGCCCATTTGCCCGATGGCGAAGGTCCTTGGCTGCGTGCCTTTTCGACCCGCTGGTACAGCCGTGGATCATACCCAAGCGCGCGGTCCAGCTGCAGACACAGGGCCACTGGTCAGTGCTGCTCCATACGTAGGCAGAGCCAACAAATGGCATCAAACGAAACAAAAGGAAATGAAAGGAAACGAAAGGAAACGAAACGTACTGCTTTGGAACGTCTCCCCACGGGTGGCCGACATAAAGATGAGCGCCATAAGGTGAGCGTTGATGGCGAGGGTGCGTACAAACATGGGCAACTTATCCTCCGAAATGACTATGCCGTCTCCCACGGGGGAGAAGCTGGGCATACCCTGTGCCCGTTGGAGCGTTACGCGATCTGAACAGGACGCAAGCCCAGTCAATATCAAACAGCAAAATGGAGCGCGCGCGGGGGGGGGGGGGTAGGGGACACGCACAAGAACAAGACTGGATCCCACTCTCATGTCCAGGAGAGACCGATCCCAGTCCACGCCACCGCGTGCGTCGGGAGAAATGACAATGTTGACCATGTACTGGCTGTAGCGGGAGGCGAGCAATCCAAACGGATACTCTTGTCCCGACTCGTTCCAGATAATGTGCACAAGGTCATGGCGGACGGGGAAAGTTTGTTGCAAAGTGAGCGGGGGAAGGTTGGGCATCATGGTTGGAACATGGAAGAAGACTTGGGTCATCTCGTCGTCCCACATGTACATGTGCCGACCATGGTCGTGAGCGTTGAGTCCGCCTGTGTTTTGGGTTTGGCTTCGGGCGTGTCCAACTGACCAACTTGCTGCCCATGCGCGCAACAAAGCGGGCATAAGCAGTGGAGCCATACGTTGCTTAGGATCTCATCTGGCGTCGCCTGGCCAGAACCAACAAAGAGCACGGCAATCGACTTGGAGTCCAACACGGGCGCCGTGTCCAGCCGAGTGAGAGCAGATGTGGCAAGCGAGTTGGACGCGCTCACAGCCACGGGCAACTTTGCACGTCCACATCGGGTAGCCGTCATGATTAGCTCAATAAACGCCGGATCGAGAACACGATGAGAAACTAAATTGACAGAGACCAGTTGTGACTCGGCATCTTTGACCCTGCCTCCAACACGTCCTCAATACCGCCCGTACGTTGTCGATCTCCCCAGCCGGACGCGGCTCGTAAGGCGAGGCGGGCAAGTGGCCCTCTTTGTCTTTGGACCGCGAACTAGTTTCCTTACCGCCCTCCTTCGCCTTGATTCGAGCCAACTTTTTGTCCCCGGGCGACCGGTACGGAGGAATGAACAGGTGGCTCGAATTGTTCTCTGGAACGAAGAACACACCCTGTTCCTCCAATCTAGGCTTGCTGCCGAATGATGCGCGCCTTCTCCTCCCCTCGGCGGCCACTCCGGAGAAGGGTAAGGAAGGTGCGAGGTAGATGGGCCGATCTCCCCCAGATTGGCCAGAGAAGCAGCTCGGGTGTGTCCTGAAACTCGGGGTCGCGCAGGGCGGGATCCGAATCTTCGTTCTCCACCTTGAGAAGGAACGCCTCGGTGCCGGACGGACGACGGATCACGACTCGCACCAGCGCCTCCGTTGCAAGGCCGAGATGGTGATGGTCGAGTGAGGGTAAATGTAAGTTTTGGTCACTGCCGCATCTTGTCCTGTCCGCTGCCCACTTGTGCCCGCCCGATGCTCCCGTCCCGACAGGGCACCAAACAAGGTGGTGTTGATAAAGGAACGCGTTGGGTAGGGACGGGCATTGGCAAATGTAGCTCGTGTAATGTAGTCGAGTAGGACAATCGTCTCTTCCTCCTTGGCCTTGGTAGCCAGTAGCCGGTCTGTGATAAAAGGGACATACTTGATCCGTTCGGCGGGCTCGACCCGATTGAAAAACAGAGTCAAGACATAATGAGCTTGGCTCGCCACATACCGGGTCAACGCCCTTGCGGAAGGTGACGATGCCGACGCGCCCGACTCCAGGGCAGTGGGCTGGGACGGCGCAAAACTGCAAGCGATCAAGAAGGTGCGCTTGTACTCGTCCTCCTTGAACGTGCGGTAGGCCCCAGGGAATGGGCAATGAGGATCATGATCTCAAGAATGTGGACCGACATGGCAAGGCTGCCTGCTGCCTGCTGCAAGGCTACCAGAACAGTGGGCAGCACAGCTGCAAACGACAGGGGAAGTTGGAGAGCGCTGAGCGCGAGCCCACGCGCACAAGCCAACGCCGCCGACTCGGCAAGACCAAGGCCATGGACAAAGGTCAATACCATCTCGTCTCGCTGGGCCGGGGCAAACAGGGTTCGATACCCAATCAGTGCCTGCACGTAGCGTACCCAATCGCCGTCACATCGACTCGTTTGACTTGCCACGGAAGCTGGGCCTGCGTCACCAGCTTGTTCTCCGGAGGGAGGTGGCTGACGAGCAACGTACCGAGCCGCTGCAAGCTCTGGGTCACATCGCGGACCGCAAAAGAGGTAGCAGTTGGTCAATTGGTGCGGCAGATGAGCCAAGACATAGGATACCAAGTCCCAGTCCTCCTCCGCCTGCAAGATCAAGAGATAGCAGCCAACAATTCACTCACCGGCAGTGCCTGCCCCCCACCGTCAGAAATGGTCTTCTCCCGATCCTCGGCCATCGTGTCTACCGAGCGCGGATCGGGCAGTTGGTCTTGACCACCTCTGAACGTGCCATTGCGGCGGAAGCTCAAAGTGAATTCGCTGGGGCAGATGCCAGTGCAGGCGGGTACGTTCCCGATCAAGTCGGACGTGGGCTTGACGCGGACGCGAGACCCCTCGTGTGCGGGCGGGTAGAAGACTCTGTGCGGGCGAACGACCACGGCTCGTCCCGCCAACACTGGAGGGTGCATCTTCCCATCCCCGCTCGGATGTCCGGCCTACTCGAGGAGCCGGGTCGTCAGGTCAATGTGCACCGTGTGGTCACGGCCAATGAGCTGGGCATGTGGCTCAATAAACTCGTCAATGTCCTGGATCATGCAGACGGTGTTGGCTGTCGGCACGCAAACGCAAGGCCCACTGCAGAGCGACCAACCGGGGCTCCAATGGCGTCTTCCCCCATTGGGCGTTGGCGTTGGAGTTGGCATTCGCCCCGGCCGACACGGGGGCGGGCGAAATGATTCGACAATGTCCCGAAAGAGAGGAATTGCACACTTGCGAGCTGCCAACGCTTGGTCCGTCCCCAGGCCTAAACCACCATCCCGATCGGCCGCACTGAGGGGTGCAGACGGTTCCCACTGCGCCGTGAATGCGATGCGATGAAAGATCGCAATCAAGGTCGAAACTGCATGAACCGTGACAGGCACTTCAGCCCGGTTGTTGGAGTGGAGACAGAAGACGTACCGCCCTTCTTTCGGCCCCTTGGCTTGGCGCACCACCTTGTTGAGTAAGAGGCGAATGGAAGTGAAAACGCGCTCTGCCTCGTTCGGTACCTCGAGGAGTCTGGCCGATCGGTCTCCCGCGGACGATTGATCGGGTTCCCTTCCATATTGGGAGAGGTTCAGACGAAGTGAGGGTGCCTGGAGCTTGTACGGAAGAGGGGGCAGAAGGCTTGCCAGCCAGACTTGCCATCAAGCTTCCCGATGAAGCGAGCGTTTCCAAACACCTTAGGGACGAGCACGTCGTCTGGCGTGCCGAGGAGAACCTCTTCGGCCAACGGCAGGATGACTTCTGTCATGAGGGGGACGTGAAACTCGATCAAGTCGGCAATGGGGGGTAGACTCGGTCAAAGAGAAGCTCGATTAACAAGGCGCGTGCTTTGGGCGCTGGTACCGAACCAAATGGACGGGGGGAGGGACCGATGCGGTAGAGCAGGCCGAGACGAGCGCGTTCCAATTGTGAATCCACTGCGGGAAACAAGGTAGGACCAGCTTGTGCTCGTAATAATACCGCACCATTCGCTCTGCATCGTCATCGGGGAAGGACCAGAGGAGTTGGAGGAGCAAATCAGCCCAGCCTTGAGACCAGGGGATAACGTATTTCATCCCTGTTTGGGGTACGCTCCCCGTCACAGCGGCGGGCGGAAGGGGTGAAGGAGCAAGGTGGAAAATGGAAGTAATCCGTCGAAAACCGGCACTCGCTGACCAAGAGCAGGAACGCCTCCACCACAGGGTGTTCGCGATCGGCTTGGAGTTTAGGGGCGAGCCACTTGGTCTGTTGGGAGGTTGTTCCAAGCGCCCCTAATACAGGCGTACCGGTGGGGTTGCCGGTCGATGTGGCCAACTGATAGGACTGCGCAGGGACTGAGCCCGCTTGTTGGTGAGAGGAAGAGCGTCAAGACAATGTCCCAATCGGACCATGTGGTGGGAGTGAGGCATTGCAATTCGGCCTGCACCCTGCACGTACCATGGGGCATTTGTTGTCCCACGTCCGGTCCTGCCGCTTCGACAGGCAAGATAGAACGGTAAACGAGATCATCTCCATATCCACCATTCGTCGCCCAATGAGGCCAACGTCTTGAGAGCAGGAGAGAGGATGTGTAAACTTAACAGGACCGGCAGTCCGCGTTGAGCAGAAGACGACCGGGACGAAGGGACTGATATGGTAGAGGTTTGCATGTGCTGTCCACGTACCGTGCCGCATGAATCATGACCGAAGGCCGCCGACAACAAGTGAAAGCTCCAAGAGGGGCTCCTCTACAGAGACAAGTCATACCCGCCAATCGATCCACCACCGCACGAAGAGTTAAGTTACCATAGAAGGAAGACAGCAGCTTATCTTCCATCGCATATACCCTGGCGGACAAGGAGGAGTCATCGACTAAACCCAGCTGGTCACGCCCAAGATGCGGGAGAGACAAACGGACAGCGGCGCCAACGTCGGAGGAGGAAAGATACCGAAAGAAATAACCATCTCGAAGAGTGACAGGATAAGATGTAGCTCCCTAGGGAACATAGCGAGTGGGTGCGTTGTAGGGCCTGTTGGGGGCGAGACAGCGGCAGCGTTACTCAAAGAACCTGGGGGTGATTGTGCGGAAGCGGCGCTACAACGGGGGCGGGCTGAAAGATGTTAGAACTCCGTTTGCGGAGTGCCACTGCGGGCGTTCCAGGGGAGCCAACAGCGGGTGCAGAGGGAGGAGGGCCCGGGACGAGGGCTGCTCCCCGTACCCGAATGAGGGAAGGTGCTCCATGAACTACGCTCCTTTCGGACAGTGGATTGGACAGAGGAGACTTCACCGGGGCGGCATCCGGGGCAGAGACTGGGAGGTCGGATCAATACCTTGCAGGGACTCACGTGGAGCAAGGGGACACCGTTGAGGATTGGAAACGGCACAAATGGCCATCAACATGTCTTGGACGGCCACCAACGGCACCTTGGCGAAGTTAAACTCGACGACAGAAGAAAAACAGCTCAATAAGCGAGGAAAATGTTCGCTCTTCTTGCAACATGGGGTCGTACCGCAAGTCATGGTGCAAAGGAGGTTCGGTGTCTGACAAGGTCTCCATACCATCCCTCACCCGAAATAAGTTTGTAGACGACTCAATGAAGAGGCTGTGCACCGTTTGGAGTAACTCTGGGAACGGAAGGATGTCCCTCCCTTCTCGTGTGAGTACCAAAGTGGCACGCACTTGGACGAGCGCACCACAGGCCGGGGGATCAGTTCGTCCGTACTTGGTGGGAGTGCGTCCACTTGGGTGGAAGATGGAGAGAGGGGCGTTGAGGATACAGAAATGGGGCGCACGAGGATCTGAAACACGCTCGGCATCAGAAATGGATGTCTGTGCTGGCCCCTTTTGCACTGGCCCTGCCGTAGTGATGGAAGGGGGGAGAGGGAGTAAAGCGAGGACAAGGAGATAGAACGATCGCCTCTCGGGAGATGAGAGCGAGGGGGTGAGAGGGGGTGGTTTAGCGAGGATAAGGGGGCGGAGGAAGGAACGGTTGGGGTGGAAGAAATGGCAAGACGAGCATCGTTAAGCTTGATACTGGACATGAGGATCTCTGTAGCAGCCAAGGAACTGACATTGGCAAGGACGAGGTAGAACCCGCGCTCAGTGGACCTGAGGGTCACGAGGTGTCCTGCCACCCTGGAGCAAGGCCCGTGCCAATTCAAACACGTCCGACAATGCGAATGGAAGCGTGGGAGGATCTGGGACTTGGGTCTCACTAGAGGCAGGAACATTTTCGCGTGTCTCGAGGATGAGCGACTGGTTTATGCGGACCAATAGAGCGAGGAGAATGTTAGACACCGTGTTGGCCTGAGGCGAGGATAATGGTTCCTCGCCTATCAGAGCAGACACTTGGGCCAAGAGGCTGTGCGCGGCCTGGTCTGACTGGGGTACGAGCTTAGCAACCTGGGCCGAGGAAGCGCCGAGCAAAGACAGGTACCATTCGGGCAAGCCCAACAGAGCGAGGACGGGCTCGGACGCAGAGGCTGCCTCGCTGGCCACGGCCGTAGCGGACGGGGAAGACGCAGGGTCAGAAATGGGGGCGGCGCTGGAGGAGGAAGAGGCGGCGGCTGCGGATGCGGATGCAGATGCGGTCCAGGACGGGCCTCCGCGGGACCATCCAAACCATCTCCACGGCTCGAACTTTTGGAGCTGAATCGCGGGGAGAGGGGGGGTTTGGAACGAGAGCGGGAAGGGTCGGACATCTGCGCGGAGGGGGGTGCGTTAGGCAAGGCAGACGGGGGGCTGCGCATACAAGGGAGTGGCAGGAGGCGTGCGTACTGGGGCAATGGGCACGGGAAGCGAGACGAGGCGGGGGGAGGCGGGAGGGTTCAGAGAGCCATGAGGCGGGAGGGATGAGCGCGGGTGGAGGGGATGGGGATGGAGATGGAGATGGGGATGGAGATGGGGATGGAGATGGGGATGGAGATGGGGAATGGCGAGCGTGTGGCGAGCGACGGCGGAGGAGCGGACGGGGACGGCGGTGGCAGCCGTGCAGCTGGGCATGCCTGACATGTGGCATGCTGGCCGCCGACAGACAGGAGGCGATGAAATGTTCAAACGTCCACACGTTTACAATTTCACAATTTGAGCCACACGTGCACACGCTGCGCTCCGGGCCAATTTCAAATTGCACCTTGCCTTTGGCGATTCACAAGCAAAGTCCGCCGCAGCGGGCGGAACGGGGCGCTTACAAATGGGCTCCCCGGCAGCTGGGCAGAAGAGGCTGGGGGGCTTCCGGGTGGCCGGCTGGTGGGCTGCGCGTGTTCCCGCCCCTACCACCCTGACCATGTCTCTCACTACCTTTGGCGAGTCGGAGCCCAGCGTGTTCGGCACGGTCACCAGCTTCGTCTCCTCCTTCTTCCCCACCCTCCACGCCGAGGAAGAGGAGGCGAGGAAGAGGAAGCGAGTGAGGAGGAGGAAGAGGAGGAGGACGACGAGCCGGTCGACCCGCGCGAGGAGATCTACGCTGCGTGCGAGGAGAAGGAATGCAGCTCGGCCAAGCACCACTTTGACGAATGCCAAACCCGTGTCGAGGCTGGCAAGCTTCTGTTCGAGGGCGAGGACTGCATTGAGGAGTTGTACGTGACCTCATTTCCCTTTTTTCCCTTGCCCTTCCCTCCTCTCTTTTTGATTTCAGCCCAGTTCCTGACGTACTAACCTTTTGCTTTCTTGCGCTTCGTACCCCCCACCCTTCCCTTTCCCCCCTTTGCTCGCCATCTTGCCCATCTATCTTCCCTCCAGCTGTGCGTATCTCTCCCGCGTATCTCCTGCATCTCCATCCACGGCCCAACTGACATGTCCTTTCTGCAGTCCACTTGACGCACTGCGCAGCTGAGTGCACCGCGCCAAAGCTGTTCGCCAAGCTGGCTTAATACTTCACGTGCAAGGTGGACAGACCGGAACAGATACCGACCCACGCCCAACAAAGCCTACAACCAAGCAGCCTGGCGCAGCACGGCGGACTGGGCAAAGAAATGCATATTTTTGTCCGGCGTCATGCAATGCATCCTGCACATCACGCGTCATGCGCCATGCGTCATGCGCCATGCGCTTCCTCTTAAATCTGTTCTTGTCCCACACGCTTTCCAGTAGACCACTGGGGTGTCCCGTCGCTGGACGCGACTGGCGACCGGCGACCGGGGACCGCTTGGACCCATTGGATGCCAGTACTAGTCCAGTGTAATGTCCAGTACCGGCGACTTGACCTTGCGCCGCTGACGCGGGTGGCTGCGCACGCTCACCTCTGTCGGCGGAACGGGACAAACATGATGGGCACTTCAGGCTCGGGCACTGGCAACGGGTTCTTGCGCGGCCGTCCACGTGGCCGACGAGCCGGCGGTTGCACTCGGCCTTGACTAGCTGTTTGGCCGATGGTGCAAAGGGCGAGAGAGAGGAGGAAGAAGACGGGGAGGGAGAGGAGCGGGAGAGGGGGAAGGAGTAGGTTCAGATGCAGAGGTGAGAGAGGACTGTTCCGTTGGAACAGGGCGTTGGTTGGATGCAGGTGCTAGTGCAGTTGGGGTCTGAGATTTCCTCGACTTGGATTTAGCGGTGGCCTTGGATATGCGGGTGGAGTGGAATGGGCTGGTGGCTTGGGTTTGCTTTTGGGCTTCGATGTGGGGGCGGGTGGGAGAGGACTGGTAGTTTCAGACTTGCTGCTGAGCTCGGGCTTGTCAGTGGGTTCGTGAGACGCAGCGGAGGTCTCGGACGGCGTGGGTGTCTTGAGCGATTTGGCGGGAATGGCCGGCTCAGTGTGTTTGGGCGTCAAACGCTTCCTAGGCGTCTTGGGCTCCTTGGGCTCTTTGGGCTCCTTGGGCTCTTTGGGCTCCTTGGGCTCTTTGGGCTCCTTGGGCTCTTTGGGCTTCTTAGGCGTCTTCGGCTCCTTGGGCGTCTTAAACTTCTTGGACTCCTTGGGCGTCTTGGGCTTCCTGGGTTCCTTGAATTCTTTGGGCTCCTGCGACTCCTTGGCCTTCGTGGCTTTCCTAGCGTCCTTGGTAGATGTGCGGGACTTGGTGCTGTCGAAGCGCCTAGATGGTTTGGAACGTTGGGGTGTCACCTTGGTTGTGTCGGGCTCAACGGAGACAGAGGTAGTGCTCCGTCTCATTCGGTCCTCCTCACGGTGGCTGGCGTCGAGCAGACCCATCTGAGTGAAGAGGGCGCGAATCTCCTTGGCGGCCTGAAAGGCTGGTTTGGAGCGAAGGAAGATGTTGAAGCAGGCCGTCAGGGTCGTGCTGACGGCCGGACCGTTATGGGGAAAGAAACGGTGGGTTATCAACATCACTCCTCCCCCCCTCCCCCGCGGACAAGAAAGGAGCACGACGAAGCGCATAGTAGCGTGCTGCATCACGAACCCATTCCACCCCATACGGCTTGGCGTGCATATTGAAAAAGACAAGATTAGGATCGAGGACTTGACCTTTTTCGTCTCGTAGGCTTTTGATTTGCGCAGCTGACCGAGAGGACTGTGTGCAGCGTGCGCCCCCCTCCAACGAGGTAACAAGTAAAGTGAACGTCTCGTCCAGGCTCTGGAGCAAATCCGGGTCCAGCACCGACTCATCCCTTGACTTGACACCAAGGGCTCCAAGTGCAGAAAGCGCATTGCTGCCCCCACGACGCAGGCCAAGAGCATCCCGTCCATCACGCGTCCCGTAGCCAAGGAACTGACGAGGACCAAGAGCCGCATGCGCAGCCAGAGCTGGAACCGCGCAACACGGTACACGGCGCGAGCACGGCAACGGGCGTCTTTGTCTTTCCCACTGCATGCGGCAAAGGTGGGTGGGCAGCGCGGAGTTGAGCCTGAGCAAACGCTGGCCATTTGATGCGATGGTCCCCCGGCGTTTGCGGAACCGGGTCAAAGAAGAGCGAGACAAGTAAGGTGGGCAGCGGAGCTGACATCTTATCGTACAGGCCCATCATGAGCATGTGGCAAATCGGTAGGGAATAATCGATACCCGTATGGACGCGATCGAGAATCGCCTTAAGCCCCAGTTCGGGAAGAGAGGAAGACACACATGCATGGTGGAACAGCGAGCTGGCCTTGAGACCGAGACACGTGCCTGTTTGCGCTCGGAGTGTGCGCCCCAGTTCGAGAATCACATTGAGTTCCGCCACAGTGTAGGGGGCCGGGGTGGTGGTGAGCAGCCACTGGATCAAATGGGAAATGTACGCGCGCAGCTCGGCCCGGGCTTGCGGTGCTGTCTTGGGCTTGTGCGCGCCAGGACGATACTCTTGCCCGCCCAGACGAGGGTCGTAGAGCCGTCTTGCCTCCTCGGACTCGGACAGCACATCCGACACCTCCTGTTGCGCCAGAGCAAATGGCGCTCGCACCTCGGATTCATCCAGGCCGGAGGAAGATGGCGTCCCACGATCCACAGAAGCAGTCAGTTTCCGCGCAGGTCGACCTGAGCTCCGAGCCCATTGGTCGCCCCCGGTTCTCCCATCGGACGCTGAGGAAGGGGGACGGAGATGCTCTCCCCGCGAACCAACAAAGGGGTCAAATCATCCCACATGTCCGAGTCGGTGTAGCCAACATCCACCTCATAGTCGAGCATTTGCGGGCGGGGCGAGTCAAACGTGCGCAAGTCTAGCGCAGAGATAAGTTAGGAGGGCCTAGTGCGGCAAAGAGACACAACACACGTACCGTTGGCATAGCGCTTGCTAGACACTTGTTTCAGCATCTCGCCCATTTTCCTATTGGCATACAAGGACCGAAGGAGCTGCGCCACCGTCTGCGCATCCGATTTGGCAGGTAACGCGTTAGCCGTCGCACCGTCCAATGCTGATGCAGAAGGAACGTAGCCGTGCTGCTGAAGGAAACTGATGTTCTGCTGCAGCTGAGCTGTAGGATCAGCCAACGTTCTTGGTTGGTCCAGTCTTGGTTCATCCGACGTTGGGTTGGAGGGTTCAGCTGGCGCTTCTTCCTGCGCAGTCTCCTTCTCTTTTGGGAGCAGATGCCTCAGGTACGCCGGGACCAACCAGGGCTGCAGCCCAAATGCTGGATCCCCCAAGGGATCCTCAGGGAGGAAGCGCTGACCAGGCGGGGGGGAAGGACGTCCTCTATCCTAGGCTCGGGCTTGTCCGGGAGAGGGTCCGTCCGTGGGGAAGGATTGAGAAGTGCATGGGCAGTAGCTTGAGCGGGCGAGACGACGGCGGTGTTCGAACCTGGTGCCAACGCAGGTACAGAATATCGTCGTCATCGCCAATCGGGGTTAAAGAAAGGGGGTCGTCCCGGCCATCTGCGTCGCTGGAGAGGCGGCGCAGCGGATACGGAACCAGTCCCCATGCCCTGTACCTAGGCCCACCTACTCGCATGCACCGACACCTGGCTCGTGCCGCAACCCCATAGCCGAGCGCACGAGGCAAGGTCAGCATAGGCGCGGCGGCGACGCGGATGGTGTTGGTGTAGCTGGTGGAACGGGGGCACAGCGCAGACACTGTGGTTCAGGTTGCAATTTTCATCGCTTGGAATTGGGATTGCTGCTGTATCATTTCAAGAGACTTGTACGGCTGCTAGCTGGCTACACCAATAAAACACCGGATAGTCCGGGGGGGGGGAGCGTGGCCACCGCAACTGGGTGTATGTGGGGGTGTGGCGTATCACCTCACTGCATATGGGAGAATGGCAAGAAGGTCTGGCAGATCCAGGCCTTTCCTGCTTCCAGGAGACGCCCACGTCCATCGCCGCAAGTGCCGCGGGGCATCACGATCTGCCCAGTGAGGCTCATGCAGGAGAGAATAGGGCAGGACGGGGGCGCTGCATGCGGACAGAGGGGTCCTGCGGGGAAAGGAGAAGTGGAACAGCAGAGAATAAAAGAAAATGGGGCAAAGTATGAATCAGACAGAGGGACAGAGGGTAAACATCATGATCGGCCGGGACGCAGCCAAAGAGGTAGAGACAGGAGGACGAGTATGGGGTGTTGGTCAAAAGCCAAGCGGGATAAGGGAGTGGGGAGGGGGGGGGGGCGAAGAGTGAGAGAGAAAGAGGAGAGAGAGAGAGAGAGAGAGAGAGAGAGAGAGAGAGAGAGAGAAGAGGAGGAGAGAGAGAGAGAGAGAGGAGGAGAGAGAGAGGGAAAGGAGGGGGGGAGAGGGGACAGGCGAAGGAGTGGAGGGGGGCCGAAAGGGGGGCGAGAAAAGGTCCAGGAGAGACAGGTGCGGTTAGCAGTTGCATGCGTCCGAGTCGGTCTGGGCGCCTCCCTGAGATCCACGCCGCCCCTGGTCTGAGCAGGCTTACTAGCCGAGGAAGGGGGGTACGAGGGAGCTTCTCGGCGATGAGACGGAAGAGCTCGGTGACATGCAGGCCCGATTTGGCCGAGGTCTCAATGAAGAGCAGACCTTCTTGCGCAGCATATGCCTCGGCCTCCTCGGTGGGCACTGCCTTGGCGTCGGTGGCCAGATCCGCTTTGTTGCCGGCCAATGCAATGACAATGTTGGGGTCGGCCTGGCGGTGCAGCTCGGCGATCCACTCCTTGGCCTTGGCGAGGGACGACTGGGCGGGAGGAAGGCAGGAAGGCAGGTGAGCAGAGGAGCAAGCGGAGAAGCGGAGAAGCGAACAAGGGCAGGGGGAGACAGCGCACGTACCGGCTGGGTGACGTCGTACACGACGACCGCACAGTTGGCGTTGCGGTAGTACATGGGGGCCAAGGACTTGTATCGTTCCTGGCCGGCCGTGTCCCAGATCTCGAACTTGACAATGGTGGCGGGGTCGAGGCGGATGGACTGGGTGAGGAAGGCAGCGCCGATGGTGGACTCGCGGTAGTCGTCGAACTGGTCCTTGACGAAGCGCATGACGAGGGAGCTCTTGCCCACGGCGGACTCGCCTAGGAGGACGAGCTTGAACTGGAATGTCTGCGGGGCGGCCATGGGGGGGGGGGGCGGGGTAGGGCGCGGTGGGCGGAGGGGGCGGGCGCGGGGTATGCGATGTCGATGGCCTCGGCGGGCGTGAGAGCCACGGCAGGAGCGAGAAGGGCGGCGCGCTCCACACGGGCGCGGTGCCCTGTGGCTGACGTCAGCAGCAGGGGGACGTGCTCCGCCTCGCTGCTTATCGGCGGCGGGGCGGGGCGCGTGGAAAGCAGCGACACAGGCGCCGTGCCACGCAACCCTACTCTCTGCCGCCGCCGGCCGGGCGACTGTCCGAGCAACAAGCGCTCCCCGCTCCCACCTCCTGAATCTGAGATCTGGCCCGTGTGCCCATCCATGCCTGGCGGTGCCCATCCTGACGTTGATCCCGCGCGGTGTGTTGCCCGTGCGGCGGGGTGGTGGGTCCTACGCTCTCTGCTGTGCGTGCTGCCAGGCGAGGCCATGGCTCGTGAAGGATGACTGACACCAGAAAATGATGACGAGCAAAGGGCAACACGGTGACGGATGCAGCCCAGCGCCAAGACGTCGTTTAACATGGGTTGAAACATGGGTTGATGCTGAGTATATTCCTGACACTGTGTGTGTGCGAGAGACCCGAGACGGCGCATGGAACTACCAGGGGTCCTGGTGTGCCGCAAATATACTCGGTCAGTCCACGGGGGGTTAATCTGCCTGTCTTATTGCTGTGCGTGCTGCTCCCTTGGCCAGTGCATGGCCACTCCATCCGGTCGATTGTGGCGCTCAAGCCGTGGCCCATGCGCGAGGGGCCTGACCGTCTGCGTGTGTGCACACCTGCTGGTCTTGTCTGTGTGGATACACAATGCTGATGCAATGAATCGGCGTCCCCAAACGCAGGCCGCAGTCGGAGCGCCACGTGGGGTTGGTAGGTAGTGGCCGTCGGTATCAGCGTGTCGCTGGCGAGATGCAGACAGATGGTCGGGGAGAGCGAGAGAGGGTGCGGCGGAGGCGGATGCAGATTGGACCGCGTTTGTCAGGGCCTGGGCTGGAATTGAAATGCAGGGAGGCGTCCCAAGTTGCAAGGGAGACGACGCAGGGGGGCAGTGCAGCGTAGTGACCAGGTGACTGCGGGGGCTGTTCTGCGCACAGGGACGAGCCCAGTCGAGCCTCGCTACTCGTACGGACTGCGCACGATCCTCCCGCCATCCGCCATCCGCAGCAGCCCCCATCCATCGCCTCCGCCGCCCCCACCATCCCACCATCCCCACCATCCCCACCGCCCCCCCACGGCCCACGGGCCCTCACCCCCCATGGTCTTCTCCTTCTTCCGCACCGCCGACGCCAGCCACAGCGACGCTGCCCGCCGCCGCCTCCCCCTCGGCCCCGCTGCGTCTCGGGCGGCAGGACGAGCCCCATCTGGCCGATGGCGACAACCTCTACGCGTCGTCCCCTCCCCCTGCCTCTGCCCCCTCCGGCCCCATCGCCGGCTTCTTTGGCGACATTGGCCGCTCCGCCCAGGCTGCCTTGGCCCCCCTCCGCACCCTCGGCCAGCCGCTGATCCCACCGGCCTCCGCTCCTTCCTCCGCTGCCGTCGGCGACATTCTCCATCGCGACCCTATGCAGCCTCCAAGGAGCGCCAGCAGCAGCGCCAAACAAGGCCGACGCTCACGCCTTGGCACCTGCAGCTGGCACCCTCCACATGCCTGGTGGCCCCCCATTTGCACTGGTTGACCAAGAGGAGAAGCAGAAGGAGAAGGAGGAGGAGGAGGAGAACCCTCGCAACTCACATACGCCAGTGGTTTGCCTCCCTCCCTCGCTCCAGGGCGAAGTAGGTTTGACCATATCCCCCCTTCTGTCGATCTGTCCTCTCCCCCGCGTGCGGCTGCGCGTGCGCCCTCCGCTTCTCCGCACCCCCCTTCGGTGGAAGTTCGGCGGAAACGCGCCAAGCACAGAAAGCCAAGTTGCCACCCGAACAGCTCGTGATCGTATGTCCTCCTCTGCTCTCTCGATCACGCTGCTGTATTCTAACCCTCCCCCCCCCCCCCGCCGACCTTGTGATCCCTCCAGGTCCGCCCGCCCCACGACGAAACATGTCCACCCGCTTAACTTACAGATCCAGCTCGTCTCGAAGCGCAATCGAGATCGACCGGGCACAAACTGCTCGCATACGTCTAGCACCAGTGCCGGCAACTCGTTCCCTCGCTCGAGCTTTGACAGCATTGCGAGTGGGATCAGTGTCTTACCGGAAGATGCTGTGTTTAGTCCCGATGCCCCGACGGAAGGAGGGGACGCAACGGCCGAGTACGATTTGCCTTCGGCGCCACGAATGCGCCAGAGCGATTCGGCGGGAAGTCACTCTCAATCGGTAGGGAATGGGGCGGACGTGCCACGACGACCGAGTACAGCGTCCAACCGCAGCGAACAATCGATCGAGACATTGGGTTCGTTGCCAGTGGTGCTCACAGTAGCACACTAAGCCACTCGACCTTCCGCTCAAGAATCATTCCTCTCTACAACCTTGCCTTCCACACCCTCTTGCCCACCATCATTTCCGATGCGGGCACGGACGAGCGCGTGGCCAAAGTGACCAAGCGCGGGTTCCTTGAACTGGACAACCTTGCTGTGCTTGAACCGGCCGAGATCGTGTTTGGTGTGAACGATATCGACTCGCTCACCCAAGCATCCAGTGCGCCCTTCCCCCCCACTTCCCCTACCGGGCTCCTCTCGCCTCGGCCGCTGAAAACCCCATTAGAGCCGGTTCAAAGCAGGTCGCATACCCAATCGGAAGAAGAGGAGGAGGACGGGGCACAGAGCGGCGACGCCCATCCCAATCTCTCTTTCAATGGCATCCCCCACCAATTTACCTCTGCTGGCGGGCTGGCTCAACCACCCTTCGCCAGGTCAAACGGATCGGGCATTGCAAGTGCGCAGCCACAAAAGGCTGGCGTTTCTCTCCTCCATCTACACAGGCGTCGTTGAACCAAGGGATCACCTCCACCTCAAGCAACAAACTTGCTGCGCCCAAGTCGATGGTGAGCGCCACCCCGTCTCCTCCACGCAGGAATGTGTTTGGTCGGCCAACCAGCACGTCTACCGAGGAAGGAAACAAACTCTTGTCGGGATTCAAGCGTCTGCTGAACAACCAGCGTACCCCGCCTGCCTCTGCCTCTGCCGTGCCTGTCATGCCTACAGGGCCCAAGGTGGGCGTCTCTCGTACCTCTACCAGTGGCTCGCGAGCATCCCTAGATCGGAGAAGGGACACAGCACGACGCTTGTCGTTGATTCGCCCACGTCCGGATTCTGCCCTTGGGAGCGACGGCGGCCACGACGCGGAAACCGCTTCGGTCACCACGCGGGCCAGCTTCAACCTCGGTGGCGGAGAAGGTGTGCCGATGGTGCCGGTGGAACGGAGGGTGAACGGTCGTCGTGCGCAGGGGTACGTTTGGATGGTGCGCAAGTGGCTTCGTACGTCTTTGCCTGATACAGGGCCGCAAGAAGCCGAGGTCAAGCCTACGGCGCTGCGTGCATCGGCCAGCATGGGCTCGGTACGGAGCAAGGCATCACACAGCAGCAAGTGGAACGCTCAGTAGCGTTTGGTCGCACTACAACCTGGTGGAACGTGCTGGTGGGCACGAGCCACCCCCTCCCGCGCGCTCGATCCCCATTCGGATCGAATGGACACGGGAGACCGAGCGCGCACGACGCGTAAGGGGAAAGAGGCGTCTCGCGCGGCCGCGCTGGCGTCACTGGAACGTGCTGGGTCTAGCGCTGGGGTAGCGTTATCGTCCGTGGCGTTATCTCGCTCTTCTACTTCAGCCGTGTCCCCTCTCGCGGGGTAACCGCACGCGCATTTGCCCGTCCCACCTCCTCAGCCACATTTACCAATGGCGATACGCGCTCCCCCTCGACTCGCCGCGCCATGCACGTGGCGTCTCCCTCGACCTCCCTGGCTCGGGATCAAGATCAGGATCGGGATCGGGATCGCGCGAGCCTAGTCCGACCCGCAACGTGCTCGCTGATCGACTAGGTCGTACCGCCCTCCGCTCCTCCTTGGCCGACGTCTCAAAGCCAAAATCGAACTTCGGCATCCGCTTCGCGATCCGTACGGCGCGTAGAGCATGACGCCTCCCTCACCCCGCGGGACGTAGCTGGGACCGCACCAGCATCGACAACGTCCACGGCGGTCCCTGGGGGAGAAGGCAGAAGCGGGTCGGAACTTGCTGAGTCCGATCCCGATTCCGACCCGGAAGATTCGGAACGACCATGGCGATGCGCTTTGGTCTTGGGTGCACGTACTCGTGTCCCATTGGGGTTACTGACGCCAGCTCCGTACCATCCCAAGGTAATTGGTCAACTGATCATTCCTTACCCGCTGCCCAACTTGAGCGCTTCGGGTCTCGGCTCCGACGGACTAGGATTGACCCCCGAGGAACTTAAGGATATCACCATGACTACCTCGCTCCACCTTGTTATCCGCGAAGGCTTTGGCGTGCTGTCGCGCGCTAAGCGCCAGTAACTAGTAACTAGTAATCGGTAATCGGTAATCGACATCCGGTTACCGATTTCTCGTTTATGATTATCCATTCTCACTTATTGTTGCTCATCGTTTGGTTTTGGTGGGCCAACCGGACTGGGTGGGACGCGGACGCGAACGCGGACGCAACTGCACGCACTGCTACGCACGAGGCACGTCCGCGGTTGGCGTTGGGAACGGCCTCTCTGCTTGTCATTTATGGTCTGGCGATGCATTTATGGAGGTCTGAGATCTGATCATGCGGATTTTTTCTGGGCTGGTCGTACTGTAGTGTGCCACTGCGCACCGTAGGCTATGCCGCCATCGCAGGGCTGCAGACAGGGGGGGAAGTGGCCAGGAGCAGGAGCGTAGCTGAGCAAGGACCGAGGGGGCCCGTTGGGCGTCAAGTGTGGTGGCAGTGCCGGTGGCCTCACGCCGGAAACAGAACAGGGGCGCCAGCAGTAGTAGTATCGTAGCAGCTAGCACGCGCACAGGACAGACCGCTGCAGGCCAGCTCTATTTTTAGTCCTTGTGGCGCAGCGGCCAGGGGAGCTGTGGGACTGGCGCTGTGCCTGCCCCGATCCAGTGCCCCCGTACGGGCACGGGGGCAGTCCCCAAACTCACTTGGCCCTGTGCGCAAGCTTTGGCAAGTGTCTTGGATCCGCAAGCTCCCAAGACCGTACCTGTCTGTGCAGGGATGGGGGGGGTAACGTTCAACGTTTACCCTAGCCAGGACCAGCTCTCTTCCCATCCCTATCACCTCTTCCTCTGTCTCCTCTGCACTCTTCACCACCAACGCTGTGCACAGATGGCTACGTCCTTGGCCAAGGGAGAAAAGCGAGCGCAAGGCGCTCCTAGCGCTCGGCCTCGTGCCCATCCAAGGCGTGCGACGTATCACGATGAAGCGGGAGCGGGGAAGACATATGTGGTGGAACATCTGAGGTGTACAAGTCCCCCACGGCCGACTCGTACATCATCTTTGGCCAGGGCAGTATCCTACACATCCCACCTGCTCAGCAACAAGCGCAAGAACACCTCGCTACTCTTGCCCTCCCCGTTCCCCCTGTCCAGCCTTGATTCAGTTCCACCACTTGCGCCTTCAACAGGAAGAAATGCGATGATTGTGCAGCAGCAACAGGAGGAGAGGCAAACCAATTGGCTTTACGTTCCGACCAGACTCCCGAACTAATGCCAACCGTCAATGTGCCCTTCCTCGACGGCAACGGTACCCACCACCAGCACATTCATCCGCCTTGCAACTTGACCAGCTCGACACGAGGATACAGGCAGTCAAGCGTGGCTCTCGGAATTCACCCGCGCACCCTCCGAGGTGGAGCCTACGAAGGTCCAAGAGTTGAGCCAGGACGGTGGGGACGCAGTGGACGCAGGGACCAGCAGGCGAGACGGTTGATCAGGACGACGATGCACACTCGTCCGACATGAGCGTGACCCCGGCCCACACCACCAAACTCGACCCCCTGGCCGGCACCACGTCTTTGCTCTCTACGGGTGCTTGTCCCCCTACCCAACAGGACCCTATCGCAGCCGAGGCAGAGACCAAGGAGGCCACCGAGGCGCCACGCAGTGCACCGCCGACGCAGAAGGACATGACGTTCCCAGAAACGGTGATTGAACAGACGATGATCAAGGGCCAGATGGACCGGGAGACAGCGCTTGGGGCGCTATGGCGTGCCAAGGTGATGCGGTACGTGGCCTGGTGTGGTGTATGGTGCGTGGCGGGGAGGAGACTGACGAGAGACGGGTTGCGTGTGAGCAGATGAGCGCCATCGTTGCGTTTGGGCCGTACTAGGCCAGGGGGGAGAGAAACGATATACAAGCGCTGCGCTGCGGGCTGTCTTCTGTATGGAGTGTTTTGAGATGCAATCCACCGCATCCCACTTCAACCAGGTTATAACTGCGCAATCGAGATAAACGGCAATCGATCAGGGGTGCTGCGGAGCACGTGACTTGGGGCGAGGCCAGGTAGTCACGTGCACCAGGGTCCGCCGGCGGAATGCACGGGGGGGCGTGCGATCAACACCGCGAACAGTGGCGCCGTGGCGGCAGATGCGGCAGCGCGTCAGAAAAACAAAGGGGGGAAGGCGCGCAGGTCGGGCGGGGCAGCCATCGCTCCTCTCATCGCCGCTCCGCTTCCTCTTCCTCTTCTCCATCCATCGCATCCCCCCGCCGCCATGTCGGACGAGTCGGACTTTGCGCTCTCCGACGACCACTCCGACTTTGCGCCGGCCCCGCCGCCCAAGAAGAAAGCGCCCGCCGCCCGCGCCCGCCCGCGCAAGCAGCCCCTCGCGCCCCGCCGCGCCAACGACTCGGACTCCACCCCGCCCTCGGCCGACACGAGCCTCGACCGCCCCACGCCCTCGACCGCCCCGCCGCTGCCCCTGCCCCTGCCCTGCCCCAGACCGCTGCTGCAAAGAACAAGACGGCGACCGAGACGTACCAGAAGCTGACCCAGCTCGAGCATGTCCTCCTCCGCCCCGACACGTACATTGGCTCCATTGAGCTCCAGACCGATGAGCTCTGGGTGTTGACAAGACCACCCAGCAGATGGTTCTGCGCAAGACGAACTATGTCCCGGGCTTTTACAAGATCTTTGATGAAATCCTCGTGAATGCGGCCGACAACAAGGTGTGTCCCCCTCCCGCGCCTCCGCATAGCATGTAATTGACCCCCCCCCCCTCTCTTGCTATTCAGGTGCGCGACCCGGACATGTCGTTTTGAAGGTGGTCATCGACAAGGAGGCAGGCTCGATCAGCGTCGAGAACAATGGGCGTGGAATCCCGATTGAGATTCACGAGAAGGAGAACATGTGGATTCCTGAGCTGATCTTTGGCAACCTCCTCACCTCGTCCAACTACGATGACGAGGAGGACAAGGTGACGGGGGCGGAACGGGTATGGTGCCAAGCTTGCCAACATTTACTCTACCGAGTTTGTCGTCGAGACGGGCAACAAGGACAAGGAGAAGAAGTACCGCCAAGTCTTTTCCAACAACATGTCCAAAGCTGGCAAGCCCAGCATCACCAAGGGCAAGCAGGACTTTACCCGCATCACCTTCAAGCCTGACTTTGCTCGTTTCCGTATGGGGGGATTGACGACGACATTGAGGCGCTGATGATGAAGCGTGTGTACGACATGGCTGGCACAGTCAAGAACGTCAATGTTTGGTTGAATGGCGAACGGATCAAGATCTCCAACTTTAAGCAGTACACGGAAATGTACGTCAAGGCAGTCCAATCGATGAATAATACCAGCGATACGCTGATGGCGTCGCCTCCCCAGAGGCCAAGCCCACCATCATCTACGAGTCCGTGAGGACAAGGGGAAAATATGGGAGGTGGCATTCGCCGTGTCCGATGGTTCGTTCCGGCAAGTGTCATTTGTCAACAACATTGCCACCATCAAAGGCGGTCGCCATGTTGACTTTGTCGAGCACCAGATCGTTCAGCGTATCGTCGAGTATCTTGCCAAAAAGAAGGAGACGGTCAAGCCGACCCAGGTGCGCAACTACTGTTTCCTATTTGTCAACTGCCAGATCGTCAATCCCACGTTTGACGGCCAGACCAAGGAGACGCTCACGCTCAAATCCACCAAGTTTGGATCCAAATGGACGATGAGTGAAGCGTTTGAGAAAAAGGTGCTCAAGTCTGATGTGATCGAAGAGGTCAAGAACTTTTCCCACTTTCAGCAAACAAGGCCTTGACCCGGACAGATGGGGCCAAGCGCCGTCGTATCACTGGTATTGCCAAACTGGAGGATGCCAACAATGCGGGTACAGGCGCCAAGAGCAAGAACTGCACCTTGATCTTAACCGAAGGTGACTCGGCCAAGGCGTTGGCTGTGTCGGGTCTGTCGGAGGTGGGCGAGACAACTATGGTGTGTTCCCGCTCCGTGGCAAATTGCTCAACGTACGTGAGGCGAGCCACGATCAAGTAGTCAAGAACAAGGAGATCAACCACATCAAGGAAATTCTAGGTCTGCGCCACGGACACAACTATACCGATGTCCAATCACTCCGGTACGGGTCATTGATGATCATGACTGACCAGGACCACGATGGTTCCCACATCAAGGGCCTGATCATAAACTTTTTGATGCCTTTTACCCTTCTCTCCTTAAGATCCCGAACTTTTTGGTGGAGTTTATCACTCCATTGTCAAGGCCACCAAGGGGACACAGGAAGTCTCCTTCTTTACCATTCCAGAATACGAACAGTGGAAGGAAGAACATAACAATGGCGCGGGCTGGCGGATCAAGTAACAAGGGTCTCGGTACTTCGAATGCGGCCGATATGAAAAAGTATTTCCGCAAGATGAACACCCATATGCTTCCGTTTGAACCCACCACGCCCGAAGATCGTCAGCTGATCGACTTGGCTTTCAGAAGAAGAAGGCAGATGAGCGGAAAGAGTGGCTGCGCCAATTCAAGCCGGGCACATACTTGAACCACAACATCGATACGATCCCCGTGTCCGACTTTATCAACAAGGAACTCATCCTTTTCTCGATGGCGGACAACATGCGTTCCATTCCTTCGGTTGTGGATGGTCTCAAGCCGGGCCAGCGGAAGATCATCTTTGGTGCGTTTAAGCGCAAGCTCAGTCCTAAGACCGAAGCAAGGTGGCCCAGTTTGGTGCGTATGTGGCGGACCATACGGCATATCACCACGGCGAGACGAGTCTGTACCAAACCATCGTGGGTCTGGCGCAGACGTTTGTTGGGTCCAACAACTTGAACCTGCTTTCTCCCAGTGGTCAATTTGGTACCCGTGCCATGGGCGGTAAGGATGCCGCCGCGCCCAGGTACATCTATACTTCCATGCCTGAATCCACACGCATGATCTTCCACCCGGACGATGACATGCTCCTCACCTACCTCAACGAAGAAGGCCAAAGCATCGAGCCGGAATGGTACATCCCCACTTTGCCGACGGTCCTGATCAATGGTTCGGATGGCATTGGGACCGGATGGAGCACCAACATGCCCAACTTTAATCCGTTGGACATCATTGCCAACTTGCGTTCTCGTTTGTCCGGTGGGGAGTTTGTCCCGATGCACCCATGGTACCGTGGCTTTACCGGACCGATTGAGCAGATCGGACAGACAAATATAAAGTTTCCGGGCTGGCCCACCCGGTTACTGAAGGCGATTGGTCCGCGTGGGAGATCACCGAGTTGCCCATCCAGACCTGGACGTCGAACTACAAGGAGTTCATCGAGACGCTCGTCTCGCCCGACAAGTCGTTGCCGGCGTTGGTGAAGGATTACAAAGAGTACCACACGGACAAGACGGTGCACTTTATTGTGTACCTGACCCCGAAGGGAGAGGAGGAAATCCGTGCCAAGGGACCCGAAACGTTTTTCAAGTTGGCTTCGACCAAAAACACGTCAATATGGTCCTCTTTGATCCCGAAGGCAAGATCAAACGGTACACCTCCACCGTCGAGATCTTAGAGGACTTTTATCTGCTCCGGCTGAGCTATTACCATAAACGCAAGGTACGCGCCTGGTCCTTTGGTATTGTCTTTTTTATTTTTTTCGTGTTTGCTCGAGTGGAAAAGGTGAACTAACTGATGATTTGATGGGGTGGTGCGCCGGTTAGGACTTTTTGGTAGAGACGCTCAAGGAGTCCTATTCACGTTTGCAGAACCAAGCGCGCTTTGTCAAGATGATCATCGACAAGGAACTGAATGTGATGCAGCGCAAACGATCTGCCGTGGTGCCGACTTGCGCGCCCAAGGGGTTCCGTCCTTGCCCAAAGTGGTCCGGGCCAAGACGACGGCCGAGCAGGCGGATTCGGAGGACGAAGATGAAGGCGGTGCCGACAGCGATTACGATTACTTTGTTGTCCATGGCGATCTATACCTGACAGCGGAGAAAGTGGCGCAGCTTCTAGCCCAGCGCGACGCCAAGGAAGAAGAACTGAATCGACTTCTTGGCTTTACGCCGAAAGACTTGTGGATTCAAGATTTGGACCGGGTGCAAGTTGAGTGGGAACGCTTGTTGGACCAGGACGCCAAGGGCTTGGCACGCGACGCACACCGTATGAAAATGTCCACGAAAGCAGGTGGGGTCCAGGCTAAAGCAGGAGGCGCAGCTCGACGTCGTGCCTCGGGCGTCGTTTCTGACCTGGACAACTCGGATGACGAGTTTAAGCCCAACCTGCTGCCAGGCGTAAAGTCGCTGCTAAGCCAGCGGCCAAGGCCAAGGCCACACCCAAGACCGAACCCAAGCCACGCATCAAGTCTGATCCGGCGGCTTCGGCATCGGCATCTACTTGGGCATTGCTTCGGCAATCGGGCTCGGGCTCGGGGTTGGGGTTGGGGTGGGCTTGCCTTCGACCTCACCTTTGGGCGGCGGTGCTGGAGCCAGGGCCGGGAGCGGTAAGTCGGCAGCGAGTAGCAGTCGATCCACTTCGGTCAAACGGACGGCTTCGACGGCATTGGATGACGATGAGTTGGAGGGTTGGTGGCTACGAAGAGACCGGCTTTGGGTCTGGGCCTTGCCAAGACAGCTACCCAAACTACTTTGCCCGTGCAGACGAAACCGGTGGTGTGTACTTGTCCGATTCCGATATGGACGAAGTGGTACCATCTAAGGCACCAGCTAAGGCACCAGCTAAGGCACCAGCCAAGGCAGCAGCTAGGGCGACTGCCAAACCCAAAGCACCGTCCAAAGCACCGTCCAAAGCGCCCGCCAAGCCCAAGGCTCCTGCAAAGGGCAAAGGGCACGCCAAGGCGGCCGTGCCCTCGGACTCGGAGGAAGCTGAGATGGACTCGGGAGAAGACGTGTCAATGTCGATGCTGGATGCGCCGCCACCGCCACCACGTGCTCGGTCCACCCGCGCACCCCGTGGCGCAGCAGCTAAGGTCAAGTACGTGGAGAGCGACTTGGACTTGAGTGAGGACCAGGATGGTGGTGCGCAGGAGGATGAGGAGGAGGATGATGAGTTTTGAGCTGGTGCGGGCGGCCGTATCGAGTTTTTCGGATCCCATGTCGCATACTACATCACGCGTCAGGTGTCGATGATTGATGGTCGATGGGCGCCGGTCGATGGGCGATTCGATTATGGGTGAGACTGAGGCTGGGTTTCGCCGTCGTGTTCGTTTTCGGTTTCGGTTCGGTTTCGTTTTCGTTTTCGATTAGTGTTTGTTTTTTCTTCTTTACTTTTGGTTCTCGTTCACGTGTTCACCACGTACGTTCACCAAGGGGCGAAGGGTGGTCTGGGGTGGCTGCTTGTTCGCTTGTGGCCGCGCGGGCGGAGGTGGGCGTGTGTTTCTTTGCCTTGGCCGGCGTGGAGCTGGTTCCTGTCCGTACTCCGTGCGATTGCGATTGATATTGAGAACGCGGTGTGTTTGTGTGTACCTGGGGAGGGAGGCAGGGGTCAGAAGATGATGATCGATGAGGATGACAGCCAGCAGATGACAGACTTATTGTTGGAAACGATGTTCCTGGGAACAACGCGTGTGAAGATGGGCGGCCCAGGGAGGGGCTAAACGTTTAACGTTAAACGTTAACCTGCGGAGGGGGGGCAGGGGTGAGGCGGATGGGTGATGTGCTCCCACGCGCTCTCCCCCAGCCGCAGGGATCATCGATCATGCATCGCATGGGCATGCCACATGTCACCAAACCCCAATCGGAGCCCACGCCGTCGGGAGCAAACGGAGCACCGCCTGCCGCGCCCAGGCACCGCGCCGCTCTCCCCTGCCCAGCCGGGCTCAGCTCGGGTTCGCCTCCAGTCGTCAGCTATGCGATCTGCTCCCGCTGCTCCACCCACGCCCCCACGCATCCACCGTCCCCATCGTCTTCTCCATCGTCTTCCCCATCGTCTTCTCTCCATCGTCTTCCCATCGTCTTCCTCATCGTCTTCTCCCCATCGTCTTCTCCCCAAGCATGCACCCCTAGCCCCCCAACCATCTATCTCTGCTCTTCCCGGTCTGTCTGCTGCCGCCATGCTCACCGCCGCATCCGACCGCCTCCCTCCCGCACACTCCGCCGCCCCCCCTCCGCCCCCCCTCTCCCCTCCCCCCCGCCCTCCCCCTCCCCACCGCCCTCGCACCTCCCTCTTCCCCTCCTCCCGCTCCCCAGTCGGCCCACGAAAGCGCCCTTCCTTTCCCTGCGCCCCCGCCCCCTGGCTTCAGGCGCATCTCCTGCGCCCCCTCCGCCTGCTCCTCCGCCTGCCCCCCCCGCATCCACACCTCCACCTTCCTCTGCCTCTGCCTCCCCCACCCCACCCCCGCCTCTCACCGAGCCCGAGCCCCCACGCGTGCGCCGCTCCAAAAGCGGCCTCTTTTCCGACCTGCGCACTCGCATCGCCAAATCCTTGCCCCCTCGCCCTCTCTTCCCTCTTCGGCCAAGTTCAAGCGCCCCGAAGCCCGTCCCCTGGCCGCCGGCATCAGCTCCCAGAACCTGGGCAAGCTCTATGGCCGCCGTGGCAAGGTCCTCGGCACCGGTGCTGGGCACCGTCCGTCTCGTCAAGGCCAAGGACCACACCATCTATGCCGTCAAGCAGTTCCGTCCCCTGCGCGAGGGGGAGAACGAGCGGGAATACGTCAAGAAGATCACTGCCGAGTATTGTGTCGGCACAGCACTCAACCATCCCAACATTATTCACACTGTCGATCTCTTTGTTGATGCCGGGCTGCACTACCAGGTCCTCGAGTATGCGCCCTACGACCTCTTTGCGGTTGTCATGGTCGCCCAAATGAGCAAAGAGGAGATTTACTGTATCTTTCGCCAGATTGTGGATGGCGTGGATTACCTTCACAGCCTTGGCCTCGCACATCGCGACCTCAACTGGACAATTGTGTCATGACCGCGACCAATGTGGTCAAAATCATCGATTTTGGCACCGCCACCGTCTTCCAAACCCCCGGGTGCAGCTCCAAAATTTTAGCTTCGGGCGTGGTGGGTTCAGACCCTTACTTGGCTCCCGAAGTGTTGGGAAGGAGGAGTACGACCCGCGTTTGACCGACGTGTGGTCGTTGGCGATCATTTTCTTATGCATGTACCTGCGCGGTTTCCCTGGAAGTTGCCCGACGCTCGCAAGGACCGTGCCTACCGCCAATTCGTCCATGAGCACCCGGAACTGGTCCACGTTCCCGCCCCTGCTTCGCCCCGGCCTGTCGGACCAACAGGGCAGGATAGGGCACCTACCAAGACCCCCACTTCGCCCGCGATGGGCAGCTTGGCTTCCCCACCCTCCTTGCCCATGTGGACCGAAACACGCTCGACGCTCCCTTCGACTGTGCCGACCACTCGCTCCCACTCCCACTCCCACTCCCACTCCCTTCGCACTCCCACTCCCATTCGGGCCCCAGCTTCCCCCGCTGCCGCGCTCCCACCAGCGTCCAAAACCGCTCTCCCCCCCGAAGGCGAGCCCACCATGGGGCATGCACCTTCCGCCTTTTCCCCGCCACCCTCCTCTGACCACCACACAAGCTCAAGCTCGCTCTTCTCTCTCCCTGTCCTTCTCCCCTGCCGCGGCGGCGGGCACGGATCTCTCGCTGGAACCCAATCCCACACCGTACATTCGTCTCCCGGGACCGTCCTCGGCCAGTCTGATGAAAGCGGCACTACGTGGTCTGCCATCGACCGTTCCCTCGGGCTGGTCTGCCACACCCTCTGGCTCCGACCCTCTGTTGGCACGCATACCTACCGTGTCTGAAGCGGGATACCAGGTGGTCCAACCCTCGGACGCACCATTTGCGTCGGACCAAGTTCCTGTCCAGGCGGAACCGAGTCCCGTTCCCTATGCCCATGGCGATGGTCGTGCGGACGCAGACAGGGAGAGGCAGAGGCAGAGGGAGAGGGGATGGATGCGGAGGCGGAGGTGGAGGCGGAGGCGTGTGGATGGACGACGCATCAACGTTGGCGGAACCAAGGGCTTTGTCGCGCATCCATTCGTCCGAACCCGACACTTGGTTCGGGGAAGGGTCGGTGCTTATGATGGATCCGTTAGGCCAGTCGGAAGAGTCGTCCGACGCCGAAGCTCAAGCCGAAGGTCAAACCCAAGTCCAAGCCAAGTCCAAGCTCAAGTCCAAGCCCAAGTCCAAGCCCAAGGGGAAATGGTAGGGGAAACGGACTCTAGGTCCAATGTGCGCGCAGTCGCAGTCCAACCGCGCTCGGCTACGTTACCCCCGCATGCGTCCCAGCGCGACGCGACCGTTTCCCGTGCCAGTCGCCAATGGGCACGCAGAGGGTCCAACGTCGGGCTCGCTCCATCGCACACTGCGGTCCCGTACGCGCTGCCTGCACTTGACCCTGACCATGACCATGACCATGACCATGACCATGATCATGAGGATACACCCACCGCAACCAGCCCTCAGACCAGGAGCAGGACACCTCCCCTCCGTCCCCGACGCCTGCACGAACAGACTCAATTTTCAGCTTGTGCCCAGTGGAGACGCAGGCAGCGTTACGACGCATGCTCGCGGTCCACCCGCAGTTGCGCTGTACGCTAGGAGACTTGCTCCGCGGCCCTGGGTTGGCCGAGTCCCGACCGCCCTTCTCGTCCGTGCTGCGGGACGCCCGAGACGACCTGCACAAGCACCCCCACCCGCACCAGCAACAGGAGATGGACGACCAAGGGGAGTACACCGAGCTCCCCGGCCACCACGAGCGTCACGAGCAGCAGGCAAATGAGCGACCACAGCGGTCAGAGGGGAAAGATGCACATGTGGCGCAGGACGCGCAGGGCAAGCAGGGCAAGCAGGGCAAGCAGCCAACGAGGCCGATTCGTGGCTCACGTCGATCCACACGTGTTCCTCCCTGGTTCAGCACGACGGTCCTACGACCAAGGTGGTTGAGCCTGCGCACCATACCCATCACCACCCTTTGCCTGAACCGAGCAGGTTCCCCCGCCTCCCCCTGTTTCATCGCAAGTGAGTAGGTAGCAGGGTGGACGGGGGCTTGGTGCGTCGGGTGGTCGGTTGGCCTGCTGGTCTGCTGGTCTGGTGGCCTGGTGGCCTGGTGGCCTTCCACCGGTGCAGGTCGAACCTATCGGATCTTATCAGCTGGGTGAATGGAGGTGACCGGAAGAGACCAGTCACGATGACCCCTCCCCGCGTCCTCCTGCTCCTTCCCCTCCTGGGTCCACCTCCTGGGTCCTCCTCCTCGCCCTCCGTCGCCTACGCTGTTCGTCCGATACCACCCCCCCGCAACCCCACGTCTCTGTTTCTTTTTTTTCTTTCTTTGTCTTTTTCCTTTCTTCTGCCTCCTGCACTCGGACGGGGGGATAAGGAAGGTAAGAAGATTACGTAGGGCGACCATGCGACGGACCAGGCCATTCAGGGGTCGGCGGTGGGGCGGGCAGGACCCGTGACCACACTACCCTCCATGTTTCCCTTTTGACTTGAAGGACGTATAACCCTCTCTCTCGCACCTCTTGCTCCCACTCCCACTCTTACCCCCACCTTGCTCTCCCATCCTAAGCGCCCACCCCAGGCCCCTCCCAAGCTCCCTTGGACCCTGCCCCCATTCTTCCGGGTGGCTGGTCCCCCCCTCCCTTTCGGTCCTTGCTGCCATATGACTACTCTCCTCCGGCGTAGAAGAGCGGCACGGTGTGTAGACGCAATGCGTAGGCTGGGTTGTTTTTCGGTTCATGGAGTAGGTGGGGTAGGTCTCTCTCGTTGAACTGGCAAGTCGCTGGTAGCGAGGTATCGGAAACCTCACCTCGAGAGGAATGGCGGATGTGAGCGGATGGGCGAGAGGAGTCGTCCTATAATTGTTGTCCGTGTTCGAGTTTTGTCAATGCTACTATATAGTCAGGTATGAATACTTCCACAGCCTGCGGTGTGCGTTGTTGAGCCCTGAGACGTGGAGCGCCTGAGCGTTCAACCACAGGGAGGCTCGTGCGTTTGACCGAGGTGCCTTCAGTGCCAACTAGCACATCACGCGGAACCTCAGGCCAAGGAGGTCCAGTGTTGTTCGCTCAAAGCCCATCATGCCTTCGGTTTCCCAGCCTCAGGCCCGAAACGATCGGGGACTAGTTATGATGGGCGGCGGCTCAGCATTCTTCTCGAACTTGATCATGATGATCTGGCGACACATGAGCAGCAGAGTTGTTGGACGATGGACTGAGCCCATAGCGCCCGTCGCGGTGCGTTCCCAGTCGTATTATGCAGCATTGTGACCTCTCGAGGTTCGCGAGGATCTGGTCGTTGCTTCTCGTCACATGTCACACCCACTGTGAGCAGGGAAAGAACCTGCTCGGAATGACCGCCGTTGCAGAAATTAGCACCGCATATACGGCACCACGGGGCGTACTACTACTAGTAATGAGGCCTGAGGCTCAGACCTGAGTGCGCGGGCAGCGAGGTGGTTTCCAGCGAGCCCGGCCTGCCCACCTGCCCGCTGGTGCCTCCCGGAAAGAGACACTTGGACCCTTGGGCTCACGCTGAGTTCGTCATTGGACAGCCGAGCCATCCCGAGCTCTGGTGCTTGCCTCTAAACGATCTGGTCTGCCCTCTGGTGCTTCCCTCAGAGAGAGACCGCACATTAGACTTTCGAACACTGCTGCAGTGCCGCTAGTGTTGCGACCTAATATAGATATCGCTTGCCTATGCCCCTGGCTTGGCCCAGATTGGCCTGTGCACACAGATTGGCTGCGCCGCCCCCGCTCCTTTTACTCTCCTGCTCCTCTGTGCTTGCACCCTCTCCTCACCACCGCCCCTCTCATTGCGCCCGTAGCAACCGGTATCCCATCTCTGCAGCCTCCAAGAGCACTCCTGCATGCTTCTGTCGTATGTGTTCTCTTGCCCGCCATCGCTCTGGTGGACCCGCCTACACAGACTAAACCTCGCTGCGGGCCATCTTGTCCTCATTCATCTGGTCCGTAGCGCAAGCATCGTACTGCCGCTTCATCCGCATTCCCCTCGTTCTGATGACCCACACTGACCTTGTGGGCGCCATGCGTAATGTGCATACCCCGTTTTGCTCGCCTTCGACCCACCCTTGTCCGTCTGCTCACTTTGGCTCTCTCGCTTATATGATTTGCCTCGCCCTGTGTGGTCCTCTCGTTTGGCTGGTCTGCATGCCATCGTATGTCCCCCGTCCTTCGCGCTTGGAGTTGTCCTGCCACTGACACTCTGTTTGTCCAGCTGCTGCATGCAGAATCCCACGATTGGGTCGTCTCGCCTTGTTCGCCTCTTGACTCATCTCACCTGTTTCGCCGTCGTACGTCCCTTCTGTTATAAGCCGACCTGTTCCTGACCTTGTTCGCCCTGCCCAGGCACATTCCGACTTTATCCCGCTTGCCCTCTCCACTGGCTGACTTGATCGCCTGACCCGTAGTCTTCTGTCTCTTGCTAACCCCGTGCTGCTGCTGATTTGGTCAGCTTCTCCCTAGTGCGCACTCTCACACTAACCTGTCATCTGCTGTGTAGCTCACTGCTCTACTACGTAGTTGGTGCTTCCGTCCTACCTCGCGCCCACCCGTGGTTGTCGTGTAACGCTTCCCAGCGATCTTCGAATGCATTCTATACCTAAAAAGTGTGCCTGTAAATCTAGCAGTTCTGCATCGATGCCAGCCCCATCCAGTCAGCCGGTTAGAGAACCTACTCTCACTCCCAAGGGGAGCAGAGGTTAGTCTCGTAGCCTATGTGGTTCGCATGTGGATCCTCTTAGTACTCTTCTATAGCCCCTGCGAATCCGACCAACGTTCTTGTTCTGATACAATCTTCTCGGTGAGACGGCTAAGTAGGTAAGGGCACAACGAGTGGGCATTGAGACAAACAGGGAAAGCGTTGCATGGCACGATTTGAGCCGAGCGAGCGCCAGGAATAGAGCCACACTCTGAGACTTAGCTTAGCCTCAGCCTCAGCCTAAAGCTTGACCTGTCCAGCGGCAATCTTCTTGTACTCAGCCAAGCCAAAGGGAGGTAGGTGTGGCGCCAGGCGGGAGCCAGTAGAGGGGGTCCTTGACCTTGGTAGGGTCAATTCCCTCGTTACGAAGAGCGACTTTCAATTGTTTGACCGTGCCAGTCTGTTCCATCTCCTGCACCGCGCGAGAAAGATGGGACGGCGTACTTGGGCAGACGAGAGCGTACGTGGCGGGCCAAAGCAGCCAAATCCGTCTTGGCCAACTCGTCTTGCGGAATAGCCGCACACCCTGCCCGTCCATCGTGGCCGGGAACCAGGACACCGTACACGTTAGCTTCATGCACTGCTTCCCCCAGCGCAGCCGCCACCTCGGCCGTCGACACATTCTCCGACCGCCACCGGAACGTATCGCCCAACGGTCGCCAAACCAAAAGAAGCCATCGGAATCGATGCGCATCAGGTCGCCCGAGCGGAACCACGCGTCGCCACGGACAAACACGTCGCGCAAAATCTTACTCTCAGTGGCCTTTTGTTTCCGGCGTACCCGGCAAACTGGGCCGAGGGCGCACCCATAATCTTCGACATGTATTCGCCCTGTTCGTTCGGACCGCACTCGACACAGCCCCGTGGTAGGGTCACGGTACACTTCCTCCGTGATGGGGTCGACCTTGGCAATTTTAAAGTGCGGCTTGAACCGGCGCGCTAGCACGCCCATCCGGCCCACCGAGCCAGCGCCAAATGGACCGGTATTGTACGAGATCAGAGCGCCGTTGCCCTCGGAGGAGGCGTAAAACTCAGAAATGACACGAATACCAAATCGGTCACGGAACTTGTTCCACACATCGGGCCGCATGCCATTACCATACGCCATACGAATGGTGTGTTCCTTGTCCAGCGGGGACGGCGGAACGGCCAATAGATAGCGGCAAATTTCACCAATGTACTGCATCACCGTCGCCCCGTTCGCACGCGCCTCATCAAAGAAGCGCGAGGCGGAAAACTTGCGACCAATAATGACGGTCGTGCCGCTGTACCAGGAAGCGCCAATGCAAAGGAACGCAGCCGAGGAGTGGTGGTAGAGAGGCATGCAGTGTAAATCCGATCCGAGGGGGTGAAACCATTGGTGGTAGGCCACATGACCATCGCCACGCCAATGCGGCCGTGGGAGCAAAGGGCGGCCTTGGGCAAGCCGGTGGTACCACTAGTGTAGATCAAGACTGCCGGGGACGTCTCCTCGACGTCCTTTCGGTACTCGTCGCCGAGCGCGGTAGCCGGTTGGGCATCCAGCACGCTCTGGTCCAGCTGCACCACGTTCGGCAGCGGCAGCAAAGGGCCTTGGCTTGCTTCCTCGGCCGCGCGCACACTCGCGTCGCGCTCGGCAGGATAGTGCACACCATCGTCCACGCGGATCCACTGCTGGATCGAAGGCAGCTTGTCCTGGACAAGCTGCAGGGCAGGCTCGTACTCCTCTTCAAAGAACACCGCCTTGGCCTCGGCCACCGAGATGCAGTGGACCAGGCCGGGGCCCGTGAGGGAGTAGTTGATCATGGCAGGGACAACATTGATGCTCATGCAGGCAAGCCAGAACTCGACGTACGTGACCGAGTTGCCCATCAGCACCGCGACGCGGTCTGGCAGGGGGGGGGTCAGGTCAGGTCGACATTGCGGGGGGGGGGGGGGGAGACACGGGGACGTACCGCCAGACTTGAAGCCCTGGGCGAGGAGGAAGTGGGCGATCTTGCGGACCTGGGCCTGGGCAGCGGCCCAGGTGATGCTGCGGCCGGCATAGACGTAGGCAATGTCGTTGGGCGGGCGTTGGCCGTGTCGTCGAAGAGGTGGAAGAGGGAGGGGCGGTGGCGGAGGATGCGGAGGTAGTGCTTGAGGGTGGAGCGGGCAAAGGCGTAGCCGATGCGGAGGTCGTTGCGGAGGCCCGACTGGGCGTCGAGGTAGGCGGCGAGCGCGAGCGCGGCGGCGGCGGTGATGAGCTGGGGCATGGGGGGGGGGGCGGTGGGGATGGCGTTGTTCCTACTCCTTGGCCCCAGCTGGGCTTTGGGGAGAGGGGGGGCTTTCACGCACGCGTGCTTGCACATTTCAACATCCACCCGGCCGAGCCCTGGCCTGCCCAGGGTGCCTCCACGTCACCGCCTCCACGTCCATGCACACGCTGACGTCAGCGCATCAGCCCCTCGCCGCCTTTCTTCCCGCGCGACTCCACCAGGGACGGCTAAACGCTAACCCCCGCCCCCCCCCACCGCCATGCGTCTGCTCGCCCCCGCGCTCGCCTGCCTCGCGCTCCTCGCCGCCGCGCTCCCCGCCCGCGCGCAGGCCGACGACACCCCCACCCTCCAGGTCGCCACCACCTTCCCCCACAACGACTTCCACATCGTCCACAATGGCCAGGCCAACCGCGTCGTGTTTGCCATCAGCCACCCCCCCGGCACCGAGCGCGTCCTCAGCCTCGAAAGCGTCACCGGCGCCTTCCTCAACCCCGCCAAGCTCGATGGCCAGCGCGGCCGGGTGCTGCGCAACATGACCACCCACACCCTCAAGCGTCCCCGGCCCCTGCGTGCCGTTGGCGGCCGCCCCACCCACCAGTCCTTTGACTTTTACTCCGAGTTCAAGCCCCAGCCGCTCGACGTCGAGTTCCGCCTGGGTGTGCGCGATGGCCAGACCTCCCGTTTCTATGTCATCCCGTCTACCACGGCCAAGTGACCGTGGTCGAGCCTCCGACCAATTGGCTGGACCCGCAGGTGTACGTTGTTGTCATGTCCCCTCCCCTCCGTCTCTGTGCCTGTGGTCGCCAGCCGAACTGGAACGGCGCGTACTGACGTGCACGTGGCGCCTGTGACAGTCTGTTTATCTACTCCTGCTCCTGGGTTCCGTGGTGGGCGGGGCGGGTACTACCTCCGCACCGTCAAGGCCAAGAAGGACGCTGCGGCGGCCAAGGCGGCGCGCAAGCAGCAGCAGCTCAAGGCAACGACGGCATCGGTGCAGCAGAACGGGTACGACGAGAGTTGGATTGTACGTGTGGGCTCTTGCGGGAGTGTGGGTGGGCGAGAAGCGACTGAGTACTGACGCGAGGACGGGTGTGGTAGCCCGAGACGCACCTCAAGCAACGCACGCAGCCGGCGCGCAAGGCGAAGACGGCGGCGTAGGCCACCGACGGCTGTGCGTGGGCTGGGCGTGGATGGTAGCCGCGCGCGTGCGCCGAATGAAGAGATTGGCGATGGCGGGCGGCGGCGTGGAGCGGGTGTGCGCGGCGGGCAGCGGCACGTTCCGTTGTGTGACAGGCAGACAGGCTGGTATTTGCGAGTGTGGCCATAGTCGGTAGCCGCCCCACAATGGCCAATTGTGCGGCTCACGCGTCAGGGTCAGCGGTCGCCCGCCGGGCGCCAGCCGTAGGAGAGCGGGAAGAAGGCAACCCTAGCTAGCTAGCCAGCCAGCCGATCAGCTCTGTTGGTGGTACTAGTTACTGCTGCTCCTCCTGCTGCTACTCCATCCCCCCCCCCATGTCCTCCTCCGCCGCCGAGCCAGGCCGGGAGGCCGGGCGGCTGACCGACGCCCAGGTCGCCCAGCTGGGCGCCGGCGCGGACCTGGCCGGGCGGATGCCCGCGGGCCCCCTCACCACCCACGCCGTCCTCCAGATCGCGCTGGCCAAGGCGCAGTATGCCGTGGCGCGCGACAATGCGAATGAGCCCGACGCGTGCAGGCGTATGCGGATGCGTCTGTCTGCTCCAGGAGGTCATTGTCCGCCAGGCGCGTCGGCATGCCGCCAAGCCGCGTGACAGCCAGCAAAATACCCAGTTTGACGCCGAGGCCAGCCGATTACGCGGCATTCGCGACACGTACCAGGAACGCATCTGGCTCCTCACCTCGTGGCACGAGGTCCAAGAGACGACGACTCGGACGAGGACGAGGAGAAACGAGGAAAGGACGGGACGACCATGAACACCATCACGATCCAGATCCAGATCCAGATTCACCCAGATCCAGATCCAACATCAGGACCCCTACACACCCAGCACGCGAATCAAGACCCGTACCCGTACCAGGACACGTACCGACACGTACCAAGACCTGCGCCAACGCCCGCTGAAGACCAAGTGGAAGACGTGAGCCGACAGGAGGGAGAACAGCTACAACGTCCGCACCCACTGGCAGGCACACGGACCAACTCCAGGCGCAGCGCACATGGTCTCAGCCACAGGCGACATCCTTTCCCCTCCCCCAGCACCCACTTCAGTAGCTGCCAGCACTACCACATCCGCCACTGCGACAACGACTACAGCAACAGCAACAGTAACAGCAACAGCAGCAACGAAACCAGCCCCAACTCCAACCCCAACTTCAACCCCAACTCCAACCTCAACCCCAGCCCCCGCTCTCCCGCGTCTACCCGCCCCGCTACCCCACTCTGCCCACCCACTTCCCCATCCGCTTCCGCCGCTCCCTCCGCTCCCACCTTCTCACCCTTCCCACCCGAGCGGGTCGGGCGGGAACTCATTTCTGTCCCTGGCGCGGCGTCGGCGTGGCCGTTCGCCCGCGCGGATGGACCTGAGTGCCGGTCCGCGGGATGGACCAGACAGTGGCGGGGCGATCGAGACCAATTCGACCTTAGCCCCCTTTACGCCCCATCCGACCACGCCGACGCGCACGCTCAATCCACCCCCGACGCTTCCGCCCGACGCGGAGTTACCGCCGACGCCGATGGAAGGTAAAGGTCTGCACCACTCCACCTCCGCTTCGTCCGTTGGCAAATCCGAGGCCGGGCGTGACCGACGGCGCTTGCGCCCTGGCCCTGCCTCGCCTACTTCGTCTTCCTCGGGTCCGGAAGGGTGGAGCAGCGGTAAGCGGGTGCCGTTCCCCAGGGCTGGGTTTGATCCGCAACGTGCGATTCAGGCGCGCGAAGCGATTTTAGCTTCGCTGGTGCTTTTGCCCACGGCGCCCAGGGGGCGGAGGAAGTAGGAAAAGACCTGGTGCGGGATAAGGTGGAAGCTCGTGTGGGGCGTGCTCAAGTGCCTTTTCCCTGGTTCAGAAACTGGCCCAGACGCCGACCGAAGAGAAATGGGTGCAGCTGACAACGAGTTTGGTGCTCACTACGCCCCTATGGGGGGGGGAGAACATGCGCGTCTGCCGCGGGTGGAGAACAAGGCACAGAGTTTGGGCGTGCTAGTGCGTGCTGAGCAGACCGTGCAAGCGGCCGAAGACTTGTGGCCGGCCGAGGTACCAGGGGAAGAAGGTGCGGCGATGGCCGCGCCGGGACTGGGGGTGCCGGTCCTGAAGGCGCGCAAGAACTGTTGTACGCGTTGGACCAAGTCGAATCGGCGGGCCGCGAGGCGCAAGCGCTCCTCCAAGGCCGCAAGTTATCACAATCGTCGTTACCGCTACCGTGGGGGACGAGCTGACTGCCTCGTCCTCAGTCAGCAGTCTGGGCCGCGTAAGTCACCGCCTGACAGCTAAGTTGGAACGCGTTACGCACCGGGACCGCGAAGTGCGCGGGCCGTTACGGTCGCAGGCCTACGTATCGGCGGAAGCGTATGCGGCGCATGTCCGTTCGCTCGCTGCCTTTGTCCCTATCCTCGTGCGGCACATGGACGCGCTACGAAGCAAGACGAAAGAGACGCCTTATGTCGCGCTTCCGCCGCGCCTGTGCGCCAAGTTGCTCCTCCGGCTGGAACGCGCCAGCGGATGGTACACGTCCCTGGTAGCGCCGCTGTTGGTAGGCGATGCGCGTTGGCTGCTGAATGCGCGTCTGGCCGAACGGATGAGCGAGTGGTAAACTGGTGATCGTGTTGATCGCGTATCCGTGTCGATCGTACCGATCGTATCTGTCGTGTCTGTCCCCCCGTCGTTGCAGTCGTTTCTCCCCCCTCCTTCCTAGTCGGATCCAGCTTGCAGGCTGAGATCATACAAACCGCTCTTCTCGAATATATATTAGCCTTGATCGTCATCCCCTTCGGTTCTTCATCCTCGAACCCGCTGAGCACAGTCCACACGTATACAAGACCCAAGAGCAGTGGGGTATCGGTGGGCGTCAGGTCGCAGGCCACCTAGCGTGTTGGGGTCTCCCCGGTGCCGACGACATTCACCAATCCGAATCCGAAGAGGCCGTCAACCGTGGCGTCAGCTGTGGCTGCTGGCAACACGGCCATCTCCGGCAACTTGCCTGCCCCGATCCGAACCGAGCAGTCAAGCCCATTGCATTTCTCTACGACTACGAGACACATGGTACGACTTGGGTACTCTTTCTCGACTATGAAACACAACGGGTAAAACCATGCACAGATTCATAGGCATAGCAAGGACAGCCGAGCTGACCATTTTGTGTGTCTGCCGCAAGGCAAGAGCGGGAAGGTGCATGCATGGCGAGAGGCAAGAGGCAGAGCACAACCATCCGTGGACCCAAGCTTAGAGAACAGTGAAGATGCGAATCTCGTTGTCCGAGTAGCCGGCAAAGAGGGTCTGGCCGTCGGCCGACCAGGCAAGCGACAGCGCCTCGGGCGCCTTACCGTTGCCCTCAATCTCAGGGACGAGGGTGTCGACAATGGACTGCGACTCGAGGTCAAAGATCTTGATGCACGACGAGGTGGCAGCGCAGAGCCAGTAGCGGTTCGGCGAAAAGACAAGCGCATTGACATTGTCGCCAGCCTCGAGCGAGTAGAGGTGCTTGTCCACCGACAGCTCCCAGAGCATCACCGTGCCCTCCTTGCCACCCGACGCGCAGAGCGAGCCGTCAGGGGAGATGGTGACCGTGTTGACGTAGCCCGAGTGGCCAAAGTGGTTCGCCTTGAGGCGCATCTGCGACAGGTCCCACACCTTGACAGCCTTGTCCCAGCCACCCGAGACGATCAGGGGAGTTTGCGGGTTGGGCGAGAACTTGACGGTGCTCACCCACTCCGTGTGGCCGTGGTCGGTAAGGTTGAACTTGCACTCACCAAGCGTGTTCCACAGCTTGATCGTCTTGTCGCGCGAAGCCGAGACGATCTGACGGTTGTCAGCCGAGAAGGAGACGGAGAGCACATCGGCCTGGTGGCCCACAAAGCGGTGCACAGTGTTGCCCGTGTTGAGGTCCCACAGACGCAGCGTCTTGTCCCACGACGACGAAAGGGCAAACTGGCCGTCAGAGGAGGACCACGTCGGAAACAAAGTGGTTGTGGCCGTGGAGGATCTTCTTGGGGTATCCCAGGTCGTCCTCGCCACGCTTGAGGTTCCACACAATCACATGCTTGTCCCGCGACGACGAGACGAGCAGGTCGGGGTTCTCGCTCGACGTGGCCAGCGCCGTGACCCAGCCCTGGTGCCCCGTGAGGCTGCCCTTGAATTGCAGCGACTCGCTCATGTTTAGTTACTGCCGGCGCAGAGGAAGAGAGAGTCAGCACCGAGGATTGCGACGGTAAACGGCCACGACAGATGCAGAGGATACGCACAAGGTCGGTTGCGAGATGGAAGGTCGCTTGCGGTGGTACACCACGAGAAGGCCAGACAAGTCGAAGTAGCTGCGGCGTGTAGGGTTGTCCGCAGCAGAGAGAGGGTCTAGGGTTGCGCAATAATTCGGAGCAGCCACCGGCACACGCGTCACGTGAGGGCTATCCCGGCCGGGTGCCAGAAACAACTAGGGTTCGTGGTGTAGTGGTATCATGCCTCTTTAGGGTTACTGGCTCGTAGAGGTGGTCCTCGGTTCGATCCCGGGCGGACCCCCGTTTTTTGGTCTCGAGTTTTTTTTTGGTGGGGCCATATGCCAAGTGAATGAAAGAACTTGTTCAAGGGGACAACATGTGTGTACGGGCTGTATGGTGCTGCACACGCTCGGTTGGCATCATTGCGTTGGTCAGCCTGTCCACTATGCTCTATCATCTAAATTCCGTATAGTCTCATCATTGGCTACTCTATAACAGTAAACATACGATGAGAAGGACAGGAGCACAATAACGCTTCGCCGCCTGCCCCGGCGCCTATCCGCGGCATTTGCTCCCCACAGCTCGCGCCGAGACAATTACAGAAGCAGTTGACGAAGTCGCCAGCGAATCAGCATCTTCTGCCTCCCGTTGTTCACATTCAAATCCGAAGGTCGTGTACCAAAAGAGCCACAGGAGTGAGCGCGGTGTAGATATCTCTAGTATACTGCGTAGTATCATTGAGACAGAGCTTAAGACTAGGACAAAGAAACGCTGTGCTCAAACCGACCAGCTGATCTGGGGGTGTTGCTCGTTGACGCCAAACCCGTTTCAGGAAACCATCGGAATTGTCAGCAGATCAGGACGTTCTTGTGCCCGCCATCCTTCCCATGTCCGAGAGGTAGCGCGTGATACGGACGAACGTGGTATAGACATTCGAACGGTGAATCATCTCCATTGGGACACTGTAGTTAATGCCTTTGAGTTCCCAATCATCCTGCTCGCTCTCTTGGTAGTACGGTTCCTCGCGTCGTCAGAACCAAAGGGAAGAAGTAGAGTGTTCTTGGGAGCGGGATGCGCGCTCCCCTCCTCTCCTGTAAAAAGATGTTTTATGGCACATGGCTGCGGGCTAAGATCCAGCTGACAAACCCAAACCAGTGCTGTGTATAGCGCATATGATGTCGATGATGGCTTTTTCTCTTCTCGTGCCATATAACAATACAGGACATTTTCCTCCGTCGACAGCGTCAGCCGAAGATATATTCTATGCGCATCGAGACTCCGACCAAATATGCAGGTGCGAAAGCGATGCTGGGACCGAGACAGCAAGGAATGAGACGGCAATGATTAATGAAAATGCAGCACAAGTGACCTATATATACGTGTCTATATATGTCTTTTTCTCGCCAATACATCACCTGAGGTTTGCTCTTGTTTTGCTTACTTGTCGCATCCAATCGCTCTCGAGTCCTGCCAGAGGATTTTTCATCAGCAACAAACATGCGCACCTTTTCAGCGATTTATCTATCATTTTGATCTCTTATTATGTGTCTGTCTATACATCTGCTGGAAAGTCTGCTTTCCGACTTCTGTTTTGTGGTCCGCAACAGTTCGTGTGAAATAGTGGGGCGGCTGGTGTTGCTGACCCGGTTTGGTTTTGGGTGTGGCAACCTTAGCTTGGCGGGTGTGGGCTCAACCTGTAGGAGGGAGATTGCTTCGGATGCCGACAGGTATTCGTTCAGGTTGCACGGAATGGTGCCTTATATACCAGAGGAGAAGGAGACGCTATCACACGGCAGACCACGCGTGATGAGGGGAAAGAGACACAAAAGGGGGCAAGGAAGATCTAGAACAAGGATCATACCCACATCCTGTGGGAATGTGTGTGTGATCCGTCATAGAGACTACAGGAATAGCGTTGGACTATCTCGATCATGACCGTGGGTACGCGACACGTCAATGACATCGGGCTCGAAAACGTATCGTTATATTCGACGCAATATGATGGTTGGGACGGCATATACGCCTGTCTGAGAAAACCGTTCTTGGAAACCCTGGAAGACCGCAGTGGAGGAACGCAACGGATTGGGTATTAGAGAACTCTGGGGGTAAAAGTAGAACAAGATGCAGTGACGATGAGCACCGTGGCCTAGGCTATAGCCTCGTGCAATTCCCTAAAGACAAGCGTATAGGGTTCGAACACAGCGGTGCATATGCAACACGTCTGGACGAGGCTTCAGAGGTCAAGAGGGGGGACAAAAGGATGATAATCGATACCAGGCGCGTCTGCATGACACTTGAAGCTCAACGGCCTATGTAATACGTACCGGGGACTGCAGATCCCTTGATTTACAAATCGGGGAGCCCATTGCACTGTGTTGGTGGGCCTTGATGTTGATGTATATACAAGTGTGGATAGGCACACTCTCATCCTGTTATTTTGCCAGCTCCCCGTCTCTCTTCTCTTTTGTCCCGCCCGCATGTGTAAGTTGTTTCCCCCTTGGTATTATGATACAAAGCACGTACTTGAAAAGACGCACAGGTCGTTTACTACACCCTTTTTCTTCTTCCCCTCGGGGCTCTTTGGGCCTCATGTACGGATCCGAGTCTGTTCTTTTGTTATCCTTGATCCCAGAAGCTCTCTGTGAGCCTACGAGAGAGATGAGTTATTGCCCCCGCGGAGCCAGAATTTCAGTGCTATACAGACCCATCCCATTCTCTTCTCGGAAGGGGAACGTGAGGCGGGGACGGGAGCTGGCGACTTTCGTCCGTATTGGAACCATGTATCCATTGCCGTGTGCGTATATACTGCGTGTTGTATTGAATGTCCAGTGACCTAGTGACTTCCATTTCATTGGCAGACTTAAGAAGGCTGGGACAGGGGGAACGCTACGTCTAAACCTAACCGTTCATCTTGCGGGGGTTACTTAGGGGCCCACCAGGGTCAAGGAACCAGGGGGATCGCCAGGATATCAGGACCCTCCGGCTCATGCCATCCGGTCCCGTACCCTAGGAAGCGCGTATGGACACGGAGGAACGTGGTTGACATCCGAGCGAGGAACCATTTCCACTGAGACTTAGTAGCCAACTCCTTCCAATGCGCAAACAACTTGCTCGCCGTCTTGGTGCCGTAGTATCCTCGCGTCGTCAAAACCAGGGGGAAAAACGTCTCTTGAGTGCGTCCCTGGTACTTGGCGTTCTTCTCGCATTCTGCTTGTTCAAGCATCCGAAGCAGCTCCTTCTCCCGGCGTTCCAAGGGGGTTGCGGTGCTCGCGTGCACCACCCTCCGGAACGCGCTCTGCGCTGCCAGTGATCCCGTGTCGCGCAGCGTGTGGTCGACCTCCATTCCTGATCCTCCCAGTGCTCCGGGTCCCATCACGCGGTAGTCAGTGCGCTGTGTCCTCTGTCTCCGGCCATCCTCGTCCTCCACCATTGGTTCGTTGTGGACATGGGTGTCGGGAATGGAGCGTAGGAGCTGGAGAATGGGCTCCCGCACTGCGTCATGCAACGCTCCAAACTTGGCCTGGGAGCGAGTGCAATACATGATGTGCTCCAGCGAGGACATGACACCGCACTTGCACATGCTGCGCGTGGTGCGGCACAGCGTGCGGAGCTGGAGACCAACCTGGACCTGCTGGTCGGAGAGCCTGAGGTATGGGACGGACGGAATGGCGGAGAGCCAGTTGTGGCTCAGCGGGTTGCTGTGCTCAACCACGTGACGACCATCGGCAGCGTCCAGCTTCTGGAGCAGCTCCTGTCGACTTTTCTCCCACATCTCGCGGCAGCGCTGGCGTTGCTTCGTAAATGCGTTGGCCTCTGCCGTTTGCGGTCCCGAACGGTCAACATAAGTGGTAATATAGTCGTTGACCTCGTTGGCCGCGGCACGGGCGTGGGGCGCGATATACGAGTAAAGCGGGCTGCCGCATCCTCCTAGCCGGAGAGGCAGCTCATGAGCATGTCGAAGTGGTCGTCCTTGGCACCTTGGGGATCCTCGTCGCCCCGGATCCGTCTGAACTCCGTACAGATGAAGGCATCGATCTCGGCCAGCACTTCGTCTAGCTCTCCTTCCATCTGCATGGTGCGGAGCAGGTGGCGCAGCTTGGTCTGAGTGCTGAGCCGCCATAGTAAGAGGCGTCCCTGGCGGGTGATGCCATCAAACTTAGGCATGTTCTCCCTCAGACTGGCCAGTTGGGCCCGGAGCCACGATCGACGACAGTCTACCCCTCCCACACAAGTGCCCAGAACCTGCAGACCATCCTCCCGGATCTGGTCCCGGTCCCGCTCGACGCACTTGCGCAGGTTGAGCTTGAGGCCTGACGCGTCGTCTTCCAAAATCTCCGCAGCTTGGCCGGTAATGCCTGGCTCTGGACCGAAAATGGTAATGTCGTCCAGGTATGCCATCACCAGGTGCCCCGGCGGCAGAGCAATGCTCAACTTCTCTAGCGTGGGCCGCACACCTAGTGAATATTGAATGGTCGGTGACCGGTGACCGAGACCGATGGCCGATGGAGGATTTGAATGATCGAGTTGGATGATTGGGGCGGGCCAGGCGCGCAACCGGTTCCGTCCGTTTCGGAGCACACGGTCCCGCCTCGGAACCGAGGCCGGGGGTGGGCACGAGGCCAGCGGTGGTGCGTTGGGCCCTGGGGTGTGGCCGGCGTGGCTCTGGGTGGGGCCGCCACCACATACCACACCAGCCACCATGTACCACCGCCACCGCCACCCCACCGCCACTGCAATCTGCGCAAAGGCACTGCCCGAGCCAAGACGGAGAAAGTTGCGATGTGACTTGTGAGATTGCGACGGTGAAGATGAAGATGAATAGGAAGCTTGCAGCTTGCAGCTTGCAGGCTCCCCGTGACCGGTGAGGTCACCGGCACTGAAGCTGCCCGAGGCCCGAACCCAGACGAAGCTAAGAAGGGGGGGGGGGGCGATCGATCGATGATCGAAGCCCCCGAATCGAGAATCGAGAATCCAACTTGGCCAAAAACCCACTGGCGTTGTCTTTGTCTGGTCTTGTTTGGCCTGCGTCTTGGGTGTGAGATGTGATCCCAACGTCCAAAACGGACGCGCTTCAGCCTCTTCTCTCGTCTCCCGCTGGGCGGCAGAGCAGAGTGGCGGTCTCGGAGGTGACGCAGTGACGCAGGTAACATGGAAGATCTATGAGAGAACCGGTAACTGGTAACACCGGCCACAGGATGCCAAGGTACAGATGACCAATGGCCGATGATCGATGGTCGATGACTTTATGACTCTTTTCTTTTGGCACAAACCCCATCAGTGCCACTGTAAACAAACCTGTTCCTCGATCTTCTCTCTCGGTATTTAGTCACCCTCTGCCGCCGCCGCCGTCTGCTGGGCAGCCCACCTGGTTTTGCTCTGCGGTCGCGCCTTCGTCTTCCGACCCCAGTCGTGGCGGGTTTCTCTGGGCCCCAACCCCAATCCAAACAACCACCCGTTCTCAGTTCTCAAATCGGCTTGGGCTTTGGTGGTGGAAAAACCCTGCGTGCCAACACCTCCCGCCTCCCACCTTCCACCTCGCCGCAGTGGCCCAGTCTTGTTTGCACCGGCCGCATCACATTCACAAACGCCTCGCTTCCACGGCGCCTCCGCCCCCTGCCTCGCCCCCCCCGGCCTGACGCGATTCGAACACCGCCGCATCGATAAGCACTCCGGAGTGCTGCGCTCAGGCCAAGCACCAAGCTTAGTAGGCAAGCACAAAGCACAGCCGCCCTCCTAAAAGCAACGGGGATCAGCTGCGGGTATCATGCCTCTCTCCCTCCGCCCCTTCACCTTCGCACCCCTTGCCGCCCGCACCACCCCTATCTTCGCTCCACCACCACCACCTCCACCCCCACCCCCACCCTCCGCTTCCACTCCACTTGCTCATGTCCTGCGCCGACGCCATCCACGCTTTCAACATCGCCTATGCCGACAGCCACGACGGCCACCAGCTGCCTGTCCGGCCGTCGCACAAGCTGGCCATCGTCACTTGCATGGTACGCGCCCCGCCCCCCCCCCCCCCCCCTTTCCTTCCTCCTTCCTCATTCCCCTTCCTTCGCGTCCGATGAAAGCGGGTGACTGACGTTGCGGGTGTGGCAGGACTCGCGGATCCTGCCCAGTGTGCAATTTGGTGTGCAGCTAGGCGAGACGCACATTATTCGCAATGCGGGTGGTCGGACACCGGATGCGTTACGGTCGTTGGTGATTAGCCAACAAATGTTAGGCACGGAAGAAATCGTCGTGGTGCAGCACACGGATTGTGGCATGCTGACATTTACCAATGAGCAAGCGCGAGCGCGCATCCAAACTCAGTTGGGCTTGGCTGACGACAGCCAAGGCGTACAGGACTTGGAACAATTGGATTTCCTCCCCTTCGACAAGCTCGAACAAAACGTTCGTGACGACGTTCAGTTCCTCAAAGATTCCCAGCTGGTTCGGTCGGATAAAGTGTCGGGCTTTGTGGTGCGTACCCCCCTTCCCCCCCAGCCTCCCGCCGGCGCACGCGCGGTGGCTTGCTTGCTTGCTTGCTTGCTAGCTTGTTTGGGGCGCGGCTGCTGACCTGGTTACCCTGCTCTTGTCTTTCCTTATTGCTTGATTCGCGCAGTTCGATGTGCGTGCGCAGCGGTTGAAGCGGATTGTCTAAATCCCCCCTCTCCTTTCTCCCCTCCAGCGCGGGAGGGGAGGGCAAGATGGATTGGCGTGCGCGTGCGCTCCAATACGCGGTCGCGGTCGCGGTCGCGGTCGCGGTCGCGGTTGCCTGTGCGCAGAGCAGAGCAGTGGTAGTTGCAGTAGCATGTCCCACGAGATGACTGAATAACCCATGACAAATGAGCTTTTGACATCATCATGTGACAAGTGACAAGCTCAAGGCGGTGGCCTGCCATGGGGGGTGGTTGCCTGACATCACGCCCATCAGGGGTAGATAAGCTTCAGCACGGTTCAGCGTTCACCCGGGCCCATCCAGCCATGACTGGCCGGTTCGAACACCAACCACTGCCTGCGATCCATATCCAATCCTCAATCCTCAATCCCATGCTCAATCCTCAATCCCCATGCTCAATCCTCAACCCTGGCGTGGCGACCTGCTCACCTTCTGCGTCGGCGGTCCATGCAAGTGCTTCGACGACACAGCCACAGCCGTTCCGCGTGTCCCATAGACCCACTGTCCCGGCAGGATACGACCCGTATAACCTAGCCCCTGGACATTTCTCGCGACTATACTACGCATTAATGGTGGAACGGGATGGCCAACGCGGGCCACGGGAGAAATTCAAATCAATCATGGTGTGCAAGAGAAATACAACAGGAGGTGCAAAGCAAAACAAACGGGCCCCAAGCGGGCTAGGCTACGCACGAATGCACGCACGCACGCACGCTATCGTACCAGCGAGGTCCGCATGACAGGGAAAAGGAGTGACTAGGGACCGGAGTGAATGGTGGGGCAAAGGAGTGACCGGGGTGACCGGTGCGGACAGCTGCGTTACAGCTGCGTTAGCTTTAGCTTTAGCTTTTCAGCTTTAGCTTTAGCATTAAACCTTGGGGGTTAAGATCTAAGAGGGCGGGGACGATCCGCGTACGGCGGGATCCGATCGATCCCGCTCGTCTGGGTCCAAAGGAGCGTGGGACGGGTGGACCCATGTAGCCGATAGCGGCGGAGCGGAGGGGGACAAAAGGTTGAGATCAGGTGGTGGGGCCGGTGGGGCCGAGGGAGCCGAAGGCGCGGAGGGAGCCGAGGGAGCCGAGGGAGCCGAGGGAGCAGAGGGAACAGATGGGGCCGAGGGAGCAGAGAGGGGAGGAAAGATCCAGAACCCAAGGAGGCTCGGGCGGTCCAGGAGCCGAAGGCACCCAATCCAGCGCCTCGGACGGCAAGTGGGGTGGGGCACTGGGCGCAGACCAAAGACAAGCCAATCGAGTCTTCTCATCCTCTTCCCTCCTGGGGGCCGGGAAGGGCATGAGGCGCGACGCACCCGGAACCGAAACCGAAACCGAAACCGCTTTGCCCTTGGCATTCATGGAGGAACACGCCCCCCCAGTATCCCCACAAGCATCTACATCCGCACGCGACACAGCCAGTTCGAACCCATCTGCATCGGGCAGCGCGGGCGCACTGGCAGCCACCAGCGCTTCCTCCCCATCCGCCTCGCCCTCGCCCAAACCCAAGCCCTCAGCCCCGGCCCCAGTCGCGAGGGGGGGATGAGACGCCAAGGTGCGCAGCTGGGCCAAGCGGGTTTTCTCATCGGTTGCCTCGTGGGCTGTGTGGGCGAGGGCGGGGAAAGAGTAGGTGGAATGGAACAAGGTTTGGTAGCGTACCCGTTCGCATCCACCATTTCTCCAGCCCCATTCCCGCTCCCGCTCCCATTCCCGCTGCCGCGACCGCTGCCGCTGCCGCTGCCGCTGCCGAACCCGGCTCTGGATGCGGCAGTACTATTCCCCTGACCGGCGCTTCCGCCGGTGGACAACGCGGGGGAGGCGGTATGTAGGCTGGCGGGGAGAGGTCGGGTGCATCCTCGGGATAGGGTTCGCCTGTCGGCAGGACCGGCTGGTGGGCATAGGCACGTACCCGCTCCCATTCTTGTAGCTGGGCTTGCAGCAGGCGGATTTGGCGGGCAATGTAGCGCTGGGCCAAGGCTCGGTCGTGCGGCGTGAGTGCGCGGTCGTCGGAGAGGGACTGGGGTTGGGGTTGGGGTTGGGATGGGGTGGGGAGGGAGGAGAGTGCGGGTGGGAGTGGGAGTGGGAGTGGGGCGATGGGGGGAGGGAAGCAGAGGGCGGAGCGAGGGGCGGGGAGGAGACGAAGGAGGTTGTGGCCGAGGAGGAGACGGAGGAAGAGGAGGAGCAGGTGGAGCAGAAGGAAGCAGTGCGGGAGCTGGAGCTGGCGCGCGGTTTTCGCTGGCGGAGGTGCGTGTCGTTGGAGGGGGAGGCGGTAGGGCGGAGCCAGCGGCGGAGGGTGGTCCAGGCCGACGAGGCAGGCTGGTTGTGGAGCTGCTGCTGGGCTTGGGCGCGCTGGAGGCGGGTGCGGAGGATGCGTTCGACGGCTTCCTCCTCGGTCTCGCCGGCGTTGAGGTCCCAGCGGCGGTCGTGCATGGTGACGAAGCCGCCGATGAAGAGGACGATGAAGAGGGCGAGGAAGATGGAGACGATGAGGATGGCTTTGCGCTCGAACCACACGCTGCGGCCGGGCGGGTCCCAGTCGGAGGGACGGCGGTGTAGGGGTAGATGCGTGTGGCGGTGGCGGTGGCGGTGGCGGACACGAGGAGGGTGCGGGAGGGAGAGATGGGCGCGGGTAAAGGTGCGGGTGCGGGGGGCACAGACAGTGGCGATGGGCGCCAGCAGCGCGCCGAGGGCGGCGGCGAGCATGGGGCGGGGGGCGGTGGGTGCGGCGGGGCCAGACAGCCAGCCAGCCAGGCAGACAGACAGACAGACAGACAGACAGACAGACGGTGGTGTGGGGGGCGAGGCCGCGAGCGCATCGCCCAGCGCCGAGCGGCGGATGGCTTACGTACACGTGCCACCTGGCGTGGCGCAGCAGCGCCAACCCTAGCTAACCCTAGGCGCAGGCCAGCATGCGATCGGCAGGGGCGCACGGGTTGAACGTTCAACTTGGCCCCTGGCAGGCGCGGGGACGGCGAGGGAACTCCTCTGCCTCAGACCCACCACCGCCATGTCTGCTGCTGCTGCTGCGCCCCCGGGCCTCCGCCGACCCGCCCCTCCAGCCGCCCCTCCAGCCGCCGTCGCCCCCGCCCCCGCCCCCCCCCCCACCACCACCACCACCACCAGTCCCACCCGCCACCATCTCCGCTCCGGCACCCGCCTGCTTGCCCCGCCCGCCCCGCTCGCCCCCGCTGCTCCCGACCCCGCTCCCGCCCCCTCCCACGAGCCGGCCCCACCCCCGCCCCGCCCGCCCCCGTCCCCCCCGCGCCCCCGCCGGCCCTGTGGCTGCGCTGGCTGCTCCCCTCCCCGACCCCCCCGCCCCGATCCCCACCCCCACTCCCATCCCCGCCCCCGCCGCTGGCCCAGCCCGATCCCCCCCCGATCCAGCCGCAGCCGCTCCCCCTTGCCTCGTCCGGCGGCACCGAGGGTCTGGTCTACCCCGCCCTCCACCTCTACCCCGTCAACGATACCTTGCCCCCAAGCAGATCTACCTCGGTGGCGGTGTGCGCGTGCGCATTGGCCGCCAGACCAATGCCAAGACGGTGCCGCTGCCGCAGAATGGGTTTTTCGACTCCAAGTTGCTGTCGCGCATGCATGCCGAGGTATGGTACGACGAGGGCGTGTGGATCAAAGATGTCAAGTCCTCCAACGGCACCTTTATCAATGGCGAGCGTTTGTCGGGCGAGGCGGTGGAATCGGACCCCTGGCCTGCGCACCGACGACCTCGTCGAATTCGGCATTGACATTGCCGGCGAAGACGGCAAGACGATCTTGCACCAAGGTCGCCACACGGGTGTACGTGGTGCGCACGTCGAGGAAGCACGGCACTGGCGTACCGACTTTGCCCGGCTCTACCATGGCGGTACACCAGGTACCTTGGGCCAGTCGGGCGCGCGTGGACTCGGTCCCACCGCCGAGGCCGCCGCTTGATCCGTCGCCGCGGGTACGAGCGTGGCTACCTTTCGCTAGACCAGCTGCTGACGCGTCTGCAAGAGGAACTCGTTACCTCGCGTCAGACGGGGGCTGAGCTGCGCCAAACCGCAGGCGACGTCGCTGCGCTACACCGGTCCCTTGGGCCCGACGCACATGCACACCCACACGACCACGACCACGACCACGACTCTCCGCCGCCCGAGGCACGCGCGTACCAGCACCTGGTCCCGTCCGACTCGGCTGGTTCTGCCTCTTGGTCCGCGCCCTCGGAGCCACAAAAGGACGAACCGACTCTGGCAGATGCGCTGGCGCGCATCCGCGCGTTGGAGACCCAGAATGCACAGCTGCAAAGTGAGATGGACAAATGGCGTGGAGGTGCGCCGCTTGTCGCTGGCTCGCTCGATGCACACACGGCGTACCCGACCGCAGCACAAGCTCAAGCTCAAGCACAAGCACATGCGCACGCGGCCAGCCAAACCACCGAAGAAGAACAAGATGATGACGATGCCCGCTCTGTGGCTGGCACGATCGTTCCAGACGATGAGGTGGGTGCTCCTGGTCCGAGTTCATCCGGGCTGGAACCTGATGGCGTACCGGAACCAGACGCGATACGTCCTTGCCATCCGACCTGCACGCCTTGACCCTCGACACGCACGAGGGCCCCCTAGCCCCTCCGGATGAACCACCGGGGCAGGCCATGGACGTGGCGGCTGAACTGGCCGCGATACGGGACACGTTGTTGCTCCTTCCGCAGCTGCGGGGGGAAGTGGAATCGCTGCGGAGCGAAGTGGCGCGTCTGAACAGCTTGTTGCCTCCGTCCAATGCGACCGCAACTGGGACCGTACCTGCACCTGCACCCGCGACTGGGACCGAGTCGACCTACTCCCCCGCGCCGCTCACCACGCTCAACGGTACTTATACTTCCAACCCACGGGACGCACGACGCACACACTTCGCGCGACGCGCACGACACGCACGGGGCCCAAGGGACCTTGTCGTTGTCCTCGTCCTCGGCAGGGAACGAACGGGTAGGTCCCCCCCCCTGCCTGAGCTCCCCTCAGGCTCTGGGCCGGGGGGGGCTATCTCGCCTTCGTCTGCTCACCATGTCTGTCCTAGTCTCCGCGCACCACGACACCCACATCGGAACGTCGACGACGCAAACGCACCTCGCTCTCGGAGCGCACTTTGCTTGACCGATCCGACCGTTCCGACCGTGCAGCGGACCGAGCGGACCGTACAGGAGACCGAGGAGACCGTACAGGGGATCGTGTAGGGACCCGGGGACCGAGGGGGAGGGGGGAACGGACGGACGCGGAAGCTTGGCCGCGCTTGGCGCCACTGAGTTTATGGACCGCTTGCGCTGCGCCTGGCGAACGGGTGGCCGGTGTGCTGCTGCTACTGACGCTGGGCGTGGCGGTGGCCGCGTGGCTGCTCACGCGAAAGAGGTCCGCGAGTGGATCCGCTAGGTTCGAGGTTCGAGGTGCAGGCTCAAGGTGCAGGTGCCGATGCCGATGCGGGCGCGGGCCGTGCGAATACCCCTTTTCCCCTTTCCCTTTTCCATGGCATGGTCGGTAGACGACACAATCAATGATCCAGGATCCAACGAACTGCCCCGACTGGCGTACCGACCGGCGCACCGACGGACCAGATGCGTGGAAGAACGTAGCTTTCAGAGCGAGACAGTGTGGTGGTGGTGTGGTGGTACATGTTACATGTTGGGGTACTGCGATGGGTTGGAGCTAGGGATGTTTATGCGTATGCTTAGCGTAAGACTTAAAGCGTTACTTGAGGCTTACGGCTTACGCTGACGCGCTACGCGTGTGTGCGGGCCCTCTGTGCTGATGGCTGGCGCGTGACCGCGTGACCCTGGTCCCAACAAGCCTCTACGGCGATCTACAAGACCCAACGGAGACCATCCAGATACGACAGATCAAGATCAAATTGATCGTCTGTGGCTTCCCCCCTGGTTGGATCATGTATCGATGTTGGATTGGGCTCCGCTGGCCGTCCTCTCCTCCTCACCTCCACCACTACACAGACCCGGATCGCCACAGACATCTACTACCGATCCAAACCGAAGGCAGCTCATCATCTTCACTTGGTCGTTCCCCCCTGCCACAGTTGTAGCCGTGAGAAAGCCTAAGGAGGCCGAGGCAAGAGAGATTGCAGGAAGCGTTGCCCGGTGCCAGAGTACATGTGATAATACCTGCTCTGCGTTGTGTGGACGGTGGGGTGCAAAAGCGGGAAGAGGATCGCGAGCTGTCCCCACCTGGTGCTTGTTCCAGCCCCGGGACCAGGGGGAATCGAAAGGGGCCCTAATGAGTACTGAGTGTCCTTCGCCTGAGCCTCAGGGCCTCATTCCCTCAGCGTTCTCGGCAGGATTGCCAGAGTCGCAAGAACTTGTTCCCAGCCTCTTCTTCACACCGCAACGTGGCGCCGGGGCTGACGTGGACGGGATCACGTGATGCGTGATGCCCACTGCCTCCCCCGGCTGCCCCCAGCTACGACGTCACGCGTCATCGATCAGACACTCTCATCGATGGTCTCATCGGTTGCATCCCATCCCGCGCGAGTGTCCGCTTGCAGGTTGCAGCTGGACGCTTCCCCGTTGACCTTGCTCTTGACCTTTGACCTTTGACTGGTGTGAGTTTGACTGCACGATGCCCGCCTCGGTCCTGGTGCGCAGCTCGCTCAACATTGATGAGATTGTGCGTGTCCCGCACATTGTCCGCCCGGGCGAGACGTTGGCCTCGACCACGTCCCAGCGGCTCATTGGTGGTAAGGGCGCCAACATTGCCGTTGCGCCGCGCGGGGGTTGGCACTCGACGCACCCACCACCACGGGCAATACGACCACTACGGACAACGAACGTGGGGATGCAGTGTACCTAGCTGGGTGCATTGGGCCTGATGGGGCCTGGATTTTGCCCGAGCTGAGCCAGCGCGGGGTGACGACCGACCTGGTTCGTACCCACCCGGATACGTTTACCGGTACGGCGTTATCCAGGTGACGCCCGAGGGGAGAACTCGATTGTGTTACGGCAAGGAGCCAATTTTGCCATGGACGATACGTTGGATACGCCTTCTAAGTTGTACGAGCAAGTGCGCCAACGCTCCGGTGCCCTTCCCACCGTCTTGCTCCTCCACAACGAAATTCCCCTGCCCGTCACGCAGGGGTACCTTGCCCACGGAAACGGAAGGGACGGCAAACGTCAAGCCGATAAGGATGGGAAGCAGGATCGAGCACGACCAGTGGTGCTGTGGAACCCTTCGCCCATGCCGTCGGGGCAGGAGGTACGTGAGACCAACTGGGCTGGGGTGGACGTACTGGTGATCAACGAAGGCGAAGCAGGGGACCTACTACAAGCGCTTGGGGAAACTAAGCCTGCAGCCGGGGCGGAAGGAGAGGCGTTGGCCACGTTACGTGTTACGCGGCAGTTTGGTGCAGTGCCATGGATCGTATTGACGCGCGGCAGTCGTGGGGTGGTAGCGAGTCTTCTTGTACCGTCCGCCACGACCGCCCTGACCGCCACGACCGCCACGACCGAAGCGACTGCCACCCGACCGAAATCGATCTTACTTTCAGTCGAGGCGGCGCGGGTGGAGCGTGTTCTCGACACCACCGGGGCAGGAGACACGTTTACGGGCTACTTGGCTGCGGCTATTGCTCGTGCGGGCGGGCTGGGGGGTTGACAAGCGACCAAGCTAAGGCCACCCACGCGTTGGCGTTTGCTTCGCTGGCTGCGGCCATGGCTGTGGAACAGCCCGGGGCGATGGCTAGCATCCCTTCCTACGCCGACGTGCTCGCGCGCTGGGACCAGCGGCCTAAGGCCTAAAGGCTTAGCCCCCTACGACCTGTGATGCATGATGGTAGCCAATGCATTCATTGAATTGCGTGTCTGCAACCGACGCCTTGGCTCTTGCATCTCTGAATCTGACTCCTGAGGCTCAGACGAGCCTCCACTGGGACTGCGATCTGAGATTGTCGATTGGAGAGCCGGCGGTGCCGACAGAGTAAGGCATCGCAGATCTCGGGGGTCTCGGGAAGAATTTTCTTGCCAGGCGCGAGTTGAACGTTGAACGTTGACATGGACATGGAACACCGTGCTCAGCTACCGATGCGCTCGCTACCCAACGTCTAGCGTCCAGGGGCCTTAGCTTACCTTGGCCCCACAATAGATTGGCCATGTGACCACGTGAACACTTGAAGCTTGACCTGAAGCTTCACTTGAAGGTTGACGACGTGGACGTTGACGGGTGGGTGACGTAAGGTGCGCCGCTCTAACCCGGTACCCCGGTCGGAGCCGCGGGTTGCCTTGGGCGCGATGGACGTTAGACGTTGGGTGCGCAGTACGCCACACGCGCCATGCGCCAGTGTAGGTTGCTGCGGTTGAAACAGGTGACATGTGACATGGCGACAAGATCACTGAGTAACTAGTGGGTAGTACTACTCGAGTCATGCGCTGATGGCTCGACGATGCCCGGGAAACTCCCTCCAAGACCACGCGAAACGCAGCGCCTTTGGCCAGTTGTGGTCTAGTGGGAACCATGTCCATGGACGTTGGCAGTGGGCGCTGGGAGGCGGGGCTGGAAATGGTCACCCTTCACCCATCTTCCGTCATCGATCATCTGACGTGGCACTTGGGTGCTTGGCGGGAACGTCAACTTTCAAAGTGTAAGGTAGCCCCTCCCAATCGCAACCCTAACCCGAAATGAACCCCCCGAAACCAATCAATTCTTCCCCCCTGGCTGGCTGGTGGCATGGCACATGGCATCGCCCCCGAGGTGGTTAGGGGGTACATCTGCCTTCCCACCTACCGGTACTGGAGACCGAATTCTCCCCTCCCGTTGTCCGTTGTTCTCCCCTGCTCTGCCGCGTACCATGACCAAGTACCCTGCGAAGGAGCACGCGCGTCGTGCCGCTGCGACGTACGCCGAGCAGACCGGGCCCAGCCGACGTTTGCCTTCTACGTGGCGGCGGAGCGTATGCGCCTCCACCCGCACAGTGACCAGGCCCAGGCCTTCCGCCAACGCCGCTACTTTCCTGCTGACGGCGCCGACGATTGGCCGATGCACTGCGGTGTACGACCCACGCACCGATCACTTGGTCCCTACCTGCCGCCCATCGACGCGGACGATGTCATGTGGAGCGGCATGCCGCTCTTGCCTGCCCAGGCGCTGGACCAGTACGACGTGGACGAAGTCAAGTACGCGACGCAGCTCAAGGCGGACCTAGCTGCGCTGGGTGCTGTGCACAGTATTGAGCCGGCATCCGACACGTTTGTGGAAGCCGGTACGATCACGGTCGATCCTAAGCTGCAAGCTGCGCTGGACGAGGCGCGTGTGATCAAAGATGCGTTCGAATTGGGGCTGCTGAAAGAGCGGCACGGCGAACGGATACGTGCCATTTGGCCGTCATGTCCTCGGTGCCGATCCAGTCGAACGAGCGACACATTCACGCCGAGTTGTGTACCATGCGATCCGGCAAGGGTCCAAGCAGATGGCCTACGACCCGATTTGCTGTGCCGGCCCGCACGCGAGCACGCTGCACTGGGTGCGCAACGACGGCGAGATGAAGGGCGAGTTGATCGTTGATTGATGCTGGGTAGAGGTACGCGGGTACGCAGCGGACGTGACGCGCTGCTACCCCATCTCGGGGGTGTGGTCCAAAGAGGCACGGGAAGTGTACGACCTAGTGCTCAGATGCAGGAGGAGACCATGCGGCGCGTCAAGCCCGGTGTGGCATGGGAGGAGCTGCACCTTCTCGCACACAGGATCTTGATTGACGCACTACTTGCCTGGGCGTATTCAAGAAGGAGTTTAGTGCCGACGAGTTATTTGACGCCGGTGCCTCCGCTGCATTTTACCCACACGGATTGGGCCACATGCTCGGCCTCGACACCCACGACACGGCAGGCCACGCCAACTACGACGACACGGACGTCAAACGTTACTCCTCCGCGGCACTTGCAGCAGGGTATGGTCGTCACGGTCGAACCAGGATGCTACTTTAGCGACACGCTCATCGACTCGCTCGGCGCACGCAAGTACGTTGACCCGAGCGTGCTGGCGGTACCTGCCCGTGGGCGGGGTGCGGATCGAGGACGACCGTACTGGTGACGGCAGACGGGTACGAGTGCTACTCGCACATCACCAAGGACCCCGACGAGATCTCGCGCATCGTCCAGGCGGGGCTGGCCAAGGGACGCTCGCACTTCCATGCGCTGGTGTAGGTGCGTGAGGGGGGGGGGATAGGATGGCCGCCTGGCGGGCGGGCTGGAATGCGATTGTGTTGCTCGATGGACAGCGATGAGAAGAGACCAAGATGTATTGATGTCACGTGGGGTAGCTGGAGAGAGTGGGAAGGGGGTAGGCACAGCGCCAGTGGGATGCACGTGCTCCACCAGGAACACGCAGGCACGGGGACAGTGCGCGGGCGGTGGTGGCACGTGAGCGTGACGTCATGCTGCGGTGTGCACGCAGGCACGGCGAGGCAATGCCGGGTGGGCGTTTGCAGTCGCAGCGAATGGTCCCCCACCCAGGCACAGCGGCAGCGGCCACACGTGGGATGAATCAGCCATCGCACCCATCAGCCGCCGCTCAGCGCAGCCTGCCGAGGAGATGGGATGGGATGGCCACCACAACTAACCACGCGACTCGGCGCTTCCCACGGCCATCTGTGCTGTGCTGTGCTGTGCTCTGCCATGCCTCCGCCTCCGTCCCACCCTCGGCCCAAGCGCCCGCCTCGGCCCCACCCCCACCCCGCCCGCCGCCCCCGCCCGCCCCCCCGCCGCCGCTCCGCTGCCGCTTGCCCGCTCCCGCCCCTCCCTCCGCCCCGCGCCCCACCGTCCCTACCACCCCTGCCCCGCCGCCTCCACACCCACTGCAACTGCGACTGCCACCCCCACTACCACTGCCCCTACCACTGCCCCTACCACTACCACTACCACTACCACTACCACTACCACTACCACCCCTTCCACCACTACCCCCCCCCCACCACCACCACCACCCCGCTCCGCGCCCCGTCCACCCGCAGCCCGTGCGCAAGCTCAGTGGCCCGCTACACCCTCTCGTACTTTACCATCCAAAAGACCTTGGGTACCGGGTCTTTGGGCGCGTGCACCTCGTGCGTTCGCGGCACAATGGCAGGCCGTACGCAATCAATGCTGCGCAAGAAAAAGTAGTGCGGATGAAGCAAGTGAGCATACCAATTCGGAGCGCGTGCTGTGCTGGCTGCGGTACGCCATCCGTTCCTCGTCAACTTGTGGGGCACAATGCAACCCCACGTTTCTCACATGGTCATGGACTTTGTCCCTGGAGGCAGCTGTTTTCCTATTGCGCAAGAGCCAGCGTTCCCCACCCAGTCGCCAAGTTCTATGCTGCCGAGGTGGCTCTGGCACTGGACTACCTCCATTCCAATGGGTTTATCTACCGCGACCAAGCCGAGAATATCCTGATTGCCGCTGATGGTCATCTCAAGTTGACTGACTTTGGGTTGCCAAGTACGTGCCGGACGTGACGTGGACGCTGTGTGTACGCCGCCATACTACCTCGCACCAGAGGTCTGTCGTCCAAGCCGTACAACAAGGCAGTGGACTGGTGGCACTGGGCGTACTGCATACGAAATGTTAGCGGGTCTCCCCCTTTTTCACCGACGACGGTAACCCAATCAAGTTGTACGAAAAGATTGTCGCGTGAAAGTACGTTACCCACCGTTTTTCGAGACGGGGTAAAAGATTTACTCAAGAACTTGTTGACGCCCGATCGGACTAAACGCTACGGCACCCTAGCCCGTGGCGCGGGCGACATTTTCGGCCACCTCTGGTTCGCCGAGGTCGACTGCAAAAGCTCGCCCGGAGAGAAATTCACGCTCCGTACATCCCGGCCATTGGATTGGACGGCGATGGAAGCCAGTACGAACGGTACGACGAAGTGGACGTTGGCGAATACAATCGCCCCGACCGACCCGACCCGTATGGCTACCTCTTCCCCGACTTTTAACTTTCCTTTTCTTTTTCCTTTTCCTTTTCCTTTTCCTCCTTGCCTGCCTTGCCTGCGCATGCGCCACCTACCCCCCCCCCCCCCCCCGCCCCCCGACCACTCCTTGCTGCCTCGCGCCCTGTCGATCTATTTGCTTTCCTTTCCTTGACCCTCTTTGCTCACCTCGCGCGTTGGAGCGTCTCCTCTCCCATCCCCTTTCCTTCCTTTTCCCTTTCCCTTTTCCCTTTTTCCCTTTTCCCTTGTCCCCCTTTCCCTTTCCTCTGTTAGCTTCGGGGATGCTACTTGCTCCTGGTAGATCCCGATCCTGATCCTGATCCTGATCCTTCCCTGTTGCATTACAGGAGCCAAGGCACAATGGCTCTGCGGTGGGGCGGATAGAGCGGGCAAAAGTCGTACCACTGGTGGCCTCGGACAGCGCGGGTAACATGACAGCCACCTCGACGAGGGGAACAGTGTGGGCGGAGCTAGTAAGCCAAGCATATCGATTGGGCAAGGGCAGCGTCGAGGGCGTGTCGCACAACACGGTGCTGTTCCCCAGCACGCCCACTCGACCCATTCCGATAAGTAATGCGGGTGGTCTACCAGCCCAAACAGGCCGCCGTAAGGAATGGCGTACGTTTGCGCACCACGTTGTACCGTAGGACCCACAGGACCCCCGGTGCGCGTGCTCCCTTCCCCTCTACGGACGGTAGCGCCCCCACGCGCAGCGCCAACAAGATCTCGTGTGGTAGATGTTGGTAGCGAGGGCGAGCGCGGCGAGGAGGAGTGCGCACCAGAACGCCCATGCGGGCGCAAGTGCAGACGCGGACGGGAGCCACGGGGTATGGGAAGCGGTACCGGCCCAGGAAAAGGCGGTAAGAACGCGTGTGGCAGGTGCGGGAGCCAGGTGGGCGGGAGTGGGACGGGGCGCGTCCGGCAAGCCAGGTGCCAAGCAGAAACCATTGGTCAGTTGGAACGTTGTGGCGGACAGGGCGACCTCGAGAGCCATGGGGGTGCGTGGGGGTGCGCGCAAGCGGCTGGAGCAGCAGCGGGGTGGAGGTAGTGAACGAGGTAGAAGAGGGCGGCGACCTGGCGGTGGGGAGGGTGGGCGCGCACGTGGGCTACCCAGCGTGGGAGAAGCGGCTGCGCGCCGTCCAGCAGGCCAGGGAAGAGGTGGTGGAAGAACTGCGTGGGCGAGACGGAGTGGTCGAGCAGGCTGGGGCTCCATGCGAGCGGAGGGGGCGGAGGGGTCGCTGCACATGGCCATGGCGAGCAGCAGCGGGCCCGGCGTCTCCATCACGGCCCAGGCCAGGTTGGCGTTGAGGGCGGGGGCGGAAGAGGGTGCGGGTGCGCGGGCCCCACTTGCCCGGGCGCAGGCAGGAGGAAGGTGGCGGGCGCGGCGAGGAGGAGGGCGAGCATGCCGGCGAGAGCGCGGCGTACGACGCGGGCGCGGTGGGGAGCATGGGGGGGAGTATGGGGGGAGCATTGGGAGGCGGTGGAGGTGGTGTAGGCGGTGGGGGTCATGTGACCGGGGGCACGTGATGGGGCGGCGGAAGGCGGAGTGGTGGGAATGGTGCTGGTATTACTAGTTACTGGTGTTGGTACTCAGCTGAGCCGTTGCCTCCTCCATCGACTGCGAGCGTCGCGACACGCTGCTGGTGGCCAGGATGGACGTGTACTCGCTCGCCTTTACCTTCCCGCGCCGCCCGCCGGCTGCCAACCCGCCCGCAGCCGCAGCAGCCGCGGCCTCGGCGTCCGGCACGGCGTCGGCGTCTGCCGCGGCCGCGCCCACGCGCCCCCCGCCGCCACGACGCTCCCACACCCGTTCCCCCGCCCGCCTCGGCGCTGCGCGCCGCCGCCCGGCGCCCACCCCACCCCAGCCCCGGCGCACCCCGACCCCGACCCCACCCCCGTCTCCACCACCCACCTCCGCCGCCGCTGCGCCGCCGCCTCCGTGAGCAGTCCCGCAGCGCGTCGCCGTGCTGGCCTCGGTCCGCGCCCCCTGCCTCAGCTCTCGGCTCAGCTGCGCTGCGGCTGCGGCTGCGGCGCGGCTGGCTCGAACGCTGCCTCCCTCCGCCACAGCGACCGGCGACGACGACAGTGCGCCGCGCGAGCAGCGCAGCAGCCTCTCTTCTTGCCCACCCGCGTCAACTCAGGCTTCAGCAGCATGCGTTCGCGTCTGTCTGCGCGCACGTTTATGCCCGCTGCGTTTGGTGCGCTCAAGCGCTCCCAGGACAACATTCCCGAAGCCGTCTCGCCCTCCCATGACGAGCAAGATGACGAGCCGCCTTCCCACCCGCCGCTCGCCGCTGCCGTCGAGCACCTGATCCACCCTAGTCCTACCCGTCGCCTGCCCGACTTGGCCGGCGAACCGGTGGATCGGACGCGTGCGTCTCGCACCCCGCTCGCTGCGGACCGTGCTCCGCGGAGCAGCGGCCCGCCGCCGCGCTCCCCAACACCACATCCCTCAAGCCGGGCACAAGCTCTTCTTCTTCCACCTCCTCCTCCTCCTTGCAGCAACCCCTTGTTGTGCCCCAAGCGCACAAGCCTACCTTTGCCGCCGCCGCCGCAGCAGCAGCGGCTGCTAATGCTTCTGCTTCTGCTTCCGCTGCTGCTTCTGGCACTGCTACTACGCCTGCTGTCGCCACCCCCAGCTGGGTCGGGTACGAACACACGGTCTCCAACCGCTCCACGCCAGCGTCTACGCCGGCTGCCGCACCGCTGGACCTGGGTGCGTCGACGCGTCCGGCCGAGCTGCCTATGAGCCAGGACAGTCCCGACAGTCATCTTACCGAGTCCTCGGCTGACTTTGCTTCGGTGCGGGACTTTTCCCCTGCGCTCAGTCGGGCGGTAGCACAAGACGATGGCTTGGTCCCTGGTGACTCGGGTTCGGGTTCGCTTCGTGGCGCAGCAGAGTCGATGACGCCGGCCCCGGCTGCCACTACGACTACGACTACGGCCACGACGACCAGTGCGACTAGCGCGACTAGTGCGACTAGCGCCAATGTCGCTGCTCCGGCCCCCCGTTCAGCATGGGGCGTAGGACGCCGAGCGCCTTCTACGTCCGCCCCATCTGACCGATGAGTTCCTCGTCGCTGCTCCCGACTCGCCTGCCGGCCGAGCCCTCGGCATCGCGCTCAGCCGCAACTGCAACAGCAACAGCAACAGCAGCGCAGCAGCAGCAGCAGCACATGAAGAACCACGATCCTGCTGTCGTACTGGGCAAGGCTGTGGACAAGCTCACCTCGGCCGTTGGCACGGCGTACCAGTGTGTGGTGTCTGCGATGGAAGTGCAACGTCTTTCCCATCCCGACCTTCTTTCCCTCGGCAGGGGCTAAGCTTCTGGCCATTGTGCGTCCCACGGGCGGGATTGGTGGCGCAACAGCCACTGAGCCCGTTGTGTCGAATGGGATCCTGCAGCCGGCAGGGTACGGTATGAGTGCGGCAAGTCAGAGTGGGACGAGTATTCCTTCTTTGCTCACATTTCCTTCTGCGCTCAACTCGAGCCAAACTTCCCTCCCCGTTAGCATCAAGAGCCTGCACTCTCTGCACCCGGTCAGCTCGGCGACCCGGACCGGAATGGCGTTGCTCGAACCAGATTTGGGACTTACCTCGACCGCGTTGGGATCTGTCTCCTTCCCTCCTCCTAGTGACGAGGGCGATGCGGCCAAGTACTGTTTTCTCCTCTCGGGCTCGTTTCAACAAGTGTTTGGTGCCAAGGGCGCTGTTTTGCGCCAACACCCGTTCCCCCTCGTTGCGCACATCAAGTGCCCGCTCTCAGACTTGGTCTGCCCCCGCCCGGGGGGAAGGGTGGGACCGTTGGTCTCCGCCGGAGTAGGACCCGATGGTCAACCGATCTTTCTTCGACCCGATGTCGCCGAACGGCTCGAGACGATCGCCACGTCGTGCCATGCCTTGGTCGCCATCGCGCACGACGCGCGCCAAGAAATCGCTACGGGCTTGTGGACTGAGCAGAGCGCCACGCTGGTCGTGGCTGGACAACACGATGCGGTAGATATGGCCAAATTGCAGGTCCTCGTCCTGCTCGATGAATTGGTACGTTAGACGTTACCCTCCCCTCTCACCCTCCCCCGCCCATCCCCCCTGCGCGCGCTTCCACTTCCCGTCCCCCAGTGGAATGCACAGAAACTCACCTTGCCCAATCGATCCTTGACCAGACTGGGCTCCAATCCGAGCCGTACAAGCTGGAGTTTAAACTGCACAACATTGTTGGCGGTCGCAAGCGGTGCGTGATTCAACAGATTCAAGAAGAAACCGCGACCAACATTTACTTCCCTTCGTCGTTTGCTGGTGTGTTTGGTCATGCGGAGCAGTTGGACGTGGCGGCGCACCAGAACACGGTGTACATCACTGGAGACAGCGTGAATGTGCAGCGTGCCAAAGATATGCTACACCAACTGTCGGTATTGAAACACAAGGCGTTGCTCTCGCGCGAGATGGCCATCCTGCCACGCAAATTGGACTGGATGCTGACTGAGCGCCTGGACACGGTCCATGCCATTGCGCATGACAATGGTACCACCGTCGTCTTCCCCGTTGTAGGATCGCAGGCTTCAGCTCTCGTCGTCCTGGGCGACAACCGCGTCGCGGTGGAGCGCACCACCAGAGCACTTATGGCCTCGCTGCCCAATTCTACTCGGCTTCGATCTGGCTCTTGCCCATGGGGTACGATGTGGCTGTGCAACAAGCCTTGACCCTCTCCCGTGTCGCGCCGTCGCTACGGATGGTGAGTATCAAGTCGGGTGCCGAAGTACTGTTTAAGAGCAACTGCTTTGAAGTGCATGGTCTCGAGTCGGAGGTGCGTGCGGCCGTGGCTCTTTTGCTCGATCTCGACCTCGTTCGCCCATTCAATTACGAGGTCCGGTTCCAGATCGAGTTGGCCAATGAACATCGTGACTTTATTTCGGGCAAAAAGAACGGCAAGATGAACAAGATCATGAAGGCGGCCAATGTACGCATCAAATTCGAGACCTTTAACGAGTACAATTTCCGTATCGACGTGTCTAGCACCGACAAGAGCTCGGTGCTGCTGGCTGCTGGCGCTGCTGCAGGAGGAATTGCCGGCCGAGACGTCGTTCCACGTGCCCGAGGTGTACCACAAGCGCATCATTGGCGTGGGAGGAAAGAACATCCAACGCATCATGAAAAAGTTTGGTGTGTACGTCAAGTTCTCCAATGCCGATGAGTTTGCCTCGTTGGGAGGCTACCACGAAAATGCCGACAACGTCGTCGCTCGTACCCCGGCCAAGAACAAGACCGCTCTCTCCCACCTCAAGACCGCCGTCATGGAGCTCGTTCCGCCACAAGAGCGCGACTGGGCTTCCTCCCCGCTCCCCGTACCGAGAAGGTACCACCGCACCCTCTTGGGCGACAAGAGTATCTTTGTCCACGACATTGAGTCGCGCACCGGCACGTCGCTCTGCGTTCCCCCTCGGGAAGATGCGTCCGACTCGATCTTCCTCGTGGGCCCAGCGGCCCAACGACCCATTGCGGCGCGCATGCTTCTTGCCCATGTGCCCACCTCGGCTCTCTTTGCCGTGCCGGCAACGACGGCGCTGGTCACTGCCATGGCATCTTCTTCCGAAGCAAACGAAGATGAAGCAGGGGACTCGGACTCAGTCCGTACCACCACATTTGCCTCGCTCCTCGACACGGTTCGGACGCAATTGTCCGTCAACGTTGCCCCGCCCGTGTTGGACGCTGGTCTTCTCACCCTGCCCGCCGCAGTGTTCCGTCTGTTTACCGCTGCAGCCAATGCCGACCGTCTTCCCGCGGCCCAAGAGATGATTCTTGCCTTTCTCACCGCGCGCGAGGTCCCCGTATACGTGCCCTCTATCGATCCTCCCGATGTGGCTAGGGCCGGGTCGGGAGCAGGAGCCGAGGAAGAAAGTAGCGAGTCGCCCCCGCTCCATACTCGTACCGACTCTATCCTCTCTCTGCTCACCCGGAATCCTTTGCCTCGGCCCACGACCTCGCCTCGCCTCCGGGCCGCGAATCGTTCTCCACTGCCTTGGGGCAGGAGCGCGACCGCGTGCCGCGCTTATCGGAAGATAGTAGCCGGGGCCAAGCTCCCCCCCGCGCTGGCCAACACGCGCAACACGCCCACGCGACCCCGGGCAGCTCCGACGCGGTACTGGCACCACTGGCACTGCTGAACCCTAGTCCAGTCCATGCGTCGACGCGGCTACCGACGTACCCTACTGGGTTTGCGCCAAGTTCGCGTGCCGAGCCCGGGTCCGGGTCGGTGCGAACCGAGTACGGGTCACCGTACCCGTACACTACGTGGGGCAGTACGTCGGATGTATGGGCGCCGCCTAGTGGTGCCTCGTCGCATGCTCGACCTTCGACCGAAGTCTGGTCCACGCCGCTACAAGCTCCGTGGGGCACGGGCGAATGGACCGGTTCGTCATCCAATTTGCTCCGGCGCGGCTCGCACTTATCCTTCTACCCTGCTGGAGCTGGGGCGGGCGACTCGCCTGTGCTCCCCTCGGCGTCGGTGCAGGACTTGGGACTGGGTTCGGACCAGTGGGCGTCCGGGTCGACGTACGACCTGGACATGGACATGGACCGTGACCGGGACGTGCTGCACGCGGCACCAGTAGCGCCTCGCGCATTGGGCGTCCGTGCCCAATCGCTCGACTTTGGCTCCGTCTTCCTCCCACCGCACCTGTCTGCCGGTCCTCCGCCTACGCCGCTCTCGGCCGGACGGAGGAACGTACTGCGCGGACCTGCCCACAACCCCAACCCGACCCTCAACCCAGCCCTCAACCACACCCACACCCTCAACAACCACGAACTCTACGCTCGGAGCAACTTGTCCACTGCGTCGGTGCACTCGCTCGCCTCGCTACCTTCGCTCGCGTCGGGCGCCCCCTCGCTCTCGGGCCACTCGGAATGGGGCCTGCCCCAACCGGCCGGCACAGGCGCATCCTCGAATATCGCTCTGCCCCCTGGCTCGGGACCAGGATCGGGACCAGGATCAGGGGCGTCGGGACTGTACTCGTATGGCCGGGCGAGTTTGGCCGCGGCCGCTTCGGCGTCTGCCTTGTCCCTCCCCCCGCTGTCCTCCACCGTCTTCCGCCCCAACAGCCGACAACAGTGGGACCCGCTCACTGGGCGCGTCAACCCGCCCGCACCGGCCAACCCGGCCTCGACGTTTGGCGCGGCAGGCTCCGGCTCCGGCTCGGGATCGGGCTCGGGCGCGTGGCCCAACTTGCACATGTCCTAATCCCTGCCTCGTGTAGCCCCTCCCCCCCTTACCTCCTTACCTCCTTACCTCCTTACCCCCCTGCACCCTTTTCCCCCCTTATCCTGGTTGTCCCGTAGCCTCTTAGCCCTCCCCCCTCCCCCCTTCCCGCTTCCCTCTTCTTGTGGTTGTGGATGGGCGCTGTGGGTGCCTCGGCTCCGCTCAGCGCATGCGTCAAGGTTCCAGCGTCCCGCTTCTGCCGATTTCTTCGACTATCCACGGCAAAAGGCAAGACAAATTCAAGGCCAGACAACGCATGTTGAGGCAATGCGTGGCATGGCATTGCATGGCTTCCTACGTTCAAGGGCGTCTCAAGTGCACCAACGGTCGTACTCATCTTCAATGGGACCGTATTTGGCTTATACGCTTCTCGCTTTTCCCACTGTGGACGGTTGCTTATGTGCTTCCACCATTGAGTTTTCGGACACTCTCCTTTCTCCCCCCCCGCCCCGCCCCCCCCTCGCTCCCCTGCATCGAACATCGATCATCGATCATCCTTGGCCCCAAGCTGCCATCCTTCCCTTTCCTTGCTCTCTTCATCTCGATCGTCTCGGCATCCATTCCTTGTGCACACCTTGTTTTTCCGGATTTGATGAACGCTGGATTTGCTAGTGCGTGTGGGCGATGGTACGAGAAGACGGAGCAGGACTGAGGTCACAGTGCTAGCAGGTAACAGGCTGGCACACTAAGAGATAGTATATTCAACGCACAGTCTTGCTCCACTGCAAAAATATACTAGCAAGTAGTACTAGAGTGCGACGAGAGGTGTGCTTATAGTCTTTTGTGCTTCGTCCCGCTCGGATTCATCCCCACAGACTTATGCACGACAGCTTTGCATTGCCATAGTCTACAATTCTTGGAATGGAGGAGTCTTGGATGTGTCAAAGCGCCGCCGGGTGGCATCCCTCGCTGGAATTCGCCCGTGACAATTATAATAGTAACGGGGGTCACATGGTGTGTTTGTGCTAAGCATCAGCACCCCGCTAGTGCGGTTGCATCACCCTAACGAGTGTCATCCGGACACTCTCAATCTCATAATGGCAAGCTCTTATGACGGGAGGACGCAGACCTGGAATCTATAAGTAGCTATGGGAGGGAACTATGATAGATCGTGCTATGATAGATCGTGATGGGCCGGGTCAAATGGACTTGAAAACCCAGAAGGACTGCGAGAACGAAACATGATGTCGGGAAGAGGCGAGCAGACGGGGAGAGGCCGCTGGAGGGATGCAGTCCGCTGTAGAGGACGCATGGGGGAATCAGGCCGGGTACCGTATGGAAGAGCGATGCAGAGTACAACAAGAAGACAACCGAGGGATATGGGGAGGAGGTCACTGTTGGTGACAAAAACAATATGTTTACTGAGGCAAGGGGATGGTGCGTGGGTAATCCTTGCTTGGCTGGATCGCAAAGAAGCGATGCTCCAGGCTTTCTGGGCCGTGATGCGCTTGGTAGGGTTAGTTCAAGAAGTTGACGGGCAAGGTCCTTGAACCAATAGTCGTAGGACCGGTACTGTGCTTTTTCGTCCTTGTTGCTGTGTTTCAGCAGTGGGGTATGGGGCACGGGCTTGGTGGTGCGCCACGTACCGTTGGAGAAGAAGAGTGCCTCGCGCTGCTCAGGCGGCAAGCGTTCCAAATGCACTCGGCTCACACCCAGCGCGCTCTGAAGCTCAGACAAGAGAGGCGTGTCGCTTTGGTCAATGTCCTGCTTGTTGGCTTGGTACTGGGCGTACGCCTCCTTTGCTCCCTTCCGGTCCAAAGGGCGCCTGACCCATCGCCAGCTGCAGCATCAAGCACCACAGCCACCCACACGTCCAGCGGAGCCGACCAGGGATGAGTGCGAAGCAGCGCCTCGGGCGGACGGCAAGCTTGGAAGCGCACTCGGGCTCATGCTGGGCCGCGCACGAACGGGCGCGCATCGGACACGTGGACACTGGAAGAGGAGAGGAAAGGAATCGTTTGGCCAGGCTTGAAGGATCGGGGATGCGCGCAGCAGCATCAGTACTGTCCAGCATGACGTTGTCTGCGGTGAGATTGCCATGGACCAAGCCCTGGTCATGGATCGAGGCGAGAAGAGGAGGATTTGCTTCATGATGGACTGAATGTGTTCCGGGGCATGCGACGGCCTTGGAGGTGGCGCTTGAGATAGTAGTCCACCGAGCTGGCCTGGCGATCAACACAATGCACAGTCGGGTGCGGTTAGAAAACACGTCGCGCATGCGCGTCCACCCAATCACGTCGGCATTCATCGCGCCGACTGCATGCAGGTTCCGGGCGTGACGCAACGTCTCTATGCGCCTGGCCTTGTCGGAGCCGCTGACACTGATCACCACTTGTTGGTTGTGACCATGTCAAGCGCGGACACGGCCTCGCCGTACTTCGTCTTGCCCGGCTCTTGGTAACCATGTAGCGATACGCGAGAATGCTGTCGCCATGGTCATATTGGCTGGGCCAAAAACTTGCATCCCACCGATGCTGGCGAGAACGTCCAACTCCGCTGCATCATCGTCCTGTTCTTTGTTCACCGGGCGAAGAGGCTGCACATGCACATGGTCAAGAGGTTGCGTTACAGTGGTTCCTGGCATGATGGGGATGGATCCGTACCTTTGCAGTTTGAACGGGAGGAGGAGTTGCAGTGTGCGCAGGAGTGGGGTGGCAATTTGAACGCGAGGAGGGGTTGCACGTTGAACGCGAGTAGGGATCGCACGTTGAAAGCGAGGACGGGCCGGGGCCGCCTCAGGCTTCCGAGCGACATCGCGGGCGAGAGGGTGGTGGTGCCAGGGAACCGAGCATGGTCCAACCTGGCCTTTTTGACGAGGGTCCGACCGTAGCATTCGTATCCGCGTCTGCGTCCTCATCCTCATCCTCATCCTGATGCGTGCGCTTGCGCTGTCCACAGGTGTGGTGGCGGTTTCTTCGGATACAGTGGCGGAGGGAGCGGGCCCAGCTCAGGAGAAGGGCGGCGAAGGGCCGGTGCTGCTGGAAGCGACGAACGATGCGACGAGTGCCGACGACGCCGTCGCCGTCGATGCCGAGGTGACGGCCTTGCGGCGCAGGGTTGGGGAAATGCGTTTGCCCAGCTGCTGGGCAGGCTGGGACGGGGGAAACGGTGCGGTAGGCATAGCGCGCTGGGACGAGACGGACAGCTGCACCATTTTGCAATGGAAGCGGGCGGTCGTGGTCGTCGCAGAGAGGAGGAAGAGGTGGTGGTAGGTAGAAAAAGACGGCGGGCATGTACACAGTTAAAAGCAAGGCGTTTGGTGAAAAAGGGCCCGATGCGAGTGTAATCTGAAACACGAGGCAGCCATCGCCTAAAGGAAAGCTCAGGGCGCTCAGGTCCCAAGTAGTACGACCGGTTATATGGGGGGACGTGCGCATCGCACTCAGGCACGGCGTCTGTGTCTCATCCTGTTGGGCAGCAGGGACGGGTGACCCGTGACGGGACGCTGCATGGGTGACTATCGATGATGATGCATGATGCGCTTGCGGTGATAATAGTGCAAGGGCAGAGGGGCATGTGTGCTGGACAGCAGGGCGCCAGCTGCATGTCTCATAGCTAGGGCCTCCCAGCGCGGCGCCAGTGTCTGCGAGGACTTGGCTCTAGACTCTGCCCGGCCCCTCTCTGATTTTGGGTCGCGTGCCGTATTCCCCTTGTCACCCTAACCCCATAGCGCAAGCGGTGGTATGCACTTGCCTAGTGTCCTCATGTCCTGGCAACCAAGCTAATCATATGTCACCTGCTATCACCCTCCATCACCCCCCGTCCTATCCCTGCCAGTGCGTCTTCTTCAGGCTCACCACCAAACGACTGGGGATTTGGTAGGTGTGTAGCAACGCGGGCACAGCAGCCTCGCCCATAGTAGCAGCGCGAGGAGCTCGCTAATAAAGGGAGGCAGGCTGGAGCATTGGTGTGGTTGTGAATGGGCTGGGCGGAGTTTGTGCTTTGCTTCGTGTAAGGGGGATTGGTTTATGGATGCCGATGGTATTCATTCAGGTTGCATATTATGGAACGGTGTCAGTTATATATAACACGGAGGAAAAGGAACAAAAACTGTCGGTATACTAACGAACGCGCGATGAGAAGCACACACCCGCCAAAAAGTCCAGGATGACGCAGAACACAGTGTTATAGGCACCCGGTCGGTGGGTATGTAGTGCGTGTGATCCGTCATTAAAAATCCTTCGCGTCATTGGCGCTGAGGGTATGGCCGCAGTGGGTGGAAGATGGGAGCATAGCTCTGTGTGCCCCCTGTCATTATTCGAGAGAAGGCCAACTGCAATTCCTCCGAAGTGTTTAGTATGAAGCAGGAGCACCCGTAATACCGAGTACGGATCCCGTTTTACATCCTAAGATAATCGAGTTGCTTCACAGCGAAATTATGCGACAGGACCTGTTCGTCCACATTGCCACCGTACTAGTCTTCGCCTCCCCGGAGGACCCTGTAGGACCACGCGCGCTCCAATCGGCTCGCCCAACACAGCGCAAGCGCTCACCATTTCCCCGCGAACCGATTCCCCGATAAAGTAGACCTCGCCCAGACCTCTCTCTATATAGCTCCATTCGGATCCGCCAACATCAGAGGGTGTCGAGGCTTGAGGCTTGATAAACCGCGAGTGCTGAGAGTCCTGGATGATCACCCTTCCTCTTACAGGGAAAGTACTCGCCCTTAATTAATGAACTGTCGGTCTCACGGGTCCCAGCAGTCCCAACCCGGGGTCCACCCAAGATAAAAGAGCCACAGCCGTTCAATGAACCCACAGTGTTCACGTTAAAAAACATAGAGAAATCAGTTTTGCCTAACCTAGGTCCTATAGACAAAGACCCTCTGCAACACTATAGATGTAAGCCACACACTGTTACCTTTTTGTTATCACATGTCATTAAGATAACTCTTATTTTGTGCCTGCGCCTTACTCTGTGCTTCTATACAGCGTTCGCTTTTCCTTTCTCCATCTTGTTCTCATGACCGATACCGCTTTGATTCGCTTCTCGATACTTATTTCACGTTCCTGCTCGTGAACACCGCTCTCTTCCCGTAGTTCTTCGCTCAGTCGAAGAAAGGCCACACATTTTTGCTGCACCGTGGAAACGGAGTACTCCATTCGACGCGTAATCTTCAATTAAGCTAGTAAAGTGGGCTAATCCATCCAACGGCGGAGCAATGACTAATGTGCGGCTGAGCGGAAACGAGGTTATTAGTAAAGCGGAGAGCGCGGGGGTGTCAAGGCGACAGACAGGCAACTAGCACATAGGAAGGGAGAGGGTTAGTAACGGAAACGGTGGTTGCGCGCGCGCCGGGAGCAGTGGGCGCTGAGTAGCCCCGTGCGGGTGCGGTGCGGGCACGGCGGCAGCTAGGCGTTCTCAAATCATCCCTTCCACGTCACAGCAGATGGGGGCCAGTTGGTGGCCTGAGTAGGTATATAGCCGGTATCCCGGTATACCAGTATACCCGTGAGGCTGTTCAGTTCAGCTGGGAGGACCTGAGATCCCTGAGAGAGCCTGAAGGCCTCACCCTGAGGCTCAGCGCCCACAGCGCCCGGAGCGGCTCAGGCCTGAGACCGAGTTGCTTGCTGCCACCCACAAGTAGGCTTTTGGTTGTCGAGGGTGTCTGTCTGACAGATGATCGAGATGATCGACTGATCGACGATCGAGGCGCGCACTGGGTCCGGGTGCATAGGATTATCGAACAGTGATTATACTGATCACTTCTTCGTGATGCATGATGTGATCGAGATCGATCGACGATCTGCCAACACCTGAGACCCTGAGAGCTGCCAGCGTGTCCAATGTGCCCCCCAAGTCTCAGATCTCACAGCGCCAAGCAAAAGCAGTCTATTCTTTCCCTAAGGCCTAAGGCCTGGCCGAAGAGCGCCTGCGAACCCGAGCGCGCTTATAATATGCAGCTAGGGCGAATCCGTCAAGGCGCCTGCCGCTCCGCAACAGATCACAACACTACCACTGCACTGCTCCAACACGCCGCGAGCCTTACTGGTACTGAGACCCACATAGGTCTGACATCGTTCCAGGGTCAAACGTCGGGCCTCAGGCCTCAGGCCCTCAGGCCTCAGGCGTCACACAATATGAAGAGCAATTTTGGGCTGAGAGAGAGTAATAGAGGATAGAGGATAGAGGATAGAGGATAGTAGAGGATCATGCGCATACATGTTACATGATGCTTTTTATGTGGGAAACGTACATAATACAATTAAAACGCGGGGATACACCCCCCCCCCACTTATGCTCCTTCCCCACTTATGCTCCTTTTCTCCTATAATGCATAATGTACCAAACTCTTCCATCGGGGTAGGTAGAACAATTTCCTTCCTCCTTTTTTTGGGCCCTGAAAGCCTGAGCTCCAGATACATATCCGCCTTTTTCTCAAAGAGAGGTGTGGCCTTTTGCAAAAGTCTCTCTTCGACTGGGCTGGGCGCTGGGCGCTGTGGGCGCGGATCCGCTGATATGCAGTAATGAGAGACATCCTTTGATGGCCGCCAAAGCACGCCGGGTGCCTAAAGCACAACACACATCAAAACGTCAGTATGTGATTCGCGTGATTGTATTAACGCTTTGCACACAGAGCGGAGACCTATCGTATCGTATCGCTCAAACAGATCCTAGGACAGAGCGAGGCGGCACAGACATTGTATACGCGATGTAAAGGGGGTAGTAGAGAGGCATACGATAACTGCACAGAGGGCGGAACAACCATATACGGGAGGTCTGGGCGTAGCGAGAAGGAGCTGAGCGAGGCTTGTTGGAGAGAGGGCAAGGGGGAGGGGGAGGGGCACCGTACGAGACGAGACGATATGAAGCCAGAGGAGGACGGGGAGAAGAGAGGTTATTCAGCAAAAAGGGCGATGACAGTTGAGAAGCGGCCAAGCTGGGGGACGGGAGGGTATATAGCTGCGCCCCGAGAGGCGACCGTCAACACCCGAGAAGAACGGGGTGCGGCATTATATGTGACACGAGCGGACCGATAGGAGCAAGGCACGCTTCTCACGCAAAAGGGGGGTGTCCGTCTCGTGCTCTCATGGCGAGGACAGCTGTCACAAAGCCGAGAACGGTAGGGGCAGGTCAGACCGGTGGCTCGGTCTGACCCAAGGGAAGAATCAAGTCCATAGGTGTGCCGGGCCTTCGAGACGACCGAGGGGTGGGAAGGCAGTTCATCGTCTCTCGCCCTTCTGTGCCCAGGGACCACCCCACATACTTGGTACCCGACTCGGAGCGCCCTGGGAAGAAGAAGAAGAGGCCATGGTCAAAGCAGGCGTAGGAGCTAAAGGGTCTGGTACAGGCGAAAGGGAGGAGAAGGAGGGCACAGATGTTGTCCAATGGGGCACCGTCAATCCACCATCGAAGGGTGCAGAAGAGGGCTGCGGTAGGAAGCTCGTTGCGACGGAAGGGTTGGGGCATAAGTGAGATTGAAGTCCACTATAGAGGTGTGTGGGCCTTGCTGTGCCTGCTGAGACGGAGTGGCTGGGGGGTCGAGTGGCCATCCAGACGCGCTGTGGAGGGGAGGGGAAGAGGAGCGGGTGGAACGACTGGAGGAGGTAGAGGGTTGAAGAGAAGGAGGTTCCGAACTAGGGGTGGCCGTTGAGTGGGCCATGGTGACAGAATCAGAGTGCTGTGAAACCCTAGAGGGGCTAGAGATTGGAGTATTACCGTCTGGAGGCACAGGAGGGGAAGACGTGGCGGTGGGGATGTAGAGGGCGTCCGAGAACCGACCGTGCTCGAGTAAGGCAGCAAAGGTAAGGAGCGAGTCGGGCTGGACATTGACTCGGTAATTCAAGAAGCGAAACAACTCTTGTTCCATCGTGTTGATGTCGCGAAGGGTGAACAACCCTTGGCTTACGATGGTCCATGACTTGTTCGAATATGTATCGTCACACAGGGATTTACTAGCGAGCATAAGAGCCGAAATGAAGAGACGGTGGCCACTGCTACCGCGCGAAGCTGGGAATCGCTGTTTGAGCCGCCTGAGCAGGTAGAGAGCCTGGTAGATCACTGCGCCGGGTAGACGTACGCGGTGCAAAGCATAAGCAAGAACTCAAGCAGGGGTGAGATTACCGTGGCTGGCGGATGGCTGCTGGAGCGGGGGCGAGACGAGTGACCTCCACCGACAGAGGAAACGGGCAGGACGTTGGGACAGGAAAAGAGGGACATTACAACATGCTGGCACAACTCGGCTTGACCTGTCTCACACAAGAACACATACAGGGGCAAGTTAGTGGGGGGAGAATGGGCGGGTCGGCGTTCCGATCGTTCGTACGCACCTCGAAAACCCCACAAGTCTTCTGGATTGCTGCGGTGCATGGTGGGGGAGACGGTGGGTGGTGGGGGCCGAGGTGGGGGCATGCGTCTGTCGCAGTTGGTGGGCTCATGCACTGGAGACATTGGACCGAGTAAGGGGGGGGGCAGATGGGCCGGATGTAGGCGAGAGGAAGAGGGGGCAGGGGGGGAAAGTGGGCCCGATGAGGGGCATGTGCATGCACACAGGGAGGGGGATTGGCAAACCGCTGACTGGGCGATGGCGCGGCGTTTCCGGCTGATGCACGGTCGAGCAGGCGGTGAAAGAGCAATGGGAGGGGCCAAGGGCCTCGTTCCAAGGCGTGAGTAATGATTTGGCTTCAACGATGAAGGATGACGATGAAAGGATGAAGCGCGGCCCGGACAAAGCCCCGGACGGCTGCTCGGCTGCTCGGAGCACAGCGGCCTGCTGTGGTGGAGGAGGGAGAGCGAATTGCCAATGGATGAGTGTCTGGGTGGACAGGTGTGGCTGGGGAGGGACGAGAATGCACTTGTGGCTGAGATCAGCCTCAGCGCCGACAGGAATTGGAGGATGACGAAGCCAGATGAGGGCGGCAGGTCAGAGATCAGGTTGCAGTGACTGGTGAGATCACAGAAGAGACCAGCAGGGCAGCTCGGCCACGCAAAGGGTTACCCAGACGGGTACGAAACTGAAAGTGGCGTGCAGATGGCGAGGATGAGATGGCGGGGAGACCCTCCCATCCAATCCACACCGAGAGGAAAGCTGGTGGACAATAGGGGGATGGATGCCAGGGGCACTCTGCTAGCTCGTATTCAATCGCCACTGGAAACGCCTTGGGGTTCTCACGCCGGATTGAACGTTGAGGGTTGAACGTTGGTTGAACGTTGAGGGTTGAGGCCGAGGCCTGAGGGGCCAATTAACAGAAGCGGCGCCGAAAGCGGAGAGAAGGGGGGGCAGCAGCGAGCGTTGGGGCCAGGTGGTGGGTGTGGGGCAGGTACTATATAACCTTCGTCGTCTGCTGCACCGGCTGCGGAGGCGGCAGGCGTGGCCATCGCGCTGTCTGGCACACAAAGGCTCCAACGGCCAGGGGAAAAGGGCGAGAGAGTCACTAGTCACTATAGCTGGTCTCTCGCTGTAGTCACAAAATAACTCACGCGGCACAGAGCCACACAATTCAACACGACTCCCGACTCACGCATCGGCATGGGAAGGTAGGTCACTAGGTCACTAGGTCACACTAAGGTCAATCTCATCAACTGATGCGATGCATCTTTCCTAGTGACTCTGTAGATCCCTCGACTGTGTCGCACAGCAATTATCCGTCGTCGGGAATGGCCGCCGGGGCGCGCTGCGCCGGTGCGGCTTGGCTGAGCGCGGCTGAGCGGCTGAGAATGTGAGTACACTTGACGTACTCAACTGAGTACTGACTGAGTGCTTAGACTGGGCCGCCCAAGCTGAGCACGGATGCTTGATGAAGGGACGCTTGATCGATGACGTCGATGACGTCGAGATGCCTGTGGGGCCAGGGACTGGCGTAGACAGATCTGGGCTACTGGCGCTTTTGGGCGCTGGGCGCTGAGCCACGGGTCTTCGTCGTTGCGGGTGCGACAGGGTGCGGCGATGGTGGCCAGATCTCGGAGCACACTGGGACACTGTTGTACCCGCACATGTGGCTGTGAGAGAGCTCAGTGGCTCAGCTGTCCAGCCGGGGCCCTCTTTAGTACCTCAGCGGCTCAGCGGAAGGACTGAGGCTCAGACCGCTTGCTCAGGCCTGGGCGCCTGAGGAGCGCCTGAGCGCCTTCCCCAGCAACTTTGGCAAAAGACGCATCGACCACAGCACCCTGTTGCACAAGCCGATCGACACACGGGGGACTCCCCGCTCCCTCCTCTCCGCTACTAGTACCGCCACAGGCCACACCCAGCCACCCCTTCCCTCCCACCCCCCCGTTCGTGGGGGGCGTGTGACACCAAAGGGGGGGCACAGGGGCTTGAGGAGCTTGAGACGTGGCCTACTACGTACCTATGGCATGAAAGAGACGTCAAAGCGTCAAATCTCAGACAGAAGTACGCATACCGGACGTGGACAGCGGCGTATATTGACGTTATCTTGTGTTATACATATCAATGATGATCGATGATCGATGAACCTGGTTGGCCAATTTGGTTACCTCCACCTATTCACATGCAACAGAGTGGAAATGGTAGAGAACGTCCATTTCATTGGCAGACTTAAGAAGGCTGGGACAGGGGAACGCTACGTCTAAACCTAACCGTTCATCTTGCGGGGTTACTTAGGGGCGCCACCAGGGTCAAGGAACCAGGGGATCGCCAGGATATCAGGACCCTCCGGCTCATGCCATCCGGTCCCGTACCCTAGGAAGCGCGTATGGACACGGAGGAACGTGGTTGACATCCGAGCGAGGAACCATTTCCACTGAGACTTAGTAGCCAACTCCTTCCAATGCGCAAACAACTTGCTCGCCGTCTTGGCGCCGTAGTATCCTCGCGTCGTCAAAACCAGGGGGAAAACGTCTCTTGAGTGCGTCCCTGGTACTTGGCGTTCTTCTCGCATTCTGCTTGTTCAAGCATCCGAAGCAGCTCCTTCTCCCGGCGTTCCAAGGGGGTTGCGGTGCTCGCGTGCACCACCCTCCGGAACGCGCTCTGCGCTGCCAGTGATCCCGTGTCGCGCAGCGTGTGGTCGACCTCCATTCCTGATCCTCCCAGTGCTCCGGGTCCATCACGCGGTAGTCAGTGCGCTGTGTCCTCTGTCTCCGGCCATCCTCGTCCTCCACCATTGGTTCGTTGTGGACATGGGTGTCGGGAATGGAGCGTAGGAGCTGGAGAATGGGCTCCCGCACTGCGTCATGCAACGCTCCAAACTTGGCCTGGGAGCGAGTGCAATACATGATGTGCTCCAGCGAGGACATGACACCGCACTTGCACATGCTGCGCGTGGTGCGGCACAGCGTGCGGAGCTGGAGACCAACCTGGACCTGCTGGTCGGAGAGCCTGAGGTATGGGACGGACGGAATGGCGGAGAGCCATTGTGGCTCAGCGGGTTGCTGTGCTCAACCACGTGACGACCATCGCAGCGTCCAGCTTCTGGAGCAGCTCCTGTCGACTTTTCTCCCACATCTCGCGGCAGCGCTGGCGTTGCTTCGTAAATGCGTTGGCCTCTGCCGTTTGCGGTCCCGAACGGTCAACATAAGTGGTAATAAGATAGTCGTTGACCTCGTTGGCCGCGGCACGGGCGTGGGGCGCGATATACGAGTAAAGCGGGCTGCCGCATCCTCCTAGCCGGAGAGGCAGGCTCATGAGCATGTCGAAGTGGTCGTCCTTGGCACCTTGGGGATCCTCGTCGCCCCGGATCCGTCTGAACTCCGTACAGATGAAGGCATCGATCTCGGCCAGCACTTCGTCTAGCTCTCCTTCCATCTGCATGGTGCGGAGCAGGTGGCGCAGCTTGGTCTGAGTGCTGAGCCGCCATAGTAAGAGGGTCCCTGGCGGGTGATGCCATCAAACTTAGGCATGTTCTCCCTCAGACTGGCCAGTTGGGCCCGGAGCCACGATCGACGACAGTCTACCCCCCTCCCACAAGTGCCCAGAACCTGCAGACCATCCTCCCGGATCTGGTCCCGGTCCCGCTCGACGCACTTGCGCAGGTTGAGCTTGAGGCCTGACGCGTCGTCTTCCAAAATCTCCGCAGCTTGGCCGGTAATGCCTGGCTCTGGACCGAAAATGGTAATGTCGTCCAGGTATGCCATCACCAGGTGCCCCGGCGGCAGAGCAATGCTCAACTTCTCTAGCGTGGGCCGCACTGCGATGGAGAAGAAAAAGGGGGCGAGGGGGTCGCCCTGCCGCACGCCCTCTGCCGACAGGACGCTGGTCTCATTTCCGCCCGACGCAACCCAAAGCTGGGTGGGGGAACCATAGATCCACCGGCCCAAGGTGAGGAGGTGGGGGGCGTAGGCATGGAGCGCCTTGGCGAGTGTGCGACGGCGCACAGTGTTGAACGCGTTGGTAAAGTCGAGCATGGCGACGTGGCTGAAGTCGCCCATTTCCGCATCGTTCTCCCCGCCTGGCGCTGTCATGCGCTCGACCATCCGCACGATAGGCTCCACCCCGTTTTGCGATGCTACTCCCAGCTGGGTGGGGAGAAGCCAGCTGTTGGGTTTGATCGCTCGAGCGATGGCCTTGGCGCACAGGCGTAGATCAGCTCCCCACAGGCGATGGGGCGGATACCTCCCGATGCCTTCTCCAGGGGGGTAAGGCGGGAGGCCAACAGGAGCTTGGTAGAGTACGTTGACTCTACAATTTTGCTTTTCATGTGACCTTTGGGGCCTGGCTTTTTCGCCTCTGGCTTGATGTTGAGGCAGGTTGAGATCTTAAGGCTTGAGGCTTGAGGTCAAGCTTGAGCTTGAGGGCCTGAAGCCCTGAGGCCTGAGGTCAGGGACCGGGCTAAGTGGCCCACCCGCCTTGGGCCATACTGGGTCGCAAAAGCTGAGAAACACATGAGAGATCGGAGATGGGAAAAAAGGCCTCCATATGGCAGCGGGAAGCTGCTGCAAGTGACTGACACCGTGGCAGTGAGCTCACCGGTCACCGGAGTTCGGTGTGAATATCTTCGATCTGTCTTGTGGCAAATGGGTAAGACTGGTGGCACCGGGTACTTGCGGGGCTCTGGTAGGCCCTGGCACTGGCCGATGGTTGCTCTATTAGTCACACGTTTCTTTGAGGTTGACATCCTCCTCATTAACCTCCTTTGTGTTGGTTGTGCCTATCGAACACTATAGAATACTGTGTGGCTGGCAGCTGCGCGCCGCACATCTCAAACCATACACACTCCCCCCCAACCCGGCCCAGGCAAGGGAGGCAGGAGGGGCCCAACAGAAGATGCATCGGCTTAACCCACTGTCGCCCGTACCATGTAGCACTCGTCCTCAATAGGGAAGTATCCACCCCAGCCCAGTACCCACAGCCTGTACCCCAACGGGAAGCTGGAAGACCCGTGTTGCCCTGGACTGCACAGCACATCTCAGACGGAGGCAGCGTGGACCCCGTCGGAGGGCAATGCAGCAGAGGCGTGATCGGCAATCGGTGAAACTGAAGCACCCGCAGTGGGCTTTTTAGAGCGCTTTATTGTTTTAGGCTAGAGTGCGGTGCAGTGCCGGCCCCAGTGATTCTCCACATCTTCCCCCAGCCCAAGGACACTGCCAAAATCATGGCGGCTATAGTTGGCGTTTAGCGCCTACCGGTTACCCCAGCTTCTTGAGCCTCGAGGCTGTGACATGCAAGCGCGCTAAACTCACTTCCCACCGAAACATACGCACTAGCGCGGCTTTGGCCCCACAGGCCACGCCTCCACACGCGTGGCCGCCGAATAGGCACAGGAATAGACAACCCCCCCGGATCGCATCGATCTCGCAGTGTGTGGGTGGGGCTCGATCATCGATCACGTTAAACAACGATGCATTATCCGGAGAACGTTTGACGTTTGACAGGCATACCTCGGACACGTTCTTAATGCCTTTACTGGACGTGGAAGAGACGATGCCCTTGCGGTTGTCCTCACTTGTGCGAATTTGTCGAAAATGAGCGGCGGCTGAGCCTCAGCGCTCATTCTGAGCTGAGCGTGCTCACATGCTGTGCGAGCACAGGCCGACGAGGGTGTTCCTTCATTGTGGGCCGAATCCAAGTCGATTTGATGCACACGACCACCACGATCGAGAGTCATCTACCAGAAGAGAAATGCGATTCCTCCTGACAAATGGGCGTCAATAAAGACCTTTTTACCCGAAGTTCAGGCATCCGTTGAGTGACGTCCTCACTCCCCGTGCCGCATTCTCGGATTCTTTCTCGGCCATCGTTCGGTGGCAATTGTATACAGTCTGTTTTGCTTGGCCATGCCCTTTACGGTCGACCCAACACAGACTCCAAAAGCGTACATAGCTGGGACAGACGCCGCCTTGTTCTGTCCCACAGCGCTGGTCGTACTTGCTCGTGCCACCCGTGTGGATTCTCGACCGAGCGGGCACCATGTAAGATATAGCCGCTGAAGGCCAGGCTATTGCTCTTGAACGAGAGGAGAGGTCACGCAGCGAAACCCCCTCGAATTGGCATGCCAGGTGAGTGCGACACATAAGCTAGACATTGCTTTGGTCATCGTCAGAGTACATCTAATGGACCGTGAACTAGCACACCACTTTTTTATTATGACAGCCCGGGGATGAATTGATGTTGGAAGTGAAGCGGAGGAATATGCGGCAAGAGGCTTCTCCCTCTTGAGGTTTGGGTCGGACTGCTGAATGTCCACAGGACAGGACAAGAAGGGTGGGAGGCACGACCTTGACATGTGATGTCGACAGTCAACGAGGATCAGTTGAGTGAGTGCTATAAGAAGAAATAATCATTGTATAGGACATGTAACTCAAGTAGAAACACACATATGGGTTCTGCCGTCCCCCTTCTGTCTCCCCTCAAACATGGTGGAATGAAGATCAAACGATGGGGTGCCATATCCCTTCGTATCCTTCAGGTTCGTGTTGCAGACATAATGGAAGGTGACATCACTGTGGCTGTATTGTGCCGCCGCGACCAACTGGCCGTGACCAGATGGCCCAGCTGACTGAGAGAATTATATATGCAGCTGATCGCGAACACGGAGGTGGGCGAAGTGCCGAGTTGGAAGCGGTGCCCATCGTGGAGAGAAGAAAGAAGCGAGAAGCAAACACAAAAGCGCAACGGAAGGTATCTCCTCGTCACAACAGTTGCAAGGGGTTCTTATTAATTCGTATTGTGTGTGTCTAGCCATTGCGGAGGGTTAGGGAGTGCAATGGACTCCAGGCTGAGGCTGTGGGAACAGATGTACATCAATGAGCTGCAATGGGTTTGCCATCTCTCCTCATGCTCAGTTTCCCTTCTATACACCCATTTCTACCTTCTCATCTTCCGTAATATATGCCCGGCAAAGGTCTGCAAGTAATTGGTCAAGGGCTTTATTGGATGCTGCTCGTCCGCGTTGGTTTGGCACCATCGACGACCTATTGAGTATGGGACGCTTGGTTCCAGCTGAGGTAGGACATGTCCCCCATCCGACGGGGCTTGATGAGGTGGCGAGCGGTAAAGACGATTCCCAATAGGACGCAGCAGCCAGCCACGACGAGGTAGGTAATCCCAATCACCGAGTTGCGTCCGCCCGTCCAGGATTCGGTGGAAATCACAATCGCTTTCCGACCCTGAAGATGGAGACGGGGTAATTGTATGGATAATGATACGTACGTGCCGGCGGCCATGTTGTTTTGTCTTGGCGCATGTAGAGCTTACGGAACGTAGGCAGCCAGCGGTGAGCATCCAGACGGCAAAGTGCTCGTCCTTGCGCGGGTCAAAGAGCGAGTCTGGGGTGTAGGACGTTGGATAGCCATAGGGCCCCTTGCTCCCTTGCCACCACGGCGGCGGCACACACCCATCGGCTGTATAAGGGGGCGCACCGTACTTGTTCATGTCGCCTGGCCAGGCAATGCCTGTCTCGCTCATGGTGTACGTCTGGTTCTGCTGCCCGCCAAGCGCATTAAGCAAGATGGGCGATTGAAACGTATCGTTGAAGATGCTGTTGGCATCAGCCCACAAGGCCAGATGGGTAGTTGAACCCGCGTATCGTTGCCCTGGTCCACTTGTTGGGTCGCGACCGGATGGCACGAGCCATGGGCCGAGTCCAGGTGCTCGGCGGTCGGTTGTGCCCAGCAAGCTGGTCAGGTCGAGAGACTTGACATACCTCCGGTGGTTCTGGTAGTAGTTGGTCAGGCGGGGTAGTAGAAGAGATGGGCGCTGGCAGCTGCTCTGGTAAGCTCAACGTCGATTGGCAGCCTTGCCTTCAGGCGCATTCGCATCGTCCACCACGCCCACGCCGGCGGGTTCCAGCCCGCGGTGCGGGTGTTGTGGAGGTGGAAGGGTGTATTGCGACTTGGGCATGGCGATGGGCGAGCCAGTGGTGCTGCGCGTGTGGCGCAGTCAGTGTAGTCGATGGTAAACTGCGAGACTTGCTCGGCATAGTAGAGCAGCACCGCCCCAATCGGAGCAAAGATGATGGCTACAAGGAAAAGATGGGCAGAACAGTGCGTGGCGTGAGAAGCGGCTGCCATGCCTTGAGACGCTGTGTTTGAATGCAGTGTCTGCACGCGTGGGTCAGCGTGTCAGCGCATAGCAGCGGCGGCAGAAGACCAGGCCGGGGGAAGACGTACTGGCTGGGCGGGGCGGGAGTGCTGGGCATCTGAGGCGCGTGTGCTGTGCGTGGGGTGGATGTGCTCGGGTATTTTCAGCTCAGACCCGCTGCTGTTGTGGCTGCTGCTGCCTGCAGCAGGCGCGGCGGCGGAAGAGCCCCATGCGGTGGCGGTGGTGGTGGCGGGCGGCGGTGGCGGTGGCGATGGCGATGGCGGCCGCGGCCAAGGGGATGGAAGCCCCCAAGCGCGGCGGAGCCACCCGTGAAGCAGCAACACCTCCCCATTTCATATTTCACCCCCACCTGGCCATCGAACCGGCGTGGCTGAACCGCCACCCACACCCCACCCCACCTCTTCCTCCCCCGCATGTCGCGTCCGTCCAGCCCCAAGCCGCGGCCCTCCGCGGGCATCGGCACCGCCGCTCGCCCCCGACGCCGTGGCCATCCGGCCCCACGCCCACCCCGCTGGCCAGGGCCCGCCGCCGGCCATCGGCGCTGGGCCAGAGCGTGACCGCCGAGCAGAGCGGCGAGCGCCCCCGCAGCGTCCCTGGCCCCGCCCGGCCAGCGTCGGTCGCACCAGTCCGCAGATGGCGCGGCGATCGTATGTGCGCGGGCTTCTTCCTCCGCGCGCTCTTCCTCCGCTCCAGCCCGTCGCCCTCGGTGCCCACACCGCCAGCGCCGCCGAACGGCGTGCATCCATCGGGCCGGCTTGGTGCGTCGCCCTTGGTCGTGCTTGCCGTGTGTTGGCCGCTGACGCATGGTGTCTGTCTTGTGGTCCCGCAGGCCCCTTCCCGCGACAAGTCCATCCTGCGTGTGGCTGCTGCGTCGCTCCAAGAGGAGTCGCACCCTTTTTCAGCCGAGGTGGCCTCGGAGGCGCGGCTGAGCCGGGAGCGGCGTCTCGCTTCCTCCAACTCTGAGCACCCGTTCTCCTCCGGGGCAAAGTGCTGGGCTTTGTGCTGCCTCCGTCTTTGTCGCTGGGCCAGCGTCCTCCTTTTGGCTCAACCCTGCGCCGGTGGGGCAAGGGTACGGCAACGGACGTGGGAGGAACAGGACGACGAGGAAGCCGACCCGCTCGACACGCTCCGGTTCGGAGTGGATGTGGACAGCGACCAGAGTTCCGGCGACGAGGTACCCGATGCCGTATGGGCTCCGCGCGAACTGGATACCGAGGTGGACATGATGGACATGGAATTGGACATGGACTTGGACGAGACAGGCAGCACTGTGGCTCCTCCCCGTTCCTTGGCCCGTCCTACCTCGACCGAGGCCATCTGGACCGAGTTCCGCGACCACCGTCGTCCCTCTGCGACCCTCTCCACGTCTTGCCCATCGGGACCACAACCTGAGTGCAAGCCCCGGCACTGTCTTCCCGCCCAAACGTCCTTTTGCCCCTTCGTCGTTGGGCGCAGTGCAGGACTTGGAGTCGACTGGCAGCCCATCGGACCCAACCCCCATGCAAGCCACACCTTCCACCTCCCGCGCTACCACACCCATCTTACAGAACGGACCGGGGGACCGACTCATTCCCCCGCTGCCTTTCCCTCGTGGCGGTTCGGCTCCGAGCAGCACACCATCTTCCATGGGTCCTATGCCGCCTGGCTCGCGCACCCGCCTTGGCAAGCGCAAGGTCGAAGACCGCTTTGAGCCCTATGCCAACTCGGTATACAAACGAAGGGCAGTGAGCCCAATGCACCCCTTGACGCTTTCCACCTTGTCGACAGGGGGGTGGGCGGGGGCATGATGCCTTCGCCCACAGGAACCCCGATCTACCCTTACCCTCCGGGAACTGGCACTGCCAGTCCCGGCCCGTACTCTGTTGCCTCCTTCTTCCCTCACACCCGCTCCGCCTCCTGGGCACCCAGTAAGCGCCGTGCTTCGTCGCGCCCGAGATCGTCCCGCTCCTCTTCGCCTGCCACCACGGCCCCCTCTGCCGCCGCGCTGCTGCTGCTGCTGCTGCCCTGACGGGCCTTGGTTCCGAGTCCGGCTCAGGATCTGCCTCGGCCTCCGGATCCGCCTCCGTTCGCCCTTCCACACCCACCTCCCGAACTATGGTCTCCCCCGCCTTGGGTCCTACCGGCGTAGTTGCCACACCGCTTGGAACTCCCAAAATGCTAGCCTCCACCCCGCTGGCTGGGTGGGGGGCCCGGGTACGGTTCGGGCGCGGTAGGATTAAGTTTGGGCGTGAACCATCAGGTTTTTTCCCCGAGCGCGTCTTCGGCTTCGGGCCGGTTAGGACCGTGGTCCCACCGGCACCCGGAAGACGGACAAGAGGAGGAAGTGCAGGAAGGGATGAGTATGATTGGTCTGTCTTGAATGCTCTGCCCTGTTGGGCGCAACTCAACTCCTCGTCCTACTTTCCACTTCCTCGGACAGGACGTTCACGTTCATGTTTGCTTTTTCTTCTGCTCTTGTTGGCCTTATTCTGTTGGTCCCAGAGGTGATACGATCGAATGATCGTGGTTATCTAGACTCGTCCTTGTTCTGCGCTCCTACCCATCCAGGCATACAAACGATACCTTGAACTCGACTCGACTGGTCTACGAATTATGCACCAAAGAAAACCAGAATGATTGCGCTAGAAACGGATTGGATCTTAAGAGAGACGAGAGCGGTAGAGGGTGAAAGAAACAACACAAGACTAGCCCCATAGAGTTACGCAGCCGGAGCAGCGTCGGCACCAGCCTTGGTGTAGTCTTCCATCTCGGCATCCAAGTCCTCCAGCGTCTTCTTCGGCCGCGCCGCACGAACGGCACGAGTACGCGTCTTGGGGGCCGCCGGGGCTGGGGGAGGGGCGGCACGCGCCTTGGGAGCCTTACGGGCTGCGGCAGGCTTGGCCTGCGCGTTCTGGATCCGACTCGGGTCAACCACAACCTCGATCCGGAGCGGCCGCTTACCGTCAATCAGACGGTTGTTGTACTGCTGGTACGCCTTCTGGCTGTCTCCAGCGCGCTGGAAAATCACCGTGCAAGTTCCCGTCGACACACCGTTCTGGCGATAGTTCATCGCCACCTTGCGCACCGGACCCAGCGAAGACGTAAACAGCTCCCGCACCTGCGCCTCCGTCACATCCGTGGGCAGGTTGGACAGAATGATCTTGTCGCCCATAGGAGCAGCGGGGCGGGCAGCCGGTGGCACTTGCTTGCCGGCCGAGGCACGGCCCTTGGTGGCCGCAGGTGCAGCCTTGGGTGCAGCAGTACCAGCTGCCTTCTGGGTAGCAGAGGAGCGTTTGCGCGAGCCCTTGGCCGAGCGACGCTTGGCCGACGGGTTGGCCTTGATGATCTCTTCGAGCGGCTGGTCAATGTTCATCGACGACTGCAGCAGTAGACCCAAGACCAAAAACACCCCAGGAAAAGGAAGGGGCAGAAGGTACGCAAACGCCACAACAAGAAAAGAGAGAATGAGAGATGGTCCAAGTCAGTAGGCAGGCGAAGAAGAGAGGCAAGAGTCCGTCTCAACGCGCCACAGCAGCCACCTTGCATCGGCAATGCGGGGCCAGGTCGCTTGGCGTGACAGCAGAGTGGCGGCTAACAGTCGGCAACGTGCAGGCCAGCGGAGCGCTGCCCACCGTCTTCGTGCACTGTGAGCACATGAGCAGAGCCCCTCCCTGTCCGAAGGAGGACGATGGGGGGGAAGGAGGGTTGCATGCTGAAGGGGTGGGCAGACGCCCGCTGCTGCACGGTACGCACGACACGCACCGCCCCAATCGCCCGTGGCGAGCAGCGAGCGGCGGGGGAGGGCAGGTGCCCAGAGGGTTGAGCCGAGGCAGACTACGGAGCAGGCAGCGAATCCGAGGACGGGCGCTGCCCGACCAGGCGGCGGCGCGGAGACGGGGCTGAGCCGGCATGGGCGGTGGCCGCGCACAGCGCATGGCCAGACGACGCGTTGCAAGAGGCAGCTGCTGCAGGCGCACGAGCACAACAAGCGGGGAGAAGCACCAGCGGGAGCCTGGGCCTCGTCCCCTCAGCGGGTCCAGAGGGAGGAGCGGGTGCTGACCATTTGGATGGAGGCGATGGTGGTGGTGGTGGGGTGGTGGCAAGCAGACGCAGCGGGCGACGCGCGTTCGATGCCCCCACTGCCCTCCATTCCGCCTCGCTGGGGCCGAACGTCCACCCCGGCGCCCCGTGGGCAGGGGGGCAGTGCGCTCAAACTTCCGATTACGTACGCACCGGCACTGCGGCTATACTGCCCCCGTGCCTGTAGACGTGGCCGCCCGCACCGTGCGAATGGAGCGAGGCTCTTCCGCCGCCCGTGTGGTTATTTTTGACGCGCGTTGGCCCACCGCTTGTGCCATCAGACGGCCGACGTGAAAGCTAGATGGGTGCCTCCACGCGATCCAACCTACGCTACAGCCACCTGCCCGTCTGCCTACATGGTTGCTGCTATACAATGGCTCGCCATCAGACACGGAGCGATGTGTGTATCCCTATGGAGAGCGCACTCGAGAGCAATAGTAGCGAATAGTACACAGGTTGATTTACACGCGAGCAGTGAGCACTGCCCAAGAGGCCGAGAGCACATTTAGCCACCAAAGCCGTACAGCGTGCGGCCCTGGCGCTTCAGCGCATACACCACGTCGAGCGACGTGACCGTCTTGCGCTTGGCATGCTCCGTGTACGTCACCGCATCGCGGATGACCGACTCGAGGAAGAGCTTGAGCACGCGCGTCTCGTCGTAGATCAAGCCGCTGATGCGCTTCACACCGCCACGGCGCGCCAGACGGCGGATGGCGGGCTTGGTAATACCTTGGATGTTGTCACGCAGGATCTTGCGGTGGCGCTTGGCGCCGCCCTTGCCCAATCCCTTGCCACCTTTGCCACGGCCAGTCATTGTAGCTAGCAACAGGAAGCGGGAAGGGGTCAGTACAGGCCTCAGCAGAAGAGAAGGCGACAGCGACAGGGATAGGCAGACGCACAAGTTGGATAGTGAGGAGAAGACGAAGGTAGAGAAAGATGGTGGGGAAACGGGTTGTGTCCGCGAGCAGAGTGGGTTTTATTTGATACGATCAACTCAGAACGATCGATGATCTCACTAGCCTGGGGGCCTGTCTTGTGGGTTGGGCAGCTGCTGGGGCAAGACAGACAGGGCAGGTAGTAGGATGAGTTTCAGCACAACAGTGCGCTGTGTGCGGTAGGCCATACCTACACAGAGGACAAGTGGATGATAACGCGTAACGCACCCTTCGCGTTGTTGGCTCAGGCGCTCACGCGCGTAGAACGAGAGAACGTGCACCGTTCACAACGGGCACAGACGTTCACAAGACTCGTTTTACATTTACTCGTGCCGAGTCGTACGGCGCGCGTTATGCCACGTTCACACGTTCACACCACGTTCACAACCCTGCCAGCCGCCCAAGAGGCGCAAGGGGCGATATTTGAAATTGCAATGGATTGTGAACGCGTGACAGCCAAGATGAATAGCGAATGGCAGCACCACTGTAACACTGCGAACGCTGTGAACGTGGGAGCGGCACAGCCCCTCCAGACCACCAAGCGCCACTCGGCCGCTGAGAGAGTATATAACTGCCTGGCCCCCTCCACCCCCTTGCCCCCCCCACCCGCCCCCACCGACTTGCTTTCTCTTCTTCCTCTCCCACACACTCGCCATGGTGCGTACCATCCTGCTGCGTCCCGACGCGAGCATTCCATCGCCATATCATCGGACTAACATCCTGTCTCCCTTCAGGCCCGCACTAAGCAAACCGCACGCAAGTCCACCGGTGGCAAGGCGCCCCGCAAGCAGCTTGCCACCAAGCAGCTCGCAAGTCTGCCCCTCCACTGGCGGCGTCAAGAAGCCTCACCGCTACCGCCCTGGTACCGTGGCGCTCCGTGAGATCCGCCGGTACCAGAAGAGCACCGAGCTGTTGATTCGCAAGCTGCCCTTCCAGCGTCTTGTGCGCGAGATCTCGCAGGACTGGAAGACCGACTTGCGGTTCCAGTCGTCGGCCGTTATGGCGCTCCAGGAGTCGGCCGAAGCGTACCTCGTTTCCCTCTTTGAGGACACCAACCTTTGTGCCATCCATGCCAAGCGCGTCACCATCCAGCCTAAGGACATTGCCCTGGCCCGTCGTCTTCGTGGCGAGCGCACCTAAAGGAGCACATCGCTTGGCCTCCCCCAGCCCCCGGCTGACCTCCTTTGTATACTAGTCCCTGTTTGCATTGCATTCTCCTTAAGTTACTGTTGCCCGACCGCACATAAAGCTTAAAGATCCGGCGAATTGATTCCGTAGTGTGGAGAGGGGCTGAAGATATGAAATGTGGAGGCGGTGGGAGGAAGCGTATGTCAAATGTCAGGGCACGGGGCGGGCTCCTAGGGCACGGCGAAGTGCGGATGAGGATGAGGATGAGGATGAGGCGTGCGAATGTCAGAAGATGCGGAGGCAGGAGTAGGAGTCGATGGGGCATGCTGGGAGTGTAGCAAGGGTGCAGAGGCCGAAGAACGTTCGAAAGGGCGTTGACGGGAACCCGATCCTGAGCCGCACCGGAGCCAAACTGGATCAGCTGATCCGCGTATCGTTGGAACTCTTCCAAGGAGATAGAGAGGTTAAAGTCATTGAGCAACAGGAACTGGAGTTCTAGCGAATTCAACTCAGCGACTGGCAGACCGCCCACCTACACGTCACCCCCAGTATCGTCAGTACTCAGATACTCAGTTCCAATCCACCAAGATAGCAGAAAAACAACGCACCTTGGCGTACCGCGAGTTGGTGTAAAACACATCTGAAAAGAATTTGCTCGCCACCGTCACAGCCGCAATGACCAGACGGTGGACATTGTACGAATCAATGACAAACCCTTTCATTCCGGGGTAGACAGGCTCCGCCTCTCTTGGTGCCAAGGAATCTGCCCCACTCGAGGCTGACACAGCCTCCGGCTTGGCCAAAGTAGACGGGTGGGTCGGGCTGTCTGAAGCAGCCAGAGAAGTAGGCAGGTCGGGCGTGGAAACAGGAACAACCTCAGCACTGCCGGACCAAAAGTGCCTGTCCCCCTCCGGCTCATACGGCTCATACGATCAAGGTAGATGATCACCGAGAGAAAAACGTCGTTGGTGGTAGGGCAGTATTTGAGGATGCGCAGCAGGTAGTCGGCAATCGAGATGCTGGGTGCGTGGCGCGCATGGAAACAGAGGTTGCTGCCGACGGTTGTGAGAGCACCTCGGGCAGCGGTGGTCATGTACGGCGGGCCACTGATGCAATCCAGCCCGGCTTGGGGGTCGGGATCGACATGGTCTGGGGCGTGGGGTGAGGAAGTTGGATCCGGTCTCGAGGGGGGCGGGACAGAGGCTCCTGGAGGACTGACGGGACGGCGGCGGTCGTTGGTGCGGGCAATGTGCTGGAGCAGGGCAGCGAGCACGCGCAGCAGGTCCGCACTGGGATAGTTTGCCAGATCGACGGCAGAGAGAGACATGCTCAGAGAGTGGGCACCTGGGCTCGCCAGGGGGCAGCGCGCACACGCACACACTCACTCACTCTTGATACTCACACTCTTTCACTCACACGGGCACAGAAGACAAGGACACCACCACCAAGAGCAACCACGCATGCCGAGGCGCGGGCAGTCGTCGTGGGGGATCCCGGGGGATGGGAGGAGGGGAGGAGGAGGAGAGCGTGGTGGTTGGAGGTGACGGCGACGGGGCACAGGAGGCGCTGAGGACAGAGCGCTGCTTACGGCTTACGCCGTCCCGCTTCCCACGTCCCGGCCCAAACCTGCCCAAACCGGCCCATCCCACACCGCAACGTCACGCGTCCCGCGCCTCAGCATCACACACCCATTTTCAATGTTCACTTCAACACGCCCACCACCCGTCCGCCCCCGGTCCTTTCCGGCAAGCATAATGCGGGGCGCAGTACGCAATATACACTGCTTCTGCAATTTAGTATCGCACCAGCCTATAAGATCTCACTTGCCACGTCTCTAAGACCAGCATCTCAAATAGCCCCTCCTGTTCCATCCACTGTTGATGCCAGCTAACCCACACCTCTATTCTCATCCACTCTCCATCCCTTGTAGGGGCACGCGTGATTGGATGTACGTACCTGCCGCACATGTCATACCCAACCGTCCCGCGCCCAGTCAGCTCACGCGCTCCCATTCTACCGCCCGCGTGCACAGCCGAGGCCTATCAATCGTACATTGCAATTCGGCCCCACACAACCAAGCAGCATAGAGGCAGTGCATTGTACATACATCTCCAGCACTCAGCAGAGCACTGGCCAAGGAGGGAAAGCAGCGCCTCAAATCCAGACAGAGAGGCGGAGAACGGTACAAAATTACAGGGTGGACAACAGCAAGTCTGCCCCCCTCCCGCGCTCCCGGACCCACTTTACTTCTTGGCCGTCTTCTTCGTCGCGGCCTTCTCCGTCTTCTTGGCCGCAGGCTTGGCAGCCTTCTTGGTCGTGCTCGACGTCTTCTTGACCGCGGGCTTCTTGGTCGTCGCCTTGGTGCCTGCCTTCTTAGCTGCGGGCTTCTTAGCCTTGGCCTTTTCCGTCTTGGGCTTGACCTCCTTAGGCTTCGTCTCCTTCGCGACGGCCGCCTTGGTACCGGGCGCGAGCTTCACCTTGCCAGAGGGGCCCTTGGGCAAGACAAACACCTTCTTCTCGGCACCCTTGGTGATCGCACGCGCAACCAAGTTCCAAGTAACGCAGCCGGCTGAGCGACGCCGTGGGGGGTGTGCTTAGCCTGGATCCACTTCTTGAGCATAGGGCGCGACAGGCCGGTGCGCGACGCCTCGGGGTGAGCAAGGATCGCTTCCTTGATCATTGTCTGAACGGGACAAGGAGCATGTCAGCTTTGATCCAGGGGGGGGTGGGGTTGCCACCATATCCCCTCGAACCGAACCGAGGGAGAGGCAATGACCTTGACTCAAGGAGGTCCGATGAACACCAACCGAGAGCAGCAGACAACGCGCTCTCCCCACAGAGGACCAGAGGGGAAAAGGAATGAAAGAAAAACGCACCTCGTACGACGGCCCAGCGGGCTTGGGTGCGCCTTGGGCGCGGCCTTCTTCGTGGTAGCAGTCGACATCGTAGGGAACGAGGTGGGAGGAGGAAGAGGTGGTGGTGGTGGTGAGGCGAAAAGGAGCTGGATGTGGTGGTGGTAAAGAAATGAAAACCAGGAGCGTGGCAGCGTTGGTATGCCTCGTGTCGCCTGACCATCCCAAGGAGTCCTTAGGCCTTACCACTGTCTTATTGCCCTTGCACGTTGGGCTTGTGAACGTTGTGAACGCGGTTACGATCATTGGTCGATCATCGCAACTGACTACTGATTAAGTAGCCCTTCTTCTCCTGCTTGCAATGGATAATGGGTTAAGATAACGTTCACAAAAACAATGTCCCCCTGTTGCCGCCAGTACTCAGTCAGGGAAGCCTCCCCGCCAGGCTCAAGGCCAAAAGTCCAATGTCCACTAATCAAGGTCCAAGCCCTTCAGGCCCAAGGAAGCAGCCACGTAACCCTAACGCATCACTTTGGGATATTGGTGCGCATATAATTGCCGCGGGGCCCTGGCCTAACCCGCCTATGCAATAGGAGTAGGTGATTTACAACGCACTCGAAATGGCCGCACACGTATAAGCCAACTAACTGGTTACGGTCACCAGGCCAGGTTCACAACTATTGTGAACGTGCAAACCCCATCCTACAGCATCAGCACCACGCGTTGGTTGGAGAACCGAATCTGCCGCTGGGTTCCACACCACCAACCACAACTCCACCCCTGCAAACGCAATCAATTATGCCATCCCAGATGCCACCGTCGCAGCAAGCATTTCAGACGTGGCAGGTTGGGTGAGCCAGCGTTTGGTGCAGTTTGTACCCCCAATCGAGTCTTAGGCCTTAAGCCCTGGGCCCTATAGGCTAGTAGCAGTGGATGAGATGATGATGTGCATCTGGACATGACCATGACTGAGCGATGATCGATGAACGTTCAATGAACACAACCTTCACCGCGGAACTCTTCGTCAGTCAGTTCTTTTCAGTGAGTAAACATGTTCTCAGCAGTCCTGATGGCGAAGTGGCCTCCGCCTCGGCATAACTACAAATAGTACCTGGGGTAACATGTAACACAGATCTTGGGCACGTCCCTGGTACTTGGCCTCACTTCTCGCAATCCACCTGCTTGTGAGTAGAATAGAATGCAGCCGCTTCCCTCTCGGCGTCATACAGAGGCGTAGGCCCACCCGGTAGTCGGTGTTTATATGATTTGCTTCCTCGCCTCGTTCCTCTTCTTATCCTCCCAGCCGTCGGTTCATTGAGACTGCGGGTGTGCCCTGAACGGCGCGCGCACTAGCTTGAGGATCGGACGCCATCCTGCTCCGTGGACCGGCCTGCGTCCGGATAGAACGGGTATGAGTTCTGGCAGGAAGGATGTGCTCCAAGGATGGGATACGTACTCTGCTGTCAATGTGGTTGTTAGCCACAGCCAGGCAGATGCCCCAGTCTGCCCCCCTTTGTTAGCACCTTGAGCTGCCTGTGAGGATGGTGCTGGGCTTGTTGCCAACCGAATAAACCCCTCAAGTCGTTTGGTGGTGAGCCTGAAGAAGACGCACTGGCAGGGTTAGGACGGGGGGGTGATGGAGGGTGATAGCAGGTGATATGTGATGGCTTGGCGTAGCCCAGGACACTAGGGTGCATACCACCGCTTGGGCTATGGGGTTAGGGTGACGAGCGGGAATAGGGCACGCAGACCCAAATCAGAGAGGGGCCGGGTCAGGTCTAGAGCCAAGTCTTCGCAGACACTGGCGCGCGCTACTATGAGACATGCAGCTGGCGCCCTGCTGTCCACCATACACTGCCCCTCTGCCCTCGCCCGATTATCACCGCAAGCATCATCATCGATAGTCACCCATGCAGCGTCGTCTGTCACCCGTCCCTGCTGCCCAACAGGATGAGACACAGACGCCGTGCCTGAGTGCGATGCGCACCCCCCAGATCACCGGTCGTACTACTTTGGGACCTGAGCTTCCTTTTAGGCGATGGCTGCCTCGTGTTTCAGATTACACTCGCATCGGGCCCATTTTTTCACCACACGCCTTGCTTTTAACCTGTCTGCATGCCCGCCGTCTTTTCCGACCTACCACCACCTCTTCCTCCTCTCTGCGACGACCACGACTGCCCGCTTCCATTGCAAAATGGTGCAGCTGTCCGTCTCGTCCCAGCGCGCTATGCCCTACCGCACGTCTTCCCCCGCCCCAGCCTCGCCCAGCAGCTGGGCAAACGCATTTCCCCGCCCTGCGCCGCAAAGGCCGCCACCTCGGCATCGACGGCGCCGGCGCCATCGGCACTCGTCGCATCGTTCGTCGTCTTCCAGCAGCACCGGCCCTTCGCCGCCCTTCTCCTGAGCTGGGCCCGCTCCCTCCGCCACTGTATCCGAAAGAAACCGCCACCGCATCTGGTGCAGCGCAAGCGCACGCACCAGGATGAGGGTGAGGATGAGGACGCAGACGCGGATACGAACGCTATGGGCGGACCCTCGGTCAAAAGGCCAGGTTGGACCATGCTCGGGTCCCTGGCACCACCCCCCGCGCCCGCGATGGTCACTCGGAAGCCTGAGGCAGCCCCGGCCCGTCCTCGCGTTCAACGTCCGATCCCTACTCACGTTCAGCGTGCAACCCCTCCTCGCGTTCAAATTGCCACCCCACACCTCCTGCGCACACTGCAACTCCTCCTCCCGTTCAAACTGCAAAGGTACGGATCCATCCCCATCAATGCCAGCCAACCACTGTAACGCTAACCTCTTGACCATGTGCATGTGCAGCCTCTTCGCCCGGTGAAAAGAACAGGACGATGTTGCAGCGGAGTTGGACGTTCTCGCCAGTATTGGTGGGACGCAAGTTTGTGGCCCAGCCAATATGACCATGGGCGACAGCATTCTCGCGTATCGCTACATGGTTACCAAGAGCCGGGGCAAGACGAAGTACGGCGAGGCCGTGTCCGCGCTTGACATGGTCACCAACCAACCAGTGGTGATCAGTATCAGTGGCTCCGACAAGGCCAGGCGCATCGAGACGTTGCGTCACGCCCGGAACCTGCATGCAGTCGGCGCGATGAATGCCGACGTGATTGGGTGGACGCGCATGCGCGACGTGTTTCTCTACAACCGCACCCGACTATGCATTGTGTTTGATCGCCAGGCCAGCTCGGTGGACTACTATCTCAAGCGCCAGCTCCAAGGCCGTCGCATGCCCCCGGAACACGTTCAGTCCATCATGAAGCAAATCCTCCTCTTTCTCGCCTCGATCCATGACCAGGGCTTGGTCCATGGCAACCTCACCGCGGACAACGTCATGCTGGACAGTACTGATGCTGCTGCGCGCATCCCCGATCCGTTCAAGCCTGGCCAAACGATTCCTTCCTCTCCTCTTCCAGCGTCCACGTGTCTGATGCGCGCCACGTTCGTGCGCGGCCCAGCATGAGCCCGAGTGCGCTTCCCAAGGCTTGCCGTCCGCCCGAGGCACTGCTTCGCACTCATCCCTGGTCGGCTCCGCTAGACGTGTGGGCGGCTGGGTGCTTGATGCTGCAGCTGGCGATGGGTCAGGCGCCCTTTGGACTGGAAGGAGCGCAAAGGAGGCGTACGCCCAGTACCAAGCCAACAAGCAGGACATTGATCAGAGCGACACGCCTCTCTGTCGCTTCAGAGCGCGCTGGGTGTGATGCCCGGTGCATTTTGGAACGCTTGCCGCCTGAGCAGCGCGAGGCGTCTCTTCTCCAACGGTACGTGCGCACCACCAAGGCTGTGCCCATACCCCACTGCTGAAACACAGCAACAAGGACGAAAAAGCACAGTACCGGTCCTAACATTGGTTCAAGGACCTTGCCCGTCAACTTCTTGAACTCGACCCTACCAGCGCACACGGCCCAGAAAGCCCTGGAGCATCGCTTCTTTGCGATCCAGCCAAGCAAGGATTACCCACGCACCATCCCCTTGCCTCAGTAAACATATTGTTTGTCACCAGCAGGGACCTCCTCCCCATATCCCTCTGTTGTCTTGTGTGTACAGTCTGTATGCTCTTCCGGACGGTACCGGCCTGATTCCCCCACGCATCCTCTCCAGCGGCCTGCATTCCTCTTGCGGCCTGCTTTCCTTTCTCCAATATTGCATACCTCCAGCGGCCTCTCCCGGCCTGCTCCCTCCCCGGCATGTTCTCTCTCGCGGTCCTTCTGATTTTCCAAGGAATCCATTGCATCCGTACATCCCGTTCTGCAGTTCCCTCCCATCGGTATAGATTCCAGCGGGCAAACGCAAAAGTGTATTTTGTGAAGTTCCCGACTCTCGGAAAGATTCGGGAGGCCAGGTAGAGTAGGAGGGCACTCTGGCTGTGGAAACTGGAACTGGACTTGGGACGGGAGCTAGGGGACTGTACCCAGTATCATATATCAGTACTCAGTATCAGAGTGTGGCAAGGTAGTGGCGTGATATGCTGGCAGCGTCAGCTATATATCAGGCCTCGCATGTCACACGCCCCACGCCCTCCTTCGCTCACGCGCGCCACAGTGTGGAGAACCATAGTAGCTCAGAAGTGCGCGGTAACTGTACCACGGTTCCAAAGCCGACCCTACCCGGTACCCAGCCTCCGCTCGAAGCTTGAAGCTAGAACAAGGCCATTAAAGAAAACGGCGAGAGGTTAGGTACATGCCCCAGACGAGAAGAAATGGTGCCAGTAAAGATGATGAGGTGGTGCATGATTAGGATGATCGATGGGGTCCTAGGTACGGCAGGGTACGGGAGGGCGGTGCGCGCGGTGCGGCCTACGGCCTCCGGGTTCTACCATAGAACAGTGGCGCAGAAGGGCGCAGAGCCCTGTGGCTGTACATACAGAGTCGTACCATAATGCCATGCATCATGCATCCGCCCTCGACACCACCCATCAGTTTCCGGCGCCAGACAGGCAACCTACTGGGCGCATATACGAAGCGCAAAGCGCTAAAAGCGCTACAAGCCAATAAGCTTGCCCTAGTTTCACATGCAGCAGCCCAGCGGCAGAGCACTGTGCCATGTCGTCCCAAGTCCGCGCTGGTGTGCCCGCAGTGGGGCAGCCCAGCAGTCAGGCAGCCACTGGCTAGCACCATCCCAGCCAGCCAGCCAGCCAGCCAGCCAGCCAGCCAGCCAGTCAGCCAGCCAGCCAGCCACGCACTCATTCCCTGCCTGCGCCGACACGTGACACATGACGCGTGACGCGTGACGCTTAAGACCACCGCCGGCGCGCGGCGTTGGGCCCACGCAGTGCCCACGCACTGGAGGGCAGTCGCGTCCCAGCTTCCAGCCGAACAGCAGGCAGGCACAGCAGCACACAGCAGCACACAGCAGCACGCTCCCCACAGCGCCGCAGAGCAGCCGCGTGCATCAGCTGCTGCCGCCATGCCCCCAAGTGGGGCCGCTGCACCCGCTGGCTGCCCCCATGCCTCCTCCCCGCCAGGGTGCAGCCTTGATCACCTGGATCGTCGGAGACACTCGGGAGGCTGGGGGGCAGCCTCCGAGCCGAATATCCAGCACAAGGCAACAGCAGAAGAGCTGTCACAAAAGTGGGCCTCAAGCTTCGAGCTTCAAGCCAAGCCTCAAGCTTCAAGCCTCGTCCGCACCGTCGTCCATGCTGCTTTGCCCGGCGGCTCGTCTTGCACCTCCCCTCCACCACCAACACCAACACCCCCGCTCCCGCTCCTACTCGCTCTCGGCGCCCTCCCAGCACGAGTACTGCACACTCTTTCCTTCGTTATGCTTCTCCCCTGGCTGTGCTGGCGGCTGCCATCCCCGCGTTGGCTGGGACCCCCATGTCGTTTGAGGTGTTGACCAAGAACTCCCTTGCCTCGGCCATGATGCTCGGCCTTGTCGACAACAACACTGCCTTTGTTCTCGACAAGGTCGAGGGCAACCCCACCAAGCTTTCCTCTGGCAAGCCTGTATGGGGCTCCCTGATTGACCTCACCGACGGATCCGTGCGTGCGATCGACGTCGAGACGAATGCGTTTTGTGCCGGCGGTGGCACCTTGCCCAACGGCTCCTGGGCTGTCTTTGGCGGAAACCAGGCCGTCAAGTATGGAAACGTCGCCTTGACCGACAGCTTTAACCCGTACCAATCCAAAGACGGACGCAAATCCATCCGCCTCCTCGACATCCTCAACCTCCAGCCCAGCGGGTACAATTGGGACGATGATGGTCACTTGCAGATGAACTCCAACCGTTGGTACCCCACCGTAGAGACCTTGGCCACGGGCGAGATGGTCATCATGGGTGGCTCCACCTCGGGCGGATACATCAACCGCAATACGCCCAACACCGACCCCACCTTTGCTACTGCCACCGGCGGTGGTTCCATCACCAACCTCGACATGGGCGGCGCCAATCCCACCTACGAGTATTTCCCCAACCGCACCAACATTACGCACAGGGATCCTATGCCGGCATGCAGATGTCCAAGTTCATGACAACCACAGTGGCCTCACATGTACCCCCACATGTATCTCATGCCCAGCGGCAAGATCTTTATGAACGCCAATGCCTCCAACGTACTCTGGGACCACAACCAAAATGTTGAAACCCCCTTACCCGACATGCCAGGTGGCATCATTCGTGTCTACCCGGCTTCGGCCGCTACGGCCATGAAGCCTCTCACGCCGGCCAACAACTGGACTCCAGAGATTCTCTTCTGCGGCGGCATGGTCCTCGACACTGACAACGATTGGGGCAACTATACCGCGCCCAATGTGAACATGTACGAGACCAAGACCTCTACCTCCTGTGCTTCGATCCAACCGGAGAATGCGGACGGAAGCATGGTGGCGAATCCGGCGTTTGTGGAAGAGGACGATATGCCGGTGGGACGGACGATGGGGCAGTTTGTTCACCTCCCCACGGGCCAGATGTTGATCGTGAATGGTGCAGAGAACGGCACGGCCGGATACGGAAACACAACCTGGAACATTATCAATCTCAATGGCCAACAGGTTCACCTCGAAGGCATGTGTTCTGGTCCGACCTTGACACCGTTGCTCTACGACCCGACGCAGCCCAAGGGCAAGCGTTTGTCGGATGCTAATTTTGGCAAGAGCCAGTATGCTCGGTTGTACCATTCCTCCGCCTTCTTTCTCCCGACGGCGCGGTTTTGATTGCCGGTAGCAACCCACACAATGACGTGAACGAGCTGATGCCCCTCTCCTCCTCTCCCCAGGGCTACAACACCACCTATGTGGTAGAGAAGTGGTACCCTGACTACTACTTTGCTCCGCGTCCGCAGCCCCAAGGCTTGCCCGACCATTCCGTTTGGTGGGAGCCCTTTCAATGTGACGTTGCCCGCGGCGTCGATGGGCAAGGCGGCCAACGCGCTGGCAGCCGGCACCAAGGTGATGCTCATCCGTTCGGGCTTCTCCACCCACGCAATGAACATGGGTCAGCGCTCCGTACAGCTGCAACATACCTATGAGGTTCAGTTCGATGGCAGCGTTGTGCTCACTGTCAATCCGCTGCCCCCCAACCCGAATCTTCTGACCGTCGGACCGGCTTTGCTCTTTGTCACCGTTGGCGGCGTGCCGTCGCAGGGGAAGTTCGTTTCGATTGGCGAGTCGATGAGCACGGTCGGGATGGCCCCTTGGACGCCCAAGGTGGGTGCAGCACTGCAACAACTTTACACGCCTGTCAACCACTCGTCCTATAACGCCGTCCCCTCCAAAGTGTACACGGGTACGGGCGCCGTCAACGGCGCGGACGTCAGTACTGGCTTTGGGGCCTCGCACTCGAGCCTGAGTTCGGGAGGCAAAGCGGGCATCGCAGTAGGGGTGGCGGTAGGAGTAGTGGTGCTTCTGGCCCTGGTGGGCTGGCTGTATGGTGCTGTCGTCGCCGGAGCGGGTCGACGGCCGCCAAGCCCGGCTACTCGTATGCGGCCAACGCGTCCCTCGGGCTACTGGGACCAAGCTAGCACCGACAACATGCAGTTGCCGAGTCACCATGGTCCAACCAGTCCCAGGCCACCTTCGACTCGTATCACTTGAACCAAGTGTACTCCTCGCGCGAGACCCTGACCCAGCCCAAGATTCAGTAGCGCTGCAGCGGTGCAAGGGTGCGCAGAATCTGGGTTCCTGCTCTCAGTCGCTTTGCGCTTATGCGCGCCGTTTCGGCTCCTAGTCCCTAGTTAGGATATGGGTTCTTGCGGTCGATGATACGGTTTTTGTCATTCGTTTCGTTTTCCCCCTTTTCCCTCTACCTCCCTCCCGTCCGCGTACCCATACCCGGGCCCTTACCCAACTGCAACCCTTATTCTGACCCTTATGCCTCTTCCCCGTCATGCTTTTCGATGGCATGTGCTCTGTTTCTTGTATCCTGTGTAATCATTTGGGCCCTTTGGTACTACGACCATGTTTCCCACAACCTACTTCTCCCACTCACTTTCCCCCCTCTATGATCGCATTCTTCCTCGTTATCCCACCTTTTCTCCTCGTCTCTCCCTTAGACCTTTTATTTTAGGAGAGTTTGGTAGAATCAATTCGCGTGTCGACATATGCCGATTGACCCCCCACCTGAAGGGGACGGCACAGGCATGCTCAAAAAAGACCAAAAAGCAAAGAGCGTCTTAGATGTGGCTCAGAAAGCTAGGTTGCCGGTGTAATCTGGAATGAGTTCATAGCCTTTGCAAACGAACCGTCACAAGAACAACGAAACTACATGGCTGTGGGAGATATCGTCCATCTCAGCGCCGGCCGCGTTGGGTTCAACGTCGGGGCGGTTGGACATGCGGTGGGATGGAGGGCTAAAGAACGCCAGGAAGGCTGAGTTAGATCAAACCTAACAGGAGATGTTGATGAGAGAAAAGATGGGTATCATCTTCATCGAGTGGAAAGAGGGAGAGGTATATATGCCTCGGAGAAGAAGAGAACATCAGAGCTGAGTCACACAAGGGAAGAAGGATGTCATAGTTAAAGGGAGAAAACAGGCTCTAGAACGAATCAGGGACCAGTCAACTTGGTGATCAAACAGTGACCAAAAATAGGTCTGATCCCGACAGCCTACATACCACAGGCTCATCGCTCATCCAGCATGGGCTGCTGGTTCGTGCCAGCAATCAAGAGGCCAATGGAGTCACCGCACATAACAAGCCATAACCCTCAAGTTCTTCTGCCATTTGCTTCCAAACCGGATGATAGCGCGCATGATGGATACGAAAAGAATGGTGGACATGTGAGCGAAGATGAAGCTTCTTCTCAAGTAAGATTCTGCAGTAACTGAGGCTTTTCCAGTGCTCAAACATCTTAGTGGTCGTCATGAGGGCATCGTAAGCGTGCGTTCTCATGATCAGGGAGAAAACTGGGGCGCGTCCCTACTTACTTGGCGTTCTTGTAGCATCAGAGCGATCGAAACAATGTCGAAAGAGCCCAGGCAGCCATCAGGCGGAGATAATGCAGATAATGTTCTTGTGGTGTGGTATGCCGCAAACACGCCTACATTGGCAAACTTGTGGCAATGACAGGAGAGCAAGGCAGGAGAGAGGTGGTGTGTATGCAATCAGGGGGAAGGCAGCCTGCAGGCGCAACAGGAAGGGGCGGAACAGAGACGGAACCGGGCCGCCTCGCACAAAACTGCCAACACTGATGGATTCTAGATGCTTTCTGTCTCTTCTTTCCACACCTCCTGATAGCTAAGCGACGGGGAGCGCGATGTGCCTCTCCCTCCATGGACTTTTCTGTCAGCAAGTGAGGAGAAGAGTTGCCGGAGTTAGTAGGAAAGGAAGAAAGGATGAACTGTGGTTTGTCGCGACGATGGGACGGTGGTACCTTAGCACTTCGGGTGCGTGCGAACCACGGATGCGCGGAGGGTTCCATGTGTTCCTGGTATCTCCCTCAGGCCTCACGCCTGGGATGTACTCAAGCTCACGTGCTCACGAGAGACATCGAATGCTTCGTATGGGAGTCCAAAACCAGCGTCATCGCTATCATCGTCCGAGCCGGTCTCGGCTGTACGGTGTCCATCCTTTTTCATGTTCAAAGCTGAGCGCTGGCTGAGTGCTTCTCTCGGGGAGTGGGGTGTGCCTGGGGATGATAGTTCAGGATGACCTTTTGCGACGCTGGCACCAGACCACTACCTTGACCGCATGCCCCCGCTTCTCCTTTTGTGCTCCTATTATCATCGTCACCGATGACGGCCTTCTTCGAACCCCTGCCTCGCTCCTGCTTTCTCTGCAGGAGGGTCATTGCCTTCACTCGATCCTTTGTTCGCCACCGTACTCGTGCACATGGCATCAAAGGAAGTCCCCAACAGCTCGTTAACAGTACGTCCAGTCGCTAGTCACTAGTCACTAGTAGTAGGCAGTCAGCCGCCGGGGCCACCTGTGCACGGCCAATGGGCTCCGCACGACACTACCGCCGTATCTCACCCAAGCACGCGTTTGCAGTCATGTGGTTGTCCTCACAAAAGTGCTGGACAGTACAGACAGACAAAAGTTGTTGGGGAAACGGGAAGCAAACGCCGTAGTGATGAACATGTGAAGGTGAGAAGGCCAGTACGGTTGGGTACAGTAAGTACCAACAGTGTCGCCTGCTGGGGGCGAGAAAAACCATCTGCTTCGTGCCATAGGAATATAGTTGTTCGACATGGGCCTATCGCTATCGCTGCAAAAGCGGAGAGTTTTTGGGACCCTTCTCGTTGCAAGGCGTATATTTGCTGGGGGCCTTTGGGGACAACCATAGTAGGAGCCAATAAAGACTGCGACGGGATTTATGTACACCTGGCCATCTGCATCACGTTGAAACTGCCGACAGTCGCCGGAGTCCGGCAGCCAAGGTTTGCGAGGCTATATATGATGGCCGGAGGAAGAGGGTCGGTTCGGGATTTTTGAATCTGATATCTTTGCGGTCCACGTGGAGGCATTGGCGGGCGAGTTGAATTATATGTGGACGGTGGAGCTGGCGAGCGAAGCGGTGAGACAGGGCGCGACGGGGACGCACATGCTGGGGGCAGAGCGACCCGGGCAGAGGGCGGCAGCTGCGTCGCTCGCTCGCCTCCCCCACATGCGGGGGCGGCAGCACGGCGGCAGCACCCTGCCGGCGCAGCGCCAGCCGGTGTCGTGACAGGCGCTGTGCGACGGGGAATTGCACATGCTCGCGGCACGACGCTCGCCATGTCACATGTCCGCGCAGCGCCACTCAGCGCAGGCTCCCCTCCCCCAACGCACAATATACAAGCGAATATAGCCCCTTTGGCGCGCCACTACCCACTAGTCACTAGTCACTGCTGCTGTGCCCCTCATGCGCCTGCGCACGACGCCAGTGCCCCAGGCGTCTTGGTTGCTCGATGGCCGGTAAATCGAATAACCGATTTTCTCGATATACTTCCCACCACATACTCTGGAAGCTTGAGCATCGAACCGGCTGCTGAGCTGTTCTACTCGATGCCGTTGCGGGACCAGTGACTAGTGAGAGACGTGTACCGGCGGTGGCTCCCATATCGTACTCCAACTCCACATGGGTTTCATCGCATAGTACACTTCACACTCTCCCCATTCCATGTGAAACGCATGCACATAGCGATTGCGTTTGGGTACCACCAGAGCATAGCTCTTTCTGCTAATCTATCTATCAGGGGAGATAGTCGATAGCACCTCATTTGTTCTGTGCCTGCACTGCATGGCGCCAACTATACCGTAAAGGTGGGTCTACGGGCGCGGAGGGTCCTTGCTTGTTATTTTTCGAAAGGCATTCTACCCATATCACCAGACTAAACCCACAGCTCCTCATCTTCTGAGAATCAGAGACCACGTGCTAAGCCCCAGCCCACTATCGTGCCTCTTCCTTATAAGCCCATCCTTGGGGAATCTTGTTCTTATCGGCCTCTCAACCCCCCCCCCCCCCTCCTCCTCTTCCACCTCTTTCACATCCATCATCATGCAAGTTCGTGACAAAGAAGAGGCCACGGACGAGGGCAAGGACATCATCACCGAGGGGCAGCTTCCTCTTCCTTACGCGCTGGACCATGAGGCTGCGTTTGGCGACATGGAACGCGACATCCGCCACGAAATCACCGATGGTCGGATCAACGATCCCAACCTCGAACCTGCCCTGCTTCGCGAAGCGGATCGTGCGCTAGACAAGGGCGATGAGAAGGCCGAGTTGCGACTGGAGGATGTGATCGAAGACGACTCCATTTACCCCGAGGTTCGCGCGCTGTCAGCAACGTCGATGACCCTACCATGAAGGCCAACACCTTCCGCGCCTGGTTCATTGGGATGATTGCCTGCACGGTGCTCAGTGGTATCAACATGTACTTCTCGGCCCAGGTGCGTCTTTAACCCCCCGCAGTTTCTTCGCAATGATATGCTCTTAATTGTTCTAACAATCCCGTCTCCCCTCCCCTCCCTCCAACTTAACACACACAGTGGCCCGTGATCACATTTCCTTCGATTGCAGTGCAATTGTTTGCCTACCCTATTGGTGTGGCCATGGCTAATATTCCTTACCCGCGCAACTGGCCCTGGCGGACTGGTTCAACCCGGGACCCTTTAACATCAAGGAGCACACCATGATCTCGGTCATGGCCACCGTTGGTGTCGGCTCCGCGTACAGTACCGACATTTTCATCACGCAGCACGCCTTTTATGGTCAGCATTTGACTGCCGGATACATGATCATGCTCACCCTGTCCACGCAGATGATTGGCTTTTCCTACGCTGGCTTCTGTCGCCAGGTCCTCGTCTGGCCGGCGTCCATGATCTGGCCTATGAACCTGACCAACACGGCCTTCCTCAATTCCATGCACGAAAAGCAAAAGATCGGCAGCTTCCGGGGCTGGTCCCGGTTCAAGATGTTTTCCGTTGGTGGTCTCGTCCTCTTCTTTTGGGAAATCGTGCCGGCCTACCTCTTTACTGGCCTGTCTGTTTTTTCCTGGCCGACCTGGGCCGCCCCCAAGAACAAGGGCGTGAACGTCGTTTTGGCGGATCTGGCGGCATTGGCTTCAACTTCATCTCGCTGGACTGGATGCAGGTTACCAGTGCCCTTGGTTCGCCTATCTATGTGCCTTGGTTTGCTATCGTCAACACGATTGTGGGCTACGTGCTGATCATCGGTTTTGTGGCGCCCCTTTTGTGGGCCACCAATGCACGGTACACTGGTTACCTCAGCTTCAGCAATAATGGTATTTACGACCGCTTTGGCCAAACGTACGCGGTGGATTATGTGGTCGACGAGAACTACGACTTGGACTTGGACAAGTACATGAGCTACTCCAAGGAGTACATGAGCGCGGTATGTCATCTCGGATTATTCTTACTTTAGTTCATCTTTGTCGAGGCTTCTCGAGTTCGTCAGTTCGTTCCCATACTTACTTTCAGTTTTTCTCCGACAGACATTCATTATCAGCTATGCCGTCAGCTTTGGTGTCATCACCTCAACCATCTCGCAGGTCGCTCTCTTCTACTGGAACGACATTGTGCGTCAGGTCAGGCGTTCCCTTCATGAGGAACCGGACATCCACGCTCGTCTTATGTCGCGGTACAAGGAAGTGCCCTACTTGTGGTACGCCGCCACGTTTTTGATTTCGTTTGGCATGGCAGTGCCCTCGATTTACGTCTACCACACACAGTTGCCCATCTGGATGTTGATCGTGGCACTGTTGATGAGTGCGGTGTACACTATTCCCATTGGCATCATCGCCGCCGTCACCTCTAACGTCCCCGGACTGAACGTGATCAGTGAGCTGATTGTGGGCTATGCCTGCCTGGGAGACCAGTGGCGATGATGATTTTCAAGACGTACGGGTACATCACCATGGCGCAGTCGGTTACGTTCCTGCAAGACCTTAAGCTGGGTCATTACATGAAGGTCCCCCCGCGTGACATTTTGGGCTCAGATCATCTCCACTATTTGGGCGTGCATTGTCCAGGTTGGCGTTACCGCTTTCCTCTTCAAAACCACGCGCAACTTCTGCGGTGTCAATCCAATGAGAAGATCAGTCCTGTTCACTTTACTTGCGAATCGCAGAAAACGTTCTATGCTGGTCCGTCCATCCCTCCCCCTTCATCTCCTCCATGGTTACGCAGCTAAGACACTGACCCCTCCTCCCCTTTTCGTATTCTCAGCGAGTATCATCTGGGGTCTCATCGGGCCTGCCCGTACGTTCGCTGTGGGTCAAACCTATGGCGCTTTGAACATCATGTTCATCATCGGCGCATTGCTCCCAGTTCCGACTTGGATGCTGGCCAAGAAGTACCCCAACTCGTGGTTCCGCTTGATCAATGGCCTGTACTTTTGGGTGCGACAGGCATGATGCCCCCGCGACCGGAATCAACTTTACCTCCTGGTTCTTGGTTGGGTGGTTCTTCCAACACTTCCTTCGGCGCACTACTTTGAGTTCTGGTCGGACTACAATTATGTCCTTTCTGCCGGATTCGATGCTGGCAGCTCCCTCATGTCATTCTTGGTGAGCGTATGCCTCGAACTGGCCAACACTCGTGACCTCGCGGTGGACAACGTGTTCAATGGCGACAATCTGTGGTGGGGCAACCGCATTGAAACCGAGACACTCCAAGGTGCCGTAGAGCTTGTCAACAAGCAGGTCCCTGATCTCGGATTCGCTCCGGCCCCTAACGGCCTTTGGCTCCCCAACCCATCCCGCCCTCGTCAGGATCAAGTTAACGAGCTGAAGTCTTGCTTCTCCCCCCCTCCCCCCCCTCTAGTATATTGTCTACCATCCTCCCTACTCATGCCGCGCCGCACCCCGACGTATGCAGGCATCAGACCATCCTTCCGTCTCTGATATAAGATGCCTGCCTGACTTTGAATCCCACCGTTTTTATAAGCCACGGCTCCCTTTTGCTCTCGCAGAGGCTTTTCTCTCTTTTACCTGTTTTCGTTTCTGGCTGCCACCGGTCCTTTCCTTCCTGGTGTTGATCTGCCATCGTTTTATGATCTGGATCCGGCTGGGCCGATTGTTTAGACATGTTTTCGGGAAGTGAGAGAACGGTACGAAAGAATACGCAGGAAGTGTGGAGGTGCAGTATGCCAGCGGGCATAGATAATAGCCTGCATATAAAAGCCAGGCTCGGGCGCTCTCTGCCGCTTCCACCCATCACACATGACATCATCCATCAGCGGACTGCCTTCCGGCCTTGCCATCACGTGACGCGTGACGGTAAAGAATAGCCAGCCCAGCCAGCCGTGCGCGCCCTCTCTCGCTTTCCCGCATCTCTTCTTTTCTCACCACCACCCCTCCCCTTTCCCCCGCTGTTTCGCTCGGCTTGATACTTGGACCAATACTCGCTGGCTGGTCTTTCTAGAGACTAGGTGTCTTAACGATCGTGTCTTCTGTGTCGCTCCAGATCTATCAAGTCGAGCGTACGTCGCTTCCCGCGCTTCTTCCTCGCTTCGTCTTCGTTTCCTCCAATCTCTCGCCCAATCATGGGCACTCGCCCCCCCACTACGCTCGAGCCCTGGTGCATCGACTACCGAAATGGGACATCAGCGTTCCCCGGCTCCATCCCGTCTTTAGCTTCCGCAGGAGACCCCGCCGTCCCTGCGACAGCGCCCCCTCCAGTTTCGCTGGCTGCCGGCCCGGCCACCCCTAAGCCTGCCACTTCGACCTCCCCGGCCACCCCGGCCACCCCGGCCACCCCGGCCACCCCGGCCACCCCGGCCACCCCTACGCGCGACAAAGGGACGCTGAGTGAGTCCAAGGGAGCCCGCACGCGTAGACGACTACCAAAGCAGGATCGTTCGGCCCTTTTGGCCGAGCTTGCCACCTCTAGCCATGATGATATTTTGGAATTGTGCCCGGCTCTTCGCGCCCGCTTCGACGATCTCACGCAAAAGGTCGACGATCTCACGGAGAAGCTCGACCGCCTCACAAGCCCCGGCGCTGCGCGCCCCCAATCTCCCAACCTCCGGCCTCCCATTCCAAGTGGTCTGGTGACCCTCTGGAATTGAACATGTGGATCCGCATTGTTGAGATGCACATCCAGGACTTTGGATGGACCGAGAGGAACGCATGGTCCAAGATTGTGACCTCCGACTCGTTGACTAAGATCGAACCGGTGTGGGAGTCCCTTATGGCCTCGGCAGAGGACGACGATATGACGTGGACAAACTTCAAGTCCTACCTCCTCGCCCGAGTCAACGTTGCCGACGCAGAGTATGCACTCCGGTCCCGCATCCATAGTGGCCAAATCTACCGTTCGGTCGCTCCGCGCGACTTGGCCAGATTGGTGCGGCGCCATGTGGAGCACTTCCGCAAAAATCCTGAAATGCTCCGCCCGATCCTGGCGGGTGCCCTGACGGGTGTGCCACCCGGACACCGATCGTCGCTTCTGATCCATTATGTGGGCTCTTTGGATGCCGATGGCTTCCTTGTACACCTGCCACTTCTGATTAAAGAGGCAGAGGCGAACGGCCATACGTGGATTGATCGCCCTGTTGAGAGCGTAACCACGGCCCAATCCACTGCGACGCCAGTCGTAGCTGGTGAAGCTGAACCCAGTGTCATCGAGCGTAAGCCCCGCTCCAAAGTCTCGTACCAGCGCTCCCACAAAAGAAAGGCGCTATGTCCCAAAAAAATTCAGGGACATCGTCCGTCTCAACGGCGGTAAGCAATTCGTCCTAGAGAATGGCCGGTCTAACCCTGCACTTCGCCAATGGGCCCCTGGCGGTGTCCCAGTCCCCCGATTGGACAGGACCTAGACTCCTGATGTTCCCAGATCGGCAAGCCTTTCTGGCAGCCATTGTCGAATCTACGGAGATCGCCCATGCAGGTCAATTCTGCGTCACCGAGCCCTCTCGTTTGAGATGGTAGTGCGAATGGTCCCTTGCACTTCCCAAATTGTTTGATGGCGCTCGCTTAGTTTCGCGGATTCGTTCCGCGCGCAGGCTGTTTTTGCTTTGCTCGTTTCTTTTGCTCTGTCTCCTTTCCCTCAGCATACTTGAAGGACAAGTGGATAACCATCCTTCCTTCTTGCACGTCTTGAAGGCGCACCCCTGCTTTCTCTGTTCTTGGTTATTCCTCGCAAAGAAGCACATGCGTGAATAAGCCTGTTGTTCGGACCATTGAACCTATTATAGTGTGGGTGATCTTGCGTCAGCCTCCAGCTTCAAGATGCTCTTATTCCTTGTTTGAGCGCAGATACGGCCTGACCTTCGCCATCCTAATACACAAAGTAGTCAAGACGAGTTCCACGTTCCACGTTCCATGTTCGAACGACAGAGGACGTAGGTGTACCATGCATACCGCGCGCTCACGGGGCTTCAAGCTTCAAGGCTCAAGCTCAAAGTACTACCCCTTCCGGACCCGGGCTGGTGTCGAACAGGGCCGCGTGAGCGCTGGTGACGCAGCCGACACCGTTCTTTTCCGCGAGCTTCTTACCAATCTCACTGGCGTGCTCCACGAGCTCCGCCATCTTGATTGCGAATGCAAGAAACAGGCGGTTACCGGCAGAGGTGTATTCGGTGTCGGAATCGATAATCGATAATCGATCGATAAGCGCCTGCGCGTATACTGTGATCGATCGATGATCAAGCTTCAAGATTAGTGGTCACCGGTCACTGGGTCATGGTCAGCGCTCAGCCTGAGCCGTTTAGCGAACGCGGTTCCGGCGAACGAGCCGGTGCAGTGCTGCTGCTGCTGCTGCCAACAATTGCGGGCGTTCCACATCCCGCCAGTCGATGACGCGATTCTTGTCTGACGCGCTGACGCCAAACAACCTCTGGGTCATGGTCGCGGATTTCATTTCATCTTGCACCCATTTCGCGCTAGCCCGGCGGTATCTTGTGGCTGTCATGCATCATGTCTCCCGCGACTCTCATGGGTTCCCCCTGTCATCATGTCATCTCGCAGGGGTACTTGCATCTGCTTCTCTCTCTGGAGCGCTGTATCCGCTGTGCTTGTATGATAGAGACTGCGCTGTGTCGGTTACGTTTTTGATATACTTGCCTCGCTACGGAGTTACATCGGGACCCGGTCTCGTCTCGAGACACGAAAGAAAATCGGACGAGTTCGATCATAAATTTTTGGGACATTCATGTGGCCAAGTTCTGTCGGGCGGGGTTCGGATGCTCGTCTAGAGCATATCGTGGCGGCGAGAGCTTTGTCGTTTGACCCAATACGCCACCCAGATCTCTCATTGAGATGGCGATAATAAGTTCTTTTCCCCCGGATGGGCGCCGATGGAAGGCGGCGGGGACGGGAGGGGAGGCAAGACGCGGTCGTGGGTGATAGTCGTGGATTGGAGGTCGATGAGACGAACGGATACGAATGAGATGCGGTAACATTGGAAAGGGTCGTGCATAGGGGCGTCGAAAGAGGATATGGCGGTGCAGTCGCGCACCTGGGCGGTTCGGGGGGGAGATTCCGCGGGCGTAAAGATGGAGGGGATGCGTTCAAGATACGTCTCAGCTGAGTAGGGCGGAGGGGGGACGAGTGATGCCTGAGCCCAAGGCGCGAAGTGAAGGATGGCCGATCCAAAGGTTCAACAAGCTTGCTAGTTCTGTCCGCAACAAAGCAAATAGCTCTCTTGGTCCTTCTTCTTCCCGTGCCGAGACCCACGCACCAGGCCAGATATCTGACGCAGATGGCACAGCCGCACTTGGCGCCGAGGCGAACATGGCCATACGGCGCTGCATTGGGGCGGGTACAGGGGTCGTCGAGCGCATGCTCACCCCGCCACGGCGAGTGTGACGAGAGTGTGGGTAGATGTGCTGGGACGCAGGGGAACTACCTTCGGAACGGTTTTGCGCACAGGGTAAAAAGTAGGCGCCGACTCAAAGTTGAACATGTGTGCACCACTGATGGGGGAGCTGAGCCAGAGCTGACGCAATGCATCCTGTTTCTTCAGTAGGTATTCGCCGTGCGATCCGAGGCCAAGGGTAACCATTCCCGACTGCGAGGGGCGAGAGAGAACACAAGCCACGAGTCAGCACAACCACAATCAACATCATAATCACCATCAACAGGACAGAAAAAAAGTAATGAGGGTATACTCACAGTCCCAACAACGTCCCAGTCCTCCTCGCCGTGCGAGTGGGCACGGTCTGCAGCGATGGTGGCATCATCCACAGACTCCAACAGGTCCTCCAGCTGCGTCGTGATGGCCGACAAGGTCTGGTCGGCGCATTGGTGGTATTCAACAGACGAGAGACTGCTGTGTCCAAGCCGAGAGGTGAGAGGAGTGATGCTTGAGTCGGACGCTAAGGGCCTGAACAGACTGCTGGGCGAGAGGGTGCGGGAACGCGAGGCGTCGGATGCCGTTCCAGGGGGCAGGACAATGCCAGGAAGAACATGGGCGTGGCGCCGGCTGCGGCGCGGGCGCTGGAACGAAGCGGGAAGATCTTCGTGGAGGGAGGTGCGCGAACCAGCGCACGAGCCGCAGGACGAGCAGGACGAGCCACAGCCAGCGACGCGGTGGGTGTGCGAGTGGGCATGGGCGGGCCAGCGGTGGTGGAGAGGGCGCGGACAGCAAGGCGTGGAAGCCGAGGAAGCGACCGCTCCAACGATACGTAGGGACGGACAATCGACATGGCGGGGACGAAGCAGAAGGGGGAGAAGGAGGGGCAGGCGCGCAGAAGGTGATTGCAGAGGCAAATATTTATAGCACTTTGCTTGGCGGCGGATCAGCTTGACCAGCGGCTCAGCCATCATGCATCAAGCCTAGGCACCGGTCATCGATCGATCGATGGTTGGACCCTTGCCATGCGCACCCCGTGCTTCTGGAGCAGCCCAAGCGGAGCAGCGGCTGCCTCGGCGGATGGGATGAGCTGATTGGCGCAAGGGAGCCCAGTTGACAATCGCAGGCCCAGGAATCAGGCCCACGATCCAGGATGCATGATGCGTGTGGCACTGGTTTTTCTCGATTGCCGCGTGGCGCTTAAATGAGTGGCTGCTCGCCAGTGTGCAGACGGGCCGGCTCACCCCCAACCACACACACTGGCCCAGAGCCAAAGGGCGTTGGGATGGCCCGCATCCGCCACACAGCCCCACCGCCCCCATGCGCATCGCTTAAAATGGGCCGACATGGCAACCCTACAGCCCCCTGCCCCTGTCATGGGCACCCGCCCCCCTGAGCCTGAGGCCTGACCGGCTGACCAAAGCGGACTCTGAATCTGGCCTAACCTAAGGCTTTAAGGCTTTCTTATTAGGTGGCACTGAGTACTGACATGTGGCAGACCTCCATCTCAGCCGTGAAGCTGCTGAGGCTCAGCTCACATCGAGAGGCAAGCGCCAGTCCCAACAGCGCTGCAGTCATCTTTTCACACTGCTTCCAGTTTCCCCTCTTCCTTCGCTCCTCTTGTCTCTGATCCTAGGGCCCACAAACCATTGCAGACCATCGCCTTCCCCTCCATCACCACGGCAAAAAAGTCATACAGGATGCAGGACCAGAGCTAACCCGCGGGCAACGCACCATGTCCAGGCCTCACTCTTCAGCCAAAATTCAATAATTGCAACATTCACGTTCAACTTTCAACACGTGTGCGGGCCCAGGCCAACGTTCAACGTAGGCAGATCGAAGTCGTCAACAAAAGGGGGAGCGGGTGGGAAGCGAACCTGGCTGGAACAGAGAGAGAATGAGGTCGTCTTGACCTCGCATCCAAGCTGCGTTGCACATCCAAGTGGTGCCCCCGCAAATGTAACGGGGGGGGTTCGATTCCTTGAGACATTTTTTTTTCACCGCGGGAGCACCAGGGCCACGGCGGTGGTTTTTGCCACCTTTTTCATGCGATTCGACGGTGTGATATAGTATACCAGTGGTAAAGCTGGAGTCGAATGCACATCCAAGGAATGAGAAGAATGATTCGCCGGTGTTTCATACATCAAGGCCTTCTCTCCCTCTGCACACGAAGTTGGACGGAGCTTTTGTTGGGTTGATTTTTCTATGGCGATTTGACTTCTTCCGCCTTGCCCCTATAACGGGGACATAAATATAACAGGACGATTAGTATAGAGACCTGGCGCGTTTCAGATCCAAAGCCAGTTACTAACACTACACTGCCGTGAATGTCAAACCTTCTGGAGTAGACCTTGCTAGTCGTAGGGCAGAACTGCACGCATACAAGCACGTGTGAAATGTGTTGAGTTGTGCTCGTTAGGGGTCAGTTGGGAAGGCGGAGGGGCGCCAATGGATAAGGGGGACAGGCAAGCTAATGTAAGGGTATACAATTCTGTGCTAGAGGGCGTTTAGATCAAGAGGGAAAAGGAGGAAAGGAAATGGGCAGGGAAATGATGACCGGGTTAGCCATCGCATGAATAATTGGGATCGAAATAGGCTGACAGATGTGTTATAGTATACTATGCCAAGTACACACAGGGGAGCCCTAAGGGGTTTCAGGAGAATAAACGATTGAGGTTAGCAGGTTGGACGATACAAAAGCAAGCGGGTGGAGAACGACGGAAACATAATGGATCCAGCACAGGAACAAAGAGGGGGGAGCAGGGATGTCTCCGCCTGTTGGAACGGGCGAGGGGATGACTAAGAACATCGTAGTGGTCAGTTGGTCAGCTGGATAAGATATGAAGCACATGGAGCGCGGCATAAAGGAAAGCGACGAAATAACTGGGAAGAGAGTAGGGGGGACATATAAAGCAATACAAAAAGAGCTGGGGGAAACACAACGTTACGTTAGTAATAGTAGGCCAGTGAGGTTGAGGGAATCTTGCTCTTTTGGTTGATGGTTATCCCACCCATCAGGGCACCCCCTGATGTAGCAAAGGTACACGATACACTTGCACTAGACGCTGTCTGTACATCCATTAACCCACCCACAGCCGTCAAATCCATGCATCCCACAGGCTCATTTGTACACCTCCATCATCCTTCATCAAAACGCTTCAGCCTCATTGATCCTCGTCCGTGCTACCTGTCGGTAGGCAATCTCGCTAATACAGAAGTTGCTCTCGCCCCAAACGTACCCCCGTCCGTTTTAAATTCCACAGTCAGTGTGACCGTCAACGGCCCGCCCAGTGTCCACCCCTCCATCCTATCACTTCAAGACCTCCCAGATCTAGTGGGGTCCATTGTGCATTTCTTTGGACACATCTTCACTGTCTCTCTGATGCAAACATAATGATTCACGTCTAGCAAAATGTTCTAGCGTGCCGAAAGAGGACGCACCAGGAGGCGATGGTACAACAGGCGATCCGCAGCTGGCATCGCCAAAATAGCGCCTACGCCACCCTTCAATCGACACGCCCCGGCTATGGGCACAGAAACCACGATAATACTGCAGGCCCGGAATCTGCATGTGCTGGGCGCCACGAAGCCGGACGTCATTGGCTGGGTGCACGTGTGCGAGGGGTTTATCTACAATCGCGACCGCCGTTGCATCGTGTTGACCGCAAAAAGCCTGTGCACGCTGTGGGCCACACTATGTCAAGTATGAGTTCCGCGGCGGGCTTCCGCTGGAGCACATTCAGGCCATCATGAAACAACTCGGTTTCTCTTCTCGCCTCCCTCCATGACCGGATAACCAGGGCTACGTCCATGACAACCTCATTGTAGAGAACGTCCAGCTGGATAGTACCGCCGCAGCTCTCTCCGACGTACGGCCCAAATCTATCCAAGAACGGCGAGCTGGTTCTCCATTCCTCTGCTCGCCGATGGTCCATGTGATGAAGGGCAGGGGCGAGCCACGCCCGCATCCGCCCTAGCACAGCACCAGGCCGAGTGTGTGCTTCCCAAGACCTGCCGTCCACCCGATGTCACAGTTGGGGCTCAGGCAAGGGAGACCAGAATCGAGACTAGGACAAAGGATGTAGCATCGTTCGTGGGGAAGAAGCAAGAGCGAGGACATGGTGCGAGGTGGACGGAACGGGGAAAGAGCGAGACGCTCGGGGCGAAGAAACTGGGAAATGGTCGCGAAGAGATCGGCCAAAGTATGATAGTACCCGAGAGGCGCTGCTTTTTTCGCGATTCACCAAGGGCGGTCCACTGGCAGGCACGAACATGCCGCGAGTCGACCCTTCGGACCTCAAAGAGATTGCGCCTTCCGGTGTAAAACTCCGAATGGCCCCTTCCCTGGGGGAGCGGTCCGCGCGGGACACCAGGTCATAGCTGGCGGTAGTTCCTGAGTCCGTTGGCGCGTTGAACGGTTGAACTTCAACGTTGAGACCGGACACTGGCCGCACTGACCAGTCCAACACGAAGCTCCCCAACAGCCTCTCTCTTCATCCGGCCTAAAGACCTAAAGCCTATACTATGAAGGCCGAACGCCTAACGCCTAAGTCCTAACGCCTAAGACGTACTTCCGGAGCCGGCGGGTGCGGTCAGTGGGTGATATTAGGAGTAGAAGCGCGTGTTTGACTCGCTGGCAAAAACTCCGGCCCGGTCTCGGACGTGGCTCGGCCATCGGAGGTAAGCGAACGGCTGCACCACGTTGCTATCAGATTCCCGCCATCACGCGTCACACGTCACAAAAAGTGCTGCAGCTTCATAAGAAGCCAAGCACCGGCGACACGAGCACCACCGCCAGAAACCCACCGCCTCCATCTCCCTCTTCCTCTCCACCCCGCCCAGCCGTTGCCGCCATGCTGCGCAAAATGCTCTCCACCGTTGGCCTGCCAGGCAGCGTCTCTCCCGAGGCGCAGCTCGACGCATTGGGCGTGCCGTGCGCCGCATGTGGAGCGTGCGATGCGCCGCTCGAGGGTCTCGCTGCCGAGCCCAGTTTCCTCCGCGCGTGGCAAGGCCAGGACATCGACACCACCACCCCGCTCTTGGGCGCGACCAAGCCGTTTCTGCGTCAGGCCATCATCAGCTCTGGCCGCACCGACTGGCCCCGCGACATTGCCTCGGTCGAGGGCAGTGTGGCGCAGCTGCTGGAGAGAGCGTGGAGCGCTATCCGCCTGCTTCTGCCTCTGCCCGCGGCGGCATTTGGACCTCCGCTGCCGACGGCCGCTCCGATCCCGGCGGTGCCACCCGCTTGCTCGTTCAGAACGGCTCCTTCCATTCGGCTTCAGGCGAGGGGCAGGAGTCCGCCCTGGTCTTCCCAGACTGGGTCATGCTCTCTCCCTTGCCCACAGGCAGCAAGCCCAAGCCGAGATCGATGCCGTGTACCAATCCCTCCTCCTACCGCCCCAGCCTGTGCACCGGAGCGGTTGGTGCGGTGGTGAAGCGTAGTGTCCTTCCCTATTCCGCCGTCATTATGGTGTGCTCGCATCGCAAGCGCGATGCACGTTGCCATCTTTCTGCAGCGCCCCTGAAAGACAGGTTTTGCCGCGCGGCCCACCAGAGCGGGTGGGAGGTGGACGAACGCGGAGATGAGTTGCCTACGCCCGACTGACTGCTACGTGGGACTTGCCACCCGACGAGGAGGGCGCGAAAGAGGCCGAGCTGCGCTTGCGCAAACAGGCGTCTCAACACAAGGTCCTTGGCCTCTTCTCCATCTCCCACATTGGCGGCCACAAGTTCGCTGGAAACGTCATTATTTATTTCCCAAACGGTGCTGGTATCTGGTATGGCCGCATCGACCCGTCCAAGCCAGGGGAGGTGGAGCGGGTATGGCACGAAACGGTGCTGGAGGGCAAGGTGCTCGCCAGCCACCTCCGAGCAGGGATCAATCTCCAGCGCCCGGGCGGCAGCGAGGCGGTTCAGGTCGCGGGAGGAGTTGCGGGGTGTCTACGCGTGGTAGTGATGTTCGCGTCCCACGAGGAGAAAAGGAACGGATGAGGTTGAAGACGACTGCAGTGGTGTGCTTTCTGGTAGCGGTGCTGGAACAGATAGGATGCAGCTGGGGTTGGGGCGTGTGGGCGGGAGGGGGCGGATGCGTCTCGCTGCAGATATAGATGGCGCGCGAGGCAAAGACGGAGGACAGAAGTCGCAAACTGGCAAGCGAGTTGCCAGTAGTGGTGACGGCGGAGGAGGAGGAGGTGGTGGTGGTGGTGGCGGTGGCGGTGGTGGCGGTGGTGGCGATGACCTCAATGAATCATCGATGAGGACAGAAAGATCGTTGATCGCTGAAGCCACCGATCGATAATCTCGACAATCAATAACCAATGGATTTCCGCGTCATTTTTAATCCTACCACCGCCACCACCATCTCCCACGACCGACGACCCATGTCCAGTCGACGTCTCCGGCACGTTGCTGGTGGCCGGCCAGCGCTCTCTGCATGCCAGAGGATGCGATTGATGAGCGCCCACGCACCCCTCGCTGTCGGCGACCATCTTGCCCGCACCGTTGCGCGTTTCCCTCCGCACCCCCCCGCGTCGAGGAGAGCAATTTCTCCACTCGCCACCCTCTCCGCCCAGGTGGAAGAAGCACTGCCCACTTCCACCACCGTTCCCAGCGACGACGATGCCGACGCTGACGCCGAAGCGCTCCCGCCAGCAAAGGCCGCCCAGGGCGACACGCCGCACGAGCGGCTAGAATGGCAGACCATGTTCCAAAGCGCGTTGCGGAGCGAGGTGCTGCGGTCCGAAACCAAGCGCATCATTTCGGTCGACTCACCCAGGAGACCAAGACAGAGAGCATGTTCCAGCGATGGATCGAACTCCGAGCCTACCTTCGCACCGGCAGCCACCCCGGCCCTCGCCCACCCTCATGGTGCGCGAGGGCAGCTGCTCCATCGCGGTTGGCCCAAGCTACTGGACGAGCTGATTGACGCTGTGCTCGCTTTCCATCTCGAATATCGCGAGGACGGTCACGAAGAAGCGTTTGCTGCTGTGGGCCAGCTGCTTAACCAGGTGGACCAGGTGGAGCAGCAATTCCCCTCGGCCCGCAAGATGGTTGAGGTTGCCCCTCGCTGGGGCACGCCAGAGATCCAGGATCGACTCGCAGCACTTTACAGCTGGTACAAACTGCTTCAATTTGATCCGCGTCCAGCTTTCGGTGCTGCGCCGCTGGACCGGGTCGGAAACATTGGAGGTGCAGGTCCCCATGCCGCCGGCGCTTGGCCCGGGGGAGGGGGCGCCAGTGCCCGCTCCCGCGCCCGCGCCCACGCGACCGGAAAGAACAGCGAGGAGCCATTTGTAGAACGTCTGTTGAAAGACAAGGTTCTGAATCAGGCTTCGAGAAGCGCACGCTCCGCTACCTCAACATCATGCTCACCAAGGCCCGGGATGCGCTGCTGGACCAACACCAACAGTACCGCGAGATTGGCCTGCCCTCGTACCAATCCCATATCATGCAACTGGCCACCTTCCCCGTTGCCCTGATGGAAGGGGTGCTGAAGGTGCGGCTGTCGTACGAGTTGACACGCGGCAACAACCCCCGAGTCTGATCATCATTGACTCGTTCATCCTGATGTGCGGTCGGCGCTGGCGCTAGCGTGCAAGATCAAGGACGAGTATGCCCTCTTTCTCCCCACCCGGATTGCGAGCGAGGCTGGGATCCCAGCGAGGCGGTCGCACCTGGTGGGACTCTTTCGACCAAGTGCTAAGGAAGCGTTGGTGCTCTTCTTTAATCTGCTGGACCGTAAACTCAAGGTATCTGCCTTCTTCAAGAGACTGAGATCCTTGAGCCCGAATGGCTCTTCCTCTCCACTGCGCTGCCTCCATCAAGGGTGGAGACATTATCGTGGCCAATCGAATCACATCATGTGCTGGCTTTGCCTTCGCTGCATGACCAGCCTGACTTGGTGCTTGATCTGTTGACCAAGTGCTTGCGCTCCTTCGACCCGCCCAGGAACGCGAACCCTACCCAGTACCATCGCTTTGACCACACAACGTCTGGGGCGAGGATGCGTTGACCCAATTGAGGATCTGCGACCCCAGCGATGGGATGAGGGTAGTGGTGTGTCCTCTCACCCTCGGGCGAGCTGCGACCGATCCTCGTGCGGGTTTAGAGGATGCAGCGGCGGCGGGCGCAACAGGCCCGCCTGGCGCAGCGGACAGCCCGTGTCGGTACTTGCTACTGCTCTCTCTGCGTGACGACTTTCTCTGGACAGGAGAAGTGATGCCCCTGGACATTCCCGAGGTGGACATTCAGATGCATGCCAGCCGGATCCGCCTGGTGGCCGATGGTTCGCGCGCCGAACTACAGCGCTGCAAGGACCACCTCTATGACATTTTTGCCCGTGCACAGGGTGAAACTGAAGGAGCTCTGCCCGTCCTCAGTCGCAGTGGCCAATGCGCACCGCGCCGCCTTCCCCCTGGAGACTGTGGCAGAACATGGCCCACATTCATTCGGTCCAGAAAGAGGTGGCAAAGATCAACCAGGGTATCTACAAGTTGGCAGCAGCGATCATCACGGAGGTGCCCAAACAGCGGCAACGCCTCCATTTCCAGCACTACGACCCCACGGTCAAGAGCATGGCAAGGGGGGGGATGTGGACGAGTTGATTCAAAACTGCTATCAGATTGCGTCGGAACATGCACTGCGCTCTTTGCCCTTTATTGTCTCGGCCAAGGTGCGGGCTGAGATGACAGTGGCGATTGGGCACCTGTCCATCGACTGGATCTCGTTCATCACCGACGATTGTGTGCCGACCGATCGGAGGACGTTCAAGTGGGCCGTCACGGCGCTGGAGCATGCCTCTATCTCGACCAATGGTGAAAACATCCTGAAACTCGAAGGGAGCGAATACGCCTTGTTGCAAAACAAGGTGGGCATCTGCATTCGCCTCTTGATCTCCACTTTGATATCCTGGTGCTCGGTCGAGCATGGCTGCCAAGGCGCGGGAAGCGGCGCAAAATTGGAACTGGAGCAAATGGAGCGTAAGAAGGTCGAGGCTGCCGAATGGAATTGAGGTGGAAGAGGTGCGAAAGGGGATGCCACCACACCAACCGTCCGAGGCCGCTGTGGCGGCGATCCTGCTCAATGCTCAGCAGCCAGAGCGGGAGGAAGAGCGGATGCGTGCACTCAATGCCCTCGAGGAGTCCAAGGAGAATACTTGCGTGAGCTGCAGTTCCGCGGGCGCGTGCTGGACGATTCCCGCATCGAAGACCGCGGGCTGCAGGCGCTGCGCAGTCGTCGTGCGCGTTCCATTGGCAGGTGGGCCAGGTCGTGGGGTCAGGCACGTTCGGAACGGTTACTCGGCACTGGATCTGGATACGGGTCACATGATGGCCGTGAAGGAGATTATTCCAGGACATTGCGTCGCACCCGGCCTTTTTCCAGCAGATCAAGGACGAGATGACGGTCATGCAGCTGCTGGACAACATCAATGTCGTCCAGTACTATGGAATTGAGGTTCACCGAGACAAGGTGTACATCTTTGAAGAGTACTGCGAGGGCGGATCTCTTGCCCACCTGCTCGAGATGGGCCCGATCAACGATGAGCGCGTGATGCAGTTTAACGCGTTGCAGATGCTCGACGGCCTTAGCTACTTGCACGGCATGGGGATTGTGCACCGCGACATTAAGCCTGAAAGTAAGCTGTTTTTTCCTGGCCCTGTGTTTGTGCTTTTGCGGGACGCAACGGCTGAACTAACCAATGCTTGTTTGACATAGATATCCTGATGGATCCGTATGGAGTGATCAAGTATGTTGACTTTGGCGCGGCCAAGATTCTGGCCACAACCCCCCCGCACCATCTGCAGTCGGGGCGGGGAAGACGATGCGGTCGTTGCGCAACTTGGATGGAAAGAAGGCTTCGATGAAATCGCTGCAGGGTACGCCGATGTACATGTCGCCCGAGTCGATCAACCCGGAGCTGATGCGCGGAGTCGACAAGAGCAAAAAGGGCGATGGACATTTGGAGTGTCGGGTGTGTGGTACTGGAATCGTGACGGGGAGCGGCCCTGGAAGCTGGACAACGAGTGGGCGATCATGTACCACATTGGGCTGGCCAAGGAGCATCCGCCTCTGCCCGACCCGTCGCAGCTGTCAGCCGATGGAATCGACTTTCGCGCGCTGCCTGACCATCGACCCGAACGAGCGTCCGACGGCGGAAGAACTGCGTGCGCACCCGTGGATCTTGTCGTTCATCGAGGACAATGCACGCGAGGCCGCGCTGGAGGAGATGAGAGCACGCCGTATCTTGCCACGCCGTCGCATCGGAGTACTCGGAAGGCACCTCTCCCTGGCCGCGCTGACGCCGGGTTGACGCCGGGCTCGAGCCACGGATCGCGCCATGGATCCATGTCCAGCGAGTCGGCAGCCGTACCGGAAGGGCCGACGACCCCAGGACTAAGCAGCTTGCGCCGGCCGCAGCTGTCCCTGGGCACGTTCTCCCGCCGTTCCATCCCCACTTTGGGACAAGGTCAGGCGTCGCCGGGCGTTGTATCGCCTCGTCTCACGCCAGGGGCGCTGCCGGAGTCGGACCCATCGGGGGCCTCGTCGCCAGCGCGAGTGGAGGAGGAGGCGGCGGCGGAGGAGGAAGGGGAGGGCGACGGGGAGGGAGACGGAAACGGGGCGGGGACGTGGCGTAAGGAGGGTTGGTGTTGGGGGCTTCTGGGCTACTACTACTTTTGTGTCTGCAACCGTAAAGTATCTGTGTTGCTCATTGGCGGCTGTTCTGTGTGGATGTCATGTATGGTAGCAGTCCGTCCCGACGGGAGCACGCGGAAGGGGGCGCTTGGTCTGTTTTGTCCGGACAGGCACGCACTGCTGCCTCGACCACACCGACGCCGACATGACCAATGTCAATGACGTGTCATATCACCAACAACCACTGTGAGGGCAACCACCATCCACTGTCGATCGATCTGACCACACGCTGGCCTGAGCGTATAGGCGTTTTGAGTAGAGCTTAGCAAAGAGATCCCTCGTCTGCGGATTCCAGCGCAATGGCTGTTCACGTCAGCGGATGCTGTCCTTAAGTCCTTCTGGGGAGAGACGGAAAAAGGCAAGCTGCGGTTAGCCCAATGCACGCAGATGCCGCAGGGGAGCACACCACCACGCGCATGGACAAGCGGATCGGTGGGATCACGGCGATGGCGATGGCGATGGCGATGGATGGAGCTGCTGATGTCGACACTGAGTGTGGTCAGATTCAGATCGGCGGCGGAGTGAGTACTGAGTGGGGCTGAATCATCTATCATCGATCATCGATCATCCTCGTATCCTTATCGAGCATGCTAGGGTTGTCGCTGGCGTCGCCGGCTACTCAGATCCCTCTTAAGTTCAAATGTACTAACCCAGCCGAGTCCGCCCCGCCAGGAGCATGCGAGCCACTACAGTCACTTACAGTCACTACCGCCACCGCCACCGCCACCACCACCTTCATCACCACCTTCACCACCACCTTCACCACCACCACCGCCATCGCCATCCCCTCCTCTCCCCCTCTCCTCCCCCGTATCCCCGGACCCAGCCATGGTTGACGTTGGCGAGCAAGACCAGTGGATTGCGCACCTGAGCCAGTGCAAGCAGCTCTCCGAGGCCGACGTGAAGCGTCTGTGCGACAAGGCGCGTGAAATCCTGTTGGACGAAAGCAACGTCCAGCCCGTTCGTTGTCCCGTCACCGTCTGTGGCGATATCCATGGCCGTTTGTGTGTATTATGTCCTGTACTCGTCTATAGCCATCATCCTCATCACAGCCCTCGCGCGCGCTCTCTATCTCGCTCTTGCCTTTGAGGTCGCAGTTGTGTCATGAGCTGTCTGCGCCTGCGTCTGTCCTCCCGTTTCTTCGCGCCGATCCAGACTAACCCCCCTTTCCTCTCCAGCACGACCTCACCGAGCTGTTCCGGATAGGCGGCAATTCACCCGACACCAACTATCTCTTTATGGGCGACTATGTCGATCGTGGCTATTACTCGGTTGAGACGGTGACCCTGCTGGTGGCACTCAAGGTGCGCTACCGCGACCGCATCACTATCCTTCGTGGCAACCATGAGTCGCGCCAGATTACCCAAGTGTATGGGTTTTACGACGAATGTCTGCGCAAGTATGGCAATGCAAACGTTTGGACATACTTTACCGACCTGTTTGACTACTTGCCGCTCACTGCGCTGATTGAGGATCAGATTTTCTGTCTCCATGGCGGCCTGTCCCCCTCCATCGACACGCTGGACCATATCCGTTCCATTGACCGCGTCCAAGAGGTTCCGCACGAAGGCCCGATGTGCGACTTGCTCTGGTCCGACCCGGACGACCGCTGCGGGTGGGGCATCAGTCCTCGCGGCGCGGGCTACACCTTGGGCAAGATATCTCCGAAGCCTTTAACCCAACAATGGCCTCACCCTCGTGTCGCGTGCCCACCAACTCGTCATGGACGGCTTCAACTGGTCCCAAGAGCGCAACGTGGTCACGGTCTTTTCTGCGCCCAACTACTGTTACCGCTGCGGCAACCAGGCGGCCATTATGGAGATTGACGAAAACCTCAAGTATACCTTTTTGCAGTTTGACCCGCACCTCGGGCGGGAGAGCCCCTTGTTTCACGGCGGGTGCCGGACTACTTTCTCTGATCTGAATGTTGATTGTTTTGCTACCCCCTTTTTCGTTCTCCTCTCTCATTTCCCCTTACACAACTTTCATCCTCTTTTGATTTATCCCGCATAGTTCGACGACGGAGGTGCGTCGGGAGATGGCTGCTTCAGGCGACTGCACCATGAGATCGTGTTATGCGATATGGATGCTCATCATCATGTTCGTGGTTTAACATGATAGGCTTTAGGATGCTAGCCATGGATTGGAGGGCAGGAATGGCATGCAAGGTGCGATCACGTAGGCGAGAGTATAGCCTGGAGACAGGTCTTCACACGCGCCGCGGCCGACTGAGCGTCCGGCAAGGAGTCCACACTGTCGAGAGCCAGGTCTTTGCACTCTGTTGAGCCATCAGGGAGGCCTCAGGTGGCTCGTGTTTTGGCCAATGTCCCTTCAGTTCCTCCTCTGGCCTGGGAATTCCGTTGTTTTCTCTCCTGTTTTTCCTTGTTCCGCAGCGTAGCCCCTGGTGGCGACTCGCTGCTTGATGTTCCTCTGTAGGCGTTGCTGGTTGGCTTAGACCACTACCACCACCACTATGCGATTGCATCACCCTCGAGGACCATCTGGACTCCAGGCCTCATCACACTCGTCTCGTGCTTGCTCTTGCCCATCCGGATTGGCTTCTTCCAGGTGGGCGTCTAGCAGATCATCCAGCGAAAGTGTAAGGGCCTCGCTCGTGCTCACACGTATCTGAGCGCAAGAAGGCTTAAGGACGTTGAACGTTGAAGGCTGCAGCAGGTCAGGAACCGACCCACTGGGGGAGGGGGGTTAGGGGAGAGAGAGGACAGATCGAGTAGACTTGGTCTCAATACGAAGAAGCCGGACGCGCGCGCCGTTTCGTTTTTGCTATATATGCTCCGCCACCAGCCAGATGGCAGCAGAAGACCACGTTTGCAGTCCCCGAACCCAGATTGGCACTGTACCACATTCAGCACTCAGTAAAGTACTCAGGGCCTCAGGCCGCCTTAGGACCAAAGGCCAGTTCAGTCCGGTACCTTGCGTCAATGGTATTACATGCCTGCAAATAAAGATCCCAACAGTTGAATATGTGAGAGGGTAGTCTGATACTAGGCCTGAAGCTCTCATGTCGAAAGTCGATCTCAAACTTCTAAGCCTCAAGAATCAGTGACCGGTGACCGGTGACGCTCGCGTATTAGGCGGAAGGGTTCCTCTTACAGGCTACGTACTGCGTACCCTTGCGTACCCCGCACCCCACCTTACCGAACGGTTAACCGGGATTACCGGCTACCCGCTCCATCTCTCTTTTCTGGGTCTCCTGTCTCCGATCTCCTGCCTTCAAGCTTCAGGTCTTCACCACATATACGTGTGCTTGAAGGCTTTTGTGGCCTGCCTGTTGGGCCTGACATGTGACATGTGACATGTGACAGGAGATGGAGATGGAGAGAAGTATGAGGATCATATATTCATCGAGAGGAAAAAGGCGAGGCATATGTACCTCGGAGAAGAAGAGAACATGCTAACCGAGTCAATATCATACCGAGAAAGAAGGGGAAGCATAGACAAAGGGGAAACAGGGCCTAGAACAAATTAGGGTCCAGCCAACCTGTGGTGACTATGTGTGACCAGATGGGTCTGATCTCGACACTACCCCTTGCCCTCTCTCGCCTTAGTCTGAAGCTTCGGAAGCTTCACCTGAAGCTTGACGCTTTCAGGCTGCTCTGCAGCCGATCTATCAGGATCCCAGAGTGCACCCTATAATTGCACACTGGCAGAATGCACCCGCCTTTGCCAGGGCCGCACAGGCCTCACATGTCACATGTCACATGCACCCCACACGCGGGCGAACGTAGATGAGACATCTCGGGAACTCATTTATGTGAATTTGAGCAACCTCAGGCCAACCTTAGGGCCTCAGGCTTCACGCCCGCAAGATGAACGGTTAGGTTTAGACGTAGCGTTCCCGCTGTCCCAGCCTTAAGCTCTGTCAATGAAATGGACGATTGTATGCAGCTCCCCGCCGGGACTAATTACATTTGGAGTACGTACTGAATGCAGACATCTGCCATGTAAGAGCGCCCAACCATAGTATTAATGCAAAACCCCAAACCGGCCCACATGCAGGCAAAAGGCCTGTGATGCATCGCTTCTTTTTCTGGGGAGTAGTACACACGTCTTCTTGAAATATGCCCGGTTACTTAGTACTAGCTAGTTACTACTTGCTCGTTATGCATTATGCACATTATTGCATTATGGCTCCTTCAATGTTCCCTGCATTGCCTCTACTAATAAGCAGAGCCACTAGCACTGGGTCATTAGTCCACTGCACTGAACCCGCACTATAACTGTGGCGCACTCTATTGATCACGTAGCCGTTGCGCTGATACATAGCAGCCTCAGTACTCAGTACCCCACACCGGTCCAAGGATCCCAACAACCCGAAATCTGGGGGCCCGTCAAAAAGGACAACTTCTGTACGGAAAACATGCCTGGACAGGCTCACTGGCGGCACGCCACACATGCGCATTTTCCCCTTCTAAGTAGTTCATTTGTACCTTCTATGACATGGACAAAAGAATGATATCATGACATGATGTGCGGGTTCCCAGTATACTCCACTGGTAATGTTGTCGGTGCCAACCAACACTTCCTTGGGTGTAGGTAGGATGCTGCCTTCAGATCGCTCATCTCTCAGCCTTATGAGGTTTACATACATTGACAGCAGCTGGAACCCCACTCGCGCACCGAAATGGGGCTCCGCCGAGATGTAGACCGTCCAATATCGCGCATTTCCGGTAGGGAGAGAAATCGCATCTTGTTTTATAAATGGTGAGATTTTCGTCGATCTGCCTCGCTCGATTCCCATCCACACACAAACCTCCTCATCAATTCCGCCATCATGAAGCTCGCAAACATTGCTTTCACTCTTTCCGCTGGTGGAGTCGCTGTCCAGGCGTTCCCCACGTTTGGCAAGATGGCCAAGCGCCTGACCTTCCCCACCGTCAGCCCGTTCGATCCGGTGCCAAATCGAGTCTCGCATTCTGGGATTCTTTGCTTCGGCGTTGGAGAACAACGTTTCCCCCTCTGAAGCTTCCCGCCTGATCCCGCCGTTTACCCTGGAGCAATGCGAGGCATTTGCCACCGACGCAATGCCTAACAAGAATGCTGTGTTCGCCACGGATCTCACTTACGTGAGTTCCGACCGTGTGAGCTGTTCACTGAGGCTGAGAACCGCACGCAAGACGACCCGGTGCTCTTCTATCTCCACGGTGGGGCATACGTGACTGGTATGCTGCCGACAATCGCAATCTCGATGCAAAACATTTATCAAGCTTTCGAACGACCGTCTATCCATCCTGTGGCTTGACTACAACGTCGCTCCGGACTATACCTTCCCCACGCAGCTCCAGCAAGCGGCCGAGGTTTTATAACCGTCTTTCCGAATCGAGCAGCAACATTATCCTCGCTGGTGACTCAGCAGGGGCCATCTTGCCCTTGAGGTGGCCCGCACCTTGGCACATCCTCTCTCGTTGCCCCATCCATTACAGCCAAACCGTCGTGCGTTGGTCTTGTGAGCCCGTGGGTCAACTTGTATCCGACCGAAACCAACGGCACCTGGCGAGCAACAACAATTCTGATATCATCACCGCAAAGTACCTCCGCGAGGCAGCCCTCCTTTATCTCCCCGATGTGGAGGCAGTCCAAGCCCCGTTGCAAAATCCGTTCAAGGACACCATCGATTGGTCTGCCGTTCTTCCCTCATCCGACAAAGTCTTTGTCTCGGCGGGTGGACTAGAGGTGTTGCGAGGGGACATCACTACTTTCGCCAACATTGCTGGCTTGTCGAACTCGCTCTTCATCGATACAAACCACGGTCATGACAATGTTTTGACGAGTCCCACTGCGCCCGGGTTTCAGGAGTTTATCAACGTCCTCAAGAGCTGCGCGTGAGGGCTACTACCTTTTTGCAGTTTGACCCGGCACCTCGGGCGGGAGAGTCACTTGTTTCACGGCGGGTGCCGGACTACTTTCTCTGATCTGAATAATGTTGATTGTTTTGCTACCCACTTTTTCGTTTTCCTCCCTCATTTCTACCTTACACAACTTTCATCCTGTTTTGATTTATCCCGCACAGTTCGACGAACGGAGGTGCGTCGCGAGATGGCTGTTTCAGGCGACTGCACCATGAGATCGTGCTATGCGATATGGATGCTCATCACCAGTGTTCGTGGATTAACATGATAGGCTTTAGGATGCTAGCCATGGATTGGAGGGCAAATGGCATGCAAGGTGCGATCACGTAGGCGAGAGTATAGCCTGGAGACAGGTCTTCACACGCGCCGCGGCCGACTGAGCGTCCGGCAAGGAAGTCCACACTGTCGAGAGCAGCAGGTCTTCGCACTCATCTCGTGCTTGCTCTTGCCCATCCGGATTTGCTTCGTCCAGGTGGGCGTCTAGTAGGTCATCCAGCGAAAGTGTAAGGGCCTCGCTCGTGCTCACACGTATCTGAGCACAAGGAGGGTTGAGGGGTGTTAGTTTTTTTTTCGTTCTGGTCCACAGAAGGTAGGGGAGTGAGAGAGGCGTACACTGGGATCGGGATGAGCCAGGAACCAGGCCAGATGGTGGATGAGCGCGGAGTGGCTTTTTGCTCGCACACAAAAGGGCGATGCAGCTAGGGGTTGGGGGAGGGGAGGGGTCAACTCGCTAGGAAGAAGGAGGAAGGGACGTACAAATCGCGTGAGGCGTCGAGCCGGGTTACGTTGCGGACTTTGGGCAAGGCTCGGAGCGCGGTTTTGCCTAGTTGCTCCAACCTGGGCGGGATCAACGGTCCATGGTCAGCCACATGCGCGTCATCAGGGAAGGGGGGGGGGGGACATACACGCCGTCCAGGCCGTCCGGGCGGTCTGTCGAGCTCGCCCGCAGCACGGCCGAGCTCAAGCGCAGGACAGGCACCATGATCTTGTTCTTGGCGAGGCTCGTCTGGGCCGTGGCCTGGACGAGATCCAGCAGGGTCCGCAGCCGCTCGGGGCTGGATTGGATCCAGTGCTGGATGCTGCCGACGGCCTCGTTGTTCTGGTGGGGAAGAGGAAGAGGGAAGAGGGGCAGGGCGTCAGTATCACAGCTGCATGCGTGCGGATCGAGCACCCACATAAGCGTCTTTTGCTTGCCCCACCGAGACGAGGAGGCCCTGCAGCACAGCGCCCCCCAGCGCCGCATCCGAGAGCAGCGGCACCATGCGCGGGAACAGCCATGCTGCATCGCTCATCTCCACCCGCGCCCTAAGCATCCGTCAGTACGTCGTCTCGTGCGCATCGCCGAGGCAGTCCAGTACACACGCTTCAATCGCCTCCACCAGGCCATCCAACGCCCCCGACCGCTCCACTTGTCCTGCCATCGACCTCACCACCTCCACCAACGCCCTTGCTCCCTTGCCACGGACCCCATCGTTGCGCTCGCCCATCTGCTTGAGCATCGCCCCTTCCACCTTGCTTGCATACCTCTCGGCGCCGCTCCCGCACAGGCCGTAGAGTTTGCCCAAGGCGGCCATAGACGCACTGCGCACCCACGAGCCCACGTCACCACGCCGATCCACACTGTAGTCGTCTGTGCCTTGGAGGAGTGTCTCGATCAGACGCGCAAGAACAGTGTCGGGAAGCGGTGCTAGCAAATGTGTCAGCATTGCCGTCCGCGAGTGAATGGGGAGGGCGGGGTGGCATACCTTTCACCTTGTTGGTCAGCAGCACCTGCACCACTGACCCTGATGCGTCCCTTCGCGCTTCCACAACTTGAGTGTAGGCGGCCGAGGAGGGTGTCAGCACGTCCAGTAGAAAGTCCACCTCCTCCCACATCAGGTCATCAGAGGAAAGGTGAATGCGCCCAGGGCTTTGCTCCATCCTGTTGTTCGGGGGCCGTCCATGGTGTGCCATCGCTTTTTGACTTGCTGCAGCAGGCTTTTTGCAGTGCCCACATCCGATTCGGGCGTGCACGTCGCAGCGTCAGTCAGCGCCCTTAATGCGTCCACCGAGGCCCATTGGACACCGGCTTCCGGCCGCACCAGGGCCTCTGTGTTGACGCTGGTAAGCCGGGCGAGAAGGGTGCGCCCAGACTCGCCCTTTTGCCATAAGAAGCGGTACACGTCCTTGTCCAAATTCTGGGCCAGAAGGTGGCAGACTGCTTCGTACATTTGGTGTCCGCTGGGGGTGGGGGTAAGAAGTCGTTGGCACCGCAACGCACATTCGAGCACCTCGGCTCGCTGCGTGGGGGGAAGGTGCTCCCGGGCCAAGGGGGCAAGGGAGGTGAGGGCGAGGAGGCGACCGTGTTGCAGGAGTGGGTCCCGGGTCTCCTTGCTCACTTCGAGCATCACCCCGGAAGGAGAGAAGGGGTGGCATGCACCACCAAGGCTAGCGCTTGTGCAGCCAGCTCGCGCATCCCCGAGTCCCAGTGGGCCAACGTGATGGACTGGAGATGGGCCACAAGGGCAGATCGGTAGGGCTCGAACTGTGCGACGGCAGGAAGGACAGAGAGGAAGCAGGTCCTTCGCACCCCCACTGCAAAGAAGTCGGCCAAGCGGATCACGTCAAGTCCATGGGGGAACAAGTCGAGGCGGCCCGCTCCTTCTTGGAACGCTGCACTGGCCGCACGACGAATGGAGACCTCGCGATCGCAGCAGGCAACGCACACCAGACTGGCTGCGATCCCGTCGGGCCCAGCGGCATGAGGGGCAATGCTTTGCATGTCATGCGCCCGTGCCAAGGCCCAGAACACGTAGCACGCCCCATCCCGCACCGCTGTCCCCACCCCGCGCCCACCACGGCGAACGTCAAACTTCAATGCTCGCTGCACCCACGTCACAGCATCTTCATCCCCGGACCCCGCAGCAGCCGCGGCGAGCAGGTCCCTCCGCGCCAACTCAGCAAGAGCAAGACAGGCCCCTTGCCAGCTCGCCTCGGACGCAGCATTGAGATCAATAGATCCATCAGGAAGACGCAGCGAGTTGTCCGAGAAGAGGGCCAAGATGGAGTCGAGGATTTGAGCGACAAAGGCAGACGGCAGCCGCTCGCTAATCCGCGCCACCCCCTTTGCCGCCGAGTAGCGCACTTGGGAGCTCTCATGCGCCAAACTCTCCAATAGTTCGCCCAGATACCCCTCCACCGCTTCAGGGACGTCTGCCTCCTCCTCCTCCTCTGACTTCTCCTCTGAGGCCCATTTCCTCTCAGATGGCGCAGAACCTAAAGGTCGAAGATGCCTTTTTCTGCGCGGACGGGGAGGCAGCTGTTTCAACGCCAAACGGCCAATCAACTTGGTGTATCCTTTGGCGATCTGAGCATTGCTCGCATGCAGGTCAGTGTCCTGGTGAGCCTCCCGAGAAGCTTCAACCACAGCCAAGACGGTTTGGAAGAGCGAAAGCATCTGTGTCACCCGTCCAGGCTCAAGTACTTTGAGCAGCTCACAAAGCGAGAAAAGGATGCCCGTTTGAAGGTAGATAGACGCGCCTGCTTCTGGGCCAAGGGTGGTGGCCGACCAGTGGAGGAAAGAATGCAATGCATCTTGCGTCTCGGGCCTGAATGGGATCAGTACGGTGCACAGGAAGGGAGGAAGTGCGGGAGAGAAGAGGAGGGGACGTACCTTTGGTACAACCGTCCCACCAGAACGACAGAAGCCCCTCTCAATACCGGGGACGCCAATGTAGGCGCGTGCTAGGTGGGCGATTTGGTCGACGGTTGTCTGGGAGGGACGGTCAACTGCCGCAGATCAAATGGGATCATACAGACGAGGGAGAGCCAGAGAAGAAGCGTATAGCGCACCTCCCATTCCATTACCAGCACAACACGGCCGTGCTCTTGAGGCGGATGGGGAGCGGGTAGAATTGCGAGATCGGGGGTAGCCAAGGATGCTTCCAACACATCCACCAGCGGCCGCAGGTCTTCCACCTCGTGGGGGAAAAAGTGGACTGGGGGCAGGGGGTCAGTGGGTCTGTATGTGCAAAGAAGCCAAGCATCCAACAAGGCACGTACTGATGGTTTTGTAGCCCCGGATTCGGCTGTAGAGATAAAAGATGCACCCGAGAGTGTTGAGCGCAAGCACAGCCTGTGCGCCTGGCTGCGCGCCCTGGCCCATGCCCGCGTGCACCGCCCGCACACATGTCCGCAGCGCGGCCGAGACGGGGGCAATCATGCGGTCAAGGTACGGGTCGAGGAGGTATGTCTGTGCCTGCTCGGCATAGGGATCGAGCATGTCGCGCATCTGCTTCAGCAGCTTGTCCGCCCCCGTCTGCACCGCGCCCAGGTCAACAGGGGAAGTGCTGCCGCCCGAGGAGGCAGAGGCGGGGACAACGAGCTGGAGGCATTGGTCGAGGAGCGAGAAGAAGGCGTCGGACGAATCAAACGTGACCAAATCCCTCTCTTCCACGCCATCGTCCATGGTGGTTTTTGGTCGGGGGGCTGGATCGACGCAAGAGGTGCAGAAGGTGGTGCGTGCGTGGACGCTGACTGGTCGGTCGTCGCCGCCGCCTCGCCTGCCTGCCAGGACAGGACGGCAGGGGCAACCCTAGCGCCTGTTCTTGCGCCACGCCATAACCCTAGCGCTGAATGATTGACCGTTAAAGCACGCCGCGCACGCGTGCAGTGTGTGCTCGTGTGCGTCGTGATGGATGATGGATGATGTCGATGATGCATCCCCTCCCAAGCCTCCTTTTTATGGTGTCGCGCGGTGACCGGTGACGCGGTGACGCGGTGACGCGTGACGCTTGGAAAGAGGCTCTCATGTATATCCACTCTGCTACGCCCTCTGTTGGCCTTACTGCTATGTGTATCCAGTGGCGCTACATGGGACCGAATGCCCTAGGCCCTCATTCTATGTCGTCAGTCGCGGCCAAAGGGTAGTCGTAGTATGAACAGTCGTATGAACACAGCGTCTTTTCATCACATCTTGGTCGTCCAGAGCCGAAATCCATGCACTCCAAAAGGCTAACCGCCGATAAGGGTGGTGGGAAAAAGACGAAAGCAGGGGAAGAATTGAATCGTTATGCGTCAGTCGCCACACCGAAGACTTGGCTGGCTACGCTAGCGTGCCGTACTGTGATGTCTGGTGGTTAGTGCTGTGAGTTCACTCTCACAGAAGGGTGGGGCGGGTATTGGCGTACCTGGCGAGGCGGACCAGCGGGGGCGCAACTGGGGCAGAGGAGATGGTGGTGGGCAGGATGGGTTCGTAGCGACCCTGGCCCACATACACAAAGCCCTGCAGGCCATACACCTCGCGCGCCTGGATGTACTTGTAGATGCAGTAAAACGCCCACAGGTGGCCCGGGAGCACACCGAGAAAGGTGAGCACAATGCTGATCAACACATCCCACGTGCACAGGCCCGCAATCCACGCCACAGGCGCAGGGGGCAGATGAGTGCCACAAGCACAAGCAACACGTCGGAGCAATAGACAGTCATTGTTGGTGGCAGGATGGTGGTCGGGGGGGGGGCTGGTGCCAGCTGCAGGGGATAAAAAAGCGGCGGGGGTGGGGCAACGGAGCGCGGATGAGTTTTGCGAGTTGGCCGCCGCCGGTTATTATATGTGTAGCCCCCATCAGGCCCCAGGCTAACCTCAGGGCGTTAACGCATATAGGAGCCGCGTTACATTAGCACAGCATCCGAGGGGCAAAACTTGTGTGCTCCGCCAGCTGCTCATTCTGAGCCCTGTTCTTCAGCCGCCCGCTCTGAACGATGATCTCTGACGGGGGACGGCCGATGGGCGATGGGCGATGGGCGAAGGCAACTCCAGCTCCAAGCTTCAAGCTTCAAGCTTCAAGAGTCAAAAAGAGCGTCAGGCTTCATGCTTCTGGCAGGGCGCTTGTGTCCTGCCCAGCAGTGCTCTGTGTCTGGGTGGCAGAGGCGCCACGCGTTCCCAGCGCCTCCTCCTCGGACCCAGCCGCACCCCCACACATCCCCACCGCACGGGCCTCTCCACCTACGGCGATGACCGACAATCGATGAGATGTACCAACATGTAGATGCGCTGCCAACTCCATCCACTGAGCTGGGTGCTGGGCGCGAAGCTTGAAGAGGGCCCGAAGCACCTGAAGCGAGAGAGGGTAAATCGATTTCATCAGTGGTAGAGGTGGATCGCGCGCATCATGGCCGAGAGCGTCACGGAGGCGACTGCATGTGGACCACTTCTCGCAACATCCGATAAATACGCGTAATGGGAACCAAGAGGGATGCTGCGTGGTGGCGACACTAGTGACCTTCTACTTTTGGTAGGTGCCCGCTACAGCCATAGCGTCAGTCAGCGGCGAGCTAGAGGGAGTGTATATGCCAGCGTTTTCCCCGTCTCTGCCTGCATGGTGCAAATGATAGTTTGGTACGTTGAGAGGGGACGACTCACAATGACAACAGGTTCCCAGACGACAGAAACAAGGATGTTGAGCGCCATACACTACCGCATGTCGTTTCGGAAGCCCTCGGTAAGATCCATCAGCCCGTTCGGTTACTGAGCCTGGAGAGCAGCCTGAACCAAACCACCCTTGCTGTCCAGCACCGCCCACACGTTCTGGGCCAGGGACATTTTCATGTCCACACAGCCTGGCTGACGACGAGAGGAAGAAAGCGAGGCCATCCAGGACGTTGTACTCCTCAAATGGAGGGCAAGCCACCAATGGCGCTTCTTGCTCCAAGTCCATCCCGTCGTACATCCCGCTGTACAACCAATGCGTCGTCATGAACCCCCCTGGTTTGGACCAAGGGTAGGTGGAGTGTACCTCATTCCAGCGGGGGGCAGCAGCGAGCCATTCGACTGTGCGCTTCATTTCCTCTCCTGTGGGGCGCTGAAGCGTGTCGTGGACTGCCTGTGCCACTTGAGCCAACGTCCCATGGGCTAACAGGTCTGGATCAAACTCCATAGGCAAGGGGTGAATGGCGTTAGGAAAGTATTTTTCGCCAAGATTAAGTCGATCCGGGCGCCGCATATCCATGGAGGTGAATGCATGCGTGGCATGGTGCTTTGGATCGACAGTCTGGCGAGCGCGGAAGACGATGCAGTACAGAACGGCAGAGAGCGTGATAAATGTAGAGAACGTAGATTTGTCGCCTGTTGCAGGCCGTCCGCAGGCATGTTTAAGGGCCGCAATCTCCGTTGGTGTAATGCGGAAAAATCTCCCCTCGGTCTTAGGCGGAGCAGGCACATTCACCCGTCTCAGGCGGTACAAGGGTATACACACTGGGGCGAAATTCAAGTGCTGCTTTCCGTTCTTCGGGGGTGAAGCTCTTGTCGGCCATAAAAGAGTTCAGCAATGGCACTTCTAATGCTTCGCCGCGGTAGAGGCGTGCAAGGTTGCGGAGCAGCCGCATGCTCCCTCCGAAGTCGCAAACCATATGGTGGATCCGCGCCGAGAGGGCAGCAACGCCATTGGCAAATTCAGTGACTTGGATGGAGAAAATTGGTTCGTCTTTCAGCTTTTCCATATCCATATGGACCGCGTCAAAGGGAGGAAGAAGATCACCCCCCTTTTGCGGGGTGAGCTGATCGACAAAGTTGACACTGGGGTCAAATACCAGCTTGTCAGGCGAGGACGCAAGATAGAGTTTAACGCCTCCCAGGTGTGTCAGATCGACTTGGGGTTTTCCCGAGGGACCGGAACAGAGGCGACCGCAAAGATGCGGGTAGGCCTTGAGCAGCTCCAAGAGGGCCTCGCGCAGCCGGGTGACCTCTATGCGCGAGTAGAGGTAGAGATGGGGGATGGTGACGGCGGGAAGGCGTACCAGTCCAGCGGACCGAGCGGGTGCACATCTCCTGGCACAAGGTTCGGCGGTACCACCTCTTCTGCCGAATGGATGGTGATGGGGGCCGAGGTGAGCGCCATGGGGTGGTGTAGGTGGGGCAAAGGAGAGCAAGCGGGCGACAGACGGACGCACCCGAGCAACATAGCCCTGACGAGCACTAGGGACCACGTGGCTGGTCGAGTGACTCTAGTGACTCACGAGGTCATTGCCGTGACGTCACTAGTGACGAGTGTGTTGCCACGTCACCCACCGGTGGCTTATAAGATCGTTGGCTAGCCAGCCCACCCACCCGTCACGTGCAGGTCGGCGGGCAATAGGGTTGCACACTTTTCTTTGCACCCTCCCATATAGAAAGTAGAGATGCGATCGCCGTATCACACGTCACGTGACGCGTGCATCCCGAGCGATGCTTGCTGTCTCGTGTCCGCTGCCGCTGCTTGTTCCTGCCGATGGCGATGGCGATGGCGACGGCGACGGCGGCGGCGATGGAGGTGGCATGGACTTCGGATGGGACGGTGTACCCGACGAGGGAGATGGCAGTGGGGCGGGTGGTACAGCAGCAGTTTGCCGCCAACAAGATTGCATGGCTGCGCTCTTCGCCCCCACATCTGGCCGGCTTTGCCGAGTTGAACCTCGAGTGGGCCCCGGCGTCCGCGTCGTCTTCTGCGCCGGAGGCGACCTCCGCCTCGTCAGAAAGGGCGAGTGGGCAGATGTGTCGGAGCGCCCCGCAACGCCGCCAGCGAGCACATCTGCACCCACGCCACCGCCAAAGCGCCACGCGACGCATTCCCGCACCGGCCTGGGCCCTTTCTACCAGCCTTCTGCTCACGTTGGTCCCATCCAGACCGCCTTTACCTGCCGCATCCATGACTGCCCCTTCCTCCTCCTCGTCCTCCCGCACATCGCCGCTGCCGCCTATCCCGCCACCCCTGCCGCCACCGACGATCCTCCGCCCGCGGGGTGGACCATCCGCACCTACACTCCCCACGCCGACGCCTGCCCCTGCCTGCCAACACTGGCCAGGGGCGCCCGCTGGGCTGGCGCGAGGAGGTGTTAGCCACGCTCGCTCGCCTCGATGACCACTCGCTGCTGCACACGACGCCCACACTCGTGCTCCAACAGCATCCCTTGACCTGGACCGTGCGTGTCTCCTCCATCCCCATTCGCGCCCACTGACCTTCTTCTTCTCCCCGGCCGTGCGGCTCCTGTCTCCAGAATCCATACACCTGCGCAACGAATGTGCTCCGCAGCGCCCGGAACCGGCGTACTGTCGCCGCCGACATGCAGTCGGCGATGATGCCGCTCCCGCTGCCCCACGCCGCGTCCGAGCGCGGTACCGAGCCTATGGCTCCGGCGCCAGGCTTTGCGTGGCTCACGGATCGCCGGTTTGGCAGTTACGAAGCGGTCTTGGCCTATGTTGCCTCGACGCTTTTCATCCACCAGCCCGGCAAGCTGTGGTGCCTCCAGCCCTCGGACACGTCCTCGCGCTCGTACAAATTGGCACCGGACACGGCAAACCACCAACGCCTCGCCACCCCTGCAGTACACGTTCACTTGCGTTACGCCCGGCTGCCCCTTTTTGCTGTTGATGGTGCCTGAACCGGTTGCCAGGCCCCCCGATCTGCCCTCATGGGGTGCCAGTCGAGCCACCCAGTGGTGTCTACGCCTCGTCGTCCACTGGCATGCGCACTCTTGCCCTGACCGAGCGGTCGCAAGCAAGGGGGTACCCCACTGTATCGTCACGCTGGCCAGGAGCTTGGTCGCGGGTCTATCGACAGACGAAGTGCGCCAGCTCGCGCCAGGGGAGCTGTTGCGTCGACTCGAGGTTTCCTGGTTCGCATGGGTGCGTTTTTTCCTTTGAGCTACGGCGTGCGCTTAACCCTCCTCGCTGCCCCCGTGTCGTACCCGTTTGCAAATCCAAACTCGAGCCCTGACCGTCTGTTTTCCTCTTTTCTGACCAGGCCGACCACGCGGCGTGCAGGGTACTGTATGCCACACTCCAAGCCCGCGCACTCGTCACGCATTCTGACGCGGCCCAGAAGGACGCTGCGCAGGACTCTCGCTCGGCGGGGGTAGCACCTCCTTTCGCGTGGTGCCGCTGGGCGCTCGGCGCTTCCTGATCAAGCGCAGGCGGGTGTGCGTGCAAGAGCAAGCGCAAGAGCAAGCGCAACAGGAGGAGGAAGTGAATGTGGATGCGGGCGTGCAAGGCGAAAGGAGGAACGAGGGGACGTTCGCGCCCGCTTCCAGTTCGTCTGTGGCGCTACCCACAACCTCCCAGCCCCCCGCGCTCCGCGCGTCCCCCCCCCCGGCACCGGCACCCGTCACAACGCAAGCGAGTGCGGGACCTCTTTCTCCTATTTGGGTTTCAGCTGATCAATCCACTTCTACTTCTACTTCCACTTCTAGTTCTGCTTCCGCTTCCCCTACTGCTTCCCCCAGTACTTTCCCTACAGTCGTCCACACTCATGTTGCTACCGACAGGATCGACCTGACCAGCGAGCCTGTGGACGGGTGCTCGTCGCCGTCTTCGCCACCGAGCGGGTGGTGGGAGGAGCTGAATCGCACCCTTCGCGCCTCGACACAAGCAAGTGCAGTAGTGTCTGCATGGGGTACTTCTGGTTCTGCGAACGCATCCGCTTCCCATACCGCACCTAACGCTCTTGGTGTGACGGGCGAGGTGACCGAAACGCCTGCAGAGAACCTCAACCAGCCAGAGGCAGTGGGTAACTCTCCCCCTACCCCTGACCGTTGCCTTCCTCGTCTCAGTCTTCCGCTTGACGAGGTGGATTATGACGTCCCGGCCCCGCCGCGGCAGCACCTTCCACTAGTCCAATGGGAGATCTCCCAGATCCAGAGGTGTGCTCTCACAAAAACCATGCGTCGTGGCGGACGTTCCGGAAACAAGCGAGGAAGGTTCACCTGGAAGGAATCCGGGCAAGAGGGCAGGGTGCGCGCGAACAGGGAGAACTTTTTCAATTCCGAGATGGCCGCTCGAATGTTGTGGAGGAAATATGGCCTGGGCTGGCGTTCGATGGTCGAACTTAGCAATACCCCTGGCCCAATCGTATATGAAGACGAAATGCGGGAAGATGTTGCCGTTCCGCAAGGAAACTGTCACGGGGGAGTTCCAAGGTGGGACCCACCCCTGTAGTTTAGGGTATAAACCCTTGGACAGGCCAATCGGAGTCTCGTACGTTAGATCCTGCCCCAGATCCTGATTGAACCGAGCGGGTATAGAGCGAGGGAGAGCCACTCTGGTTTGAGTGGTTGCCTGCGTGCAAAGGCCGCAGCTTAGACCCTCCGAGGTAGGAGCCGCGTACGTAGGTCGTCGGACCAGTTGAAAAGGGTCCAGGCGCTCCGGGTGACCGGTAACGCTGTGACCGGCAGTGGCACCAAACTCGCCGCGCTGCAGTTGGCAGAATCAGACGGAGTCCTAAAGAAGAGCAAGCGCTACTGAAGTATCCAAAGTATCCGGCGGCATGAAGGTTCCTTCTGGCTCTCTCTCGCTAGTCTAACGGGACTGACACTGCGTGTTTGGATGAGATGTCTACGACATGCGGGCTCAGCTTCCTTTAATCTGGTGCGGAGAGACAGTCTCTGCAGCTAGTGGCAGGGTGATTATTTAGTAAGTATAGCGGCGCTAACGTCGCTCAGGATATCGTGAATGTGCATGAACACGTCTAGTACTTGGGCACGACCGTTCGGCTAGTAGTAAGCTTCATCGAATCGCATGTGCGCACCAAGTACTGCAGAGGTACCGCCCATACATCTCGGTAACTAATCGCATTGTTGGGAGTGGCGGGGGGATGTCGGGCCACCTTCTTGAGGCATGCACATGGTGCTGCACGCAAACAGGATCAGGGCCACAAAGAGAACAAAGATGTTAGCAGCATTGCCATACATAATGACAGGCAGACGACTGCCAGGATTCGCAGCTGGCTCAAGGAAGATGGGGCCTCACGGGATGAAGCACTGAGATTTGCATCGAAAGCTATGTCTCACTACTATACCAACCCCTAAGGAAATTCCACTTAGACTAGGGGCGTTGCCTCTTGGAAGAGATGGCATAAAAGTAGAAGGCCAGATAGGCAGTAATCGAACATCAAGCATTCCTTTCGCCGGCGTTTGAAGGCAGTGGCAAACATGAATGACCCTCCAGGGAATCCCCATATCGCACGTAGCCCCACACCCTGTTGAAAACAGGGTTAGGGTTAGGGTTAGGGTTAGGGTTAGGG
>RSEE01000091.1:0-278621 GCA_003971905.1 Moniliella sp. 'wahieum' | reverse complement strand
AGAGGATGCGGTGGTGGCACAAGACCCTTGGGCACCCAGCGAATCGAGGCGAAGATGAGATTGAGCACGTGGGCGATCAGTTTATGGCGCCGGCTGTTGGTGCCCTCCCGCCCAGCGACCGGCCCAGCGACGAGAAGCTGGATCAGCAGTTGATGAGAAGAAAGTTGATGCCTAACTCTGCAAGCCGACACCGCGTATGTGGGGGGGTGGGCCGGATGTCTCGCACCTACATACACATTTTAACCGGTCTTTCCTGTTGTCCCTCCGCTATCATCTTCAGTATACCACAAAACTTGCTCCGGTACTGTGCATCCATGGTCGACCTGACCGCACCCTCCCTTTGGCTCCAACGAGGCTGCATCAGGCTTCTTACGATCCTTTTCTAACTGTGTACATTGTCCCCCCGATCCTTCCCTTCCCTCTCTGGCCCTTCTGTGCTCAGCTGCTGCTCCTCCAGTTTCATTCGTCTCTCTTTAGGACAGGTTGAAGTCCCTGATTGATATGCACCAAGCTCCCTGTTCTATGCGATGTTTGCTCGTGATAGCGAAGACCAGACGTACTAGGCAGCTCCATCTGGGTGACATATATTGGTGAGAGAGACAGCATGCTGTCCTCAAAAGCGAACCATGCGTTCCCTGTGTGACACACGGTTTCAGAGCTGCGCGCTCGAGCCTCTTAATAACAGCATCGGCTTTAAAGTTTCATTTTGCTACATATTCAATCCAGACCGGCTCTCTTTGTCCCCGCGTCCCGGCCTCACCGGTGCCGGTGCCCGGTGAAGGAGAACCCCACACCAATCGCTCATCGATTTTAACCCCCACACTAACCTCCCACTTTCTTCCACCCCACCCCATTCACCGTACTGACCACAGATGGCGATCCGTCCTACTCTTTTTCTGCTGTCGCGCACTGGCATCCGTCTGAACAACTCACGTTTGGGCGTCCGTTTCTGGTCCGGGATGCCCCAAGCGGTGCCTATGCTCTGCGCACCAGCACCATGGCTGCGGCGCCGAAACAACGTGCCCTCACAGATGGTTCGGACATTGCACACCACTCCTGTTGACGACAGGAAATAAGCCTTACCCCCATCGGTGCTCCACTCTACTTCCCTGGTGGGGTACGGAGCCGGGCACGTCCGAGCCATCGGTATTGACTGTGACGGAAGCCGAGGAAGGAGTGTGGGTGGTAACGTTTACCGGGGCGCAAACTCCTGACAATCGTCTTACCCCATACTTTCTCCATGCCTACCTCGAAGCGCTGGACCACATTGAGCAGGCTTGGCACCGCTTTGCCTCCATCCCCAGCAACAAGGAAAAGGGAGGGGCTATGATCACCACGGGCCAAGTACAAGCCGGGAGCAAATTTTTCTCCAATGGGCTCGATCTGGACCTAGCCTTGCGTACGCCTGGCTTTTTGACCATCCGTTTGTTGCAACGTTGCACCGCCTCATACGTTTCCCATCCCCACCATTGCCTCGGTGGGGGGCATGCGTTTGCTGGTGCGTTGGCTTTGGTGTTGGCGCACGATTACCGGGTGATGAACGCGCATCGCGGGTTCCTCTGCATGAATGAAATTTTGTTTGGAGCTCGCATCCCAGCTGCCATGGCGGCCATGACCAAGGCCAAGCTGACGGATGGCCAGGTCCAACGCAAAGTTGTGTTGGAGGGACATCGATTTACTGGACCCGAAGCGGAACAGGATGGGTTGGTCGATTACCTCGCCCCGGCCAAGGGAGACTCGGTCCCCGAAGACCACATTCCCCACTTGGCCCTCCTAGTCCTCCACCGCTTCTCCACCTCGCCAACCAGCTCCGTCCCCTGGCGGCTAAGGGTGGCCTATGGGATCAACAAGGCAGTCCTCTACGCCGACGTCTTGGCCGTCATGAAAACCAAGTATGTCCCCCCCCTCCCCCCTCCCCTCCTTCCCCGCTGTTCACTGCCCCGAGCGAACGGTACTAATCCCCATGTACTGTGTTACAGGGAAGACGACGCGGTGGCCCGCTCTAAGCAGTTGTGCGAGCCGATCGCACGGATCGAGTAATGTGCAGTATCACGAAAGCGACAGGAACAATCGATAACCAGAAAGTTGTACGCTCAGTGGGTTGAGGCAGGATTCTGGATACAGGAAGTAGAAGGTCGACACAAGACCTCCAGGCCACCCGTCGATCTGACTACTGTTGCATCTTTGCCCTCCGGGGGTGGCAGCGGGATCATCATCTGTCAGAGACAAGTTACCGTTAATCTCGCCGTGGTACATACTATAAGGGGAGAAGAGAAGGAGAGGAGGGGACGGCACCTGACGTACGCCACGACCGTTTGCACATGGGACAGAACTCATTGGAGTCAAGCCAAGTTTCGATGCAGTGGGTGTGGAACACGTGCGAACACATCCCGACCGACACGGGGCAGTCGGCACCCGGGACGCGACAGGTGGCGCAGGTGCCATCAAAGTTGTTCTGGCAGATGCCGCACACTTCGTCCGGATCCTTCACGTCCCATACCCAGTACCCCACCGGGCGCCACGCCGTCACGTCCACCTTCATCCTCCCTCCCGCTGCTGGTGGCGTTGGGTTGGACTGGGCACCTGCATCAACACGACCAACTAGCAGGGGTTGCAAGCGAGCGGAGGGGGGCGATTACGTAACTTCACGTGCAAGGAGCCTCCCCGTCGGAGGGCGTTCCGTGGTGTCCGCGTCCCGCCGTCGCTGGACTCTCCGGCACGAGCTCCGGGGCGGAGGAAATGGAACGAATCCCAGTCGCAATGGTGGGCCCACTGCCTCGGCTGAACAGCAAGCATTGCTTGTCATTGCTGCCGTGTGAGAGCAGCCATGTTCGCGAGAGGCCTCTCGAACGCAGAAAAATCACCAGATGCCGGCCCGTGCGCCCCACACTGCCCTGGGCCCGAGCGCGGCAATAGGGCGGCCCGCAGCTGCGAGGGTTGCGTCGCAGTCGATAATTCGCCATGTCTTTTGGGTTGGAGCGCCACGCTCGTGGTTATATATACGCGGTATCCCGTTCACCACATCCACCCGCTTGCCCATCGCGCCTAAACGCTGGAAGCATGCCAATGAGCACAGAGCGAACCAGTCTGCTTCCTCAGCCCGTGCCCGCGGCCTCCGCCCGCCCCTTGCCGCGCTGGATGGGGCCAAGTTCGCGGGCCTATGCCAAGCGGCGCTCGTTGGGTCGGATCCTGGGCTACGCTGTGGGCCTGACCATGCTGGTTACATTCTATCTCGCCTGGTCCGGCCACTGGTTGGTGGCTCGCACAGCGGGCACGATGTTCCCCGGAGCAAGCCGCCTGCAGTGCCGACCGACGAGGGCGCCATCCTTGCCACCGCGCAGTGGAACGACGTGCGTCGGCCGCGACAAGGCCGTTTAGGAGACGGAGTGAACCGCCGTTATGTGCGTACGGCCGACTTGACGTTTGACGCGCCGGAAGCTCTTTTTCCACAGCTTTGGTGCACGCCATTTCACCTCTTGCGCCTTCTCGGCGAGGGAAGCAACGGATCGGTCGCGGTACACGTCGAGGCGTGGGCAGACGAGGCGTGGGTGCTGGAGAATGAGTTGACCATCGTTGCCCTCAATCGTCCAAAGGTACCCATGGTGTCGGTGTCTATTCCAACCATCACCCTTTCCACTCGTTCCATCACAACATCCACGTCGAACTCACCGCCCATTTGCCCCATGCCAGCGGCTCGGAGCGAGGCGTATTCAAGCGAATTGACGTTCGTGGTGATGCGGCCAGCTTCACTGCGGAAGATGCGGCATTGGATGTGGGCGCGATGGACGTCAATGTCAACGCGGGCAGCATCAAATTGTTGGGGGTATGTTCAACCTGTCGGATGCGGTATAAGCGTAGGAACTCAACCCACTGACCTTATATGGTATACTTTTGTTTCTATAGGTTGTTCCCACCACGACGCTCCTGCAGCTCTGGTCTAGCACTGGCTCGATCCAGGTACCCGGAGCAGTCAAGACCAAAACTCTAGTGGCCAAGTCGGATGTAGGCTCGATCACGTTTGGCCAGGTGAACGCGACGGCCTATGCCCTGTTCCAGTCACAAAGCGGCAGTGTGACGGTGGAAAGTGTGCAGCCCCTCGCGCCCAACTCAAGTCCAACGTTGGCTCGATCACTGTGAAGGGCTTGGTGCAAGTGGCCGATCTTCTCTTGATGCCGGCACGGGGGCATGCCGCGTTACCGGTCCCGTCTGGACAGACAAGCTGCGTGCACAGTCGCGAGTGGGCTCATTGGTTTGGTGAAGTTCATGCTCGTATCTCGGTCTCAGCCCAGTCCTTCCAATCGGGGTCGGTGACGGTGGACAAGGTTCATGCTCCGAAGGTGAGCCTGAATTCGGATGTGGGAAAGTACAGGTCACCAAGGCCGCTGTGGTCCAGCACCTTCAGCTTCACAGTAGCAGGCTCTGTCTCTGCGCGGTCTCACCCCCGTCCTGTTCCCAAAGAGCAAGAAGGAAGAGGCTACAGTTTCTCTTACCTCGAAACTCGGATCGGTCAAGGCCGTCTTTACGGACGAATATGAAGAGGCGGAGGACGATGTGAAGACGAGTCCTGCTGAGCGCGTCATTTCCAATTTGGAGAGCGAAACGGGATCGGTTTCTGCAGTGTACCCTTCCTCGTTTGCCGGTACCGTTGATGCCGCCTCGGACACTGGCAGTGTACATGTTGCCTGGGAGAAAGCGAACGCGTCGCGCGATTGGGCTTGGAACCATCAGAAGTCCACGTTGGGCGAGCAGTACGAAGGCTGCGTCTTTGCCGTTTCTCATGATGATGCCCAGTTTGAAGCGGAGGCCCCTCAGCTTGATGCTACTTCGTTGCCATCCCGCTGTGACACCGAGAAGGTGCCGTCCGAGACGCACTTGCACTCTAACTTGGGATCGGTCCAGATCACATTTTGAAGACCAGAAGCCCCAGTCTCTGGCGACGTCGCGTTGATCAGCAAGTCTGTCTACAAAAAAGCAAGGAAATGTATATATCGTGTGTGAATGTACTACATGTGCCTTACATCTCCGTGAGTGTAAACTGAATGAGGGAACTGGCCACGAAAAGGACCTTGTTGTATGCATAGACTGGCAAGCGATAGAATGCATTTGACATGAGGCATGACCTCATGACGAGGTTGGAAGCGGGGGTGGGAGGAGAAGTGGAGGGCGTGAAGGTGCGGCCACTCTGCCTGTATGTTCGTCACGCCGCTCCCACGAACAGCACTCACGCCGGACGCAACTGAGCGTCGCCGGGGTGCCCATGCCGAGCAGGCGGATGGCAGCGGCAAAGAACCATTCTTGGCGGGGACTCCAGGCCTGGCCTGGGTTGCGGAACGAGTTGCGCAGCAGCGCCCCAGCTGCTCGCGCAGCGCCAGGAGCAGCACCAGCGACCGCAGGCTGCCCAACCGCACCCGCACCTTCTTGTCCAGCACCAGCGTCAGCGCCCCCAGCCGTGGCTCCCCCTCCCCACACATCAACAACAGTGCCCGGTCGTCCAGCGGCGCCGTCTCGCACGCATACAACCGCCGGCTGCGCAGCAGCGCGTAAAGTACAGCAAGTGATGCACGCTCGACGGCAACTCGTCCCCCAGCCGCCGGCGTGCATTCACGCTGCCCGGGTGGATTGCGAGTTGCTGGCTGCCAATCGTGCGCATCGCATTCGTGCTCTTCTCGAGCGCCACCACCTTGGGGTACAGCCCTGCCGCCGCGGCCGCATGGATGATACTGGCGCTGGAGCCATACTCGTTGTATGCCGGTGGCACCGCCGTAAACCGCGGCCGACCCCACCCGCGCACCCGCACCCGCGCCAGCTCTTTCCGTGCGCCTCCCGGGACCGAGACGAATCCCGTCGATCAGGTACAGCAAGTACTGTTGCCGTAGCTTCCATCTCGCCAAGCGTTTGGGGCGAAAGGAAATTCTTTTGGCAGAATTGCCGACCCACGTGGTTCCCCACCGCACGTTTCCAACTGTTGAACGCATTCGCCACCGTCAGTAGGTCCGAGTCGGCAATTTTGAAGCCCTGCTTGGCCGCATCCGCACGATTCTCCTTCCCTAGCGGTGCCACAAAGGGCGACTTGGCGTTGAGCCGCTGTGATGGTCAGGGCTGCATCTAGGCATCGCATCGATGTGGCGACAAGGAGGAACTTGCCCATGTGCACATCGAGCGGAAGCTTGCTCAGGTGCCGGCCGAGCGGAGTGATCTCCTCAGTTGTCGTGAGCGCCTTGACCTCGACCAGCGCGGCAACAGCCCGCTGCACATTGACAGCCGTTGGGGGATCAAGTGCTTGCGACAAGGCATTCTCAATCGACGTGCCAATCTTGATTTTCATGACCTTGAGTTTGAGTGCCAGATCTTGAAGCGACAAGCGCAGCATCTCAGGAAGTGGATGTTCCTCCATGTGGTGCTCATACCGGAATTTGGTAAATAGGTGGAAGCACAATCCCTCCTGCACACGTCCCGCACGGCCACGGCGCTGCTTGGCGTTGGACTTGGCAATGAAGCAGTCGACCAACCGCGAAATCTGGCGCTTCTCATCAAACCGCATCTCCCGATGCCGCCCCGAGTCAATAACGCACGTCACGTCCGGGATCGTCACACCCGTTTCAGCAATGTTGGTCGAGATGACGATCTTGCGCGTCCCTTCGGGTGGAACTTCAAACACCTGTTGCTGGCTGTCGCTACTTAGCGACGAATGGAGCGGTAAATGCGGAAGCCGCGGTCAAAGCGCGGGTGCCCAATCAACACGTCGTGCAGGGCACGAATGTCGGCCAACCCCGGCATAAAAACGAGATGGCCTTGCTGAACCGCTGGTACTCGGGCGTATCAAAGCAGATCTGCTCCAGAAGCTTGACGATCACTCGTGATTGACCACATTCTGGTTCATCCGATCAATCATCTCAATCGTCTTGGGCGAGTAGACGCGGCCTTCTCCGAACCTGAGCTAGAGGCCAGTGCCGCTGCATCTTCCTCTTCTTCCCCATCTCCTTCTCCATCGTCCACGTCTTCATCAAGGTCCTTGCTGCGCTTCAGCTTGGCCAGGTTGCTCTTCTTCTGAGCGGCAGACATTCCGTTCTTGTTCACATCCCTCCGCTCGTACTGCGAGTTGGGCTCTACCACATATTTGCACAGTTCCACCGCGTCCTCGAGGTGCTCCACTTGCACGGGGAATGTACGTCCGGGAACCGAGAGGGTAGGACAGCCACCAAAGTAGGCGCTAATCCGCTCCGCATCCAAAGTAGCGGACATGAGCACAACCTTGAGCTCGGGCTTGGCCGCCATCAGGCTCTTGAGGATGATCAAGAGGAAATCCGACTCGATCGAACGCTCATGAACCTCATCGATAATGATGTGGGTAATGTCCTTGAAGCCGTCACCTTCAAGCATCCGAAGAACAATACCGTTGGTGGCGTAGATCAACGTGCATCCCGCCGACTGCTCTCCAGGCGGATCGCATATCCGACCAGACTCTCTGCGGTACCCACTGCATGCTTGGCTTCGCCCAACTCGGCCGAACACGTTCGGCCAACGAGATGGCCGAAATCCGACGCGGCTCGGTACAGTAAATCTTACACGGCTGGGAGCGGCTCAAGCAATGCTCGAGAATGTACGCAGGCACTTGCGTCGACTTACCGCAACCCGTCTCGCCTGATAAGACAAACACTTGGTTGTGGTCGAGAATGTCGAGAATGTGATCGCGATAAGCATAAATTGGCAACTGCTCCCGGCCCGGCCGCATCGCCTCGTACGCAGGGGAGGCTTGGCGCGTCTCGAGCGCTTCGCGCAGACGTGCCGTCGTACGTTCGCTCGGGCGTTTGGATTGGAGAGAAAGCGTGGTTTGTCCCTCATCCGCCGCGGGATTGGCTTTGACGGGGGTTGCAGTAGATGGAGGAGAGGCAGGCGCCTCAACCAACCGCGGTTCAACCAAGTCTTTGACCCGCGCCAAGGTCTGGCGCGCCGCCGTGCTCCGCTCCCGCGAACGGCAGTTCTCAATCTGATCCCACCACTCACGGTAGCCTGCGCTGAGCATCCGCTGAACTGGACGGTCTTGTTCAATGCAGTTGAGAGCCAGAGTAGCGGTCAAGTCATGGGCTTGCTCCTTGGACTCGGCACACTCGCCTGTCATGGCAAACGTGTCGATGAAAACCATGTCGGGAGCACGCCGTTGAGAGATGGGAAGGGCCGCTTGAGCCGATGCCACATGAGGACCCGTCCACTGCACCGTCAACTTACTGCGGAAGAAGCGGCCTGGTCCATTCAGTGTCTCGTACTTGGCCGTTGCCGTGGGATCGAGTCGGCGCAAGGTCTGTAGCAGTAGACTCTGGGGTGTGTTCCTCCATTCTTGGTTTGGGGGGCACTTGCGTACTGTCACTGTTGCTTGGGGCTCGCTGTCCTTGCTTGCTTCCCCGGGATCTTGGAACATTCTTCCCAGTCCCTCCTCATCCTCCTCCGGCTTGGAGGCGGGTGCAACTGTATCGGGGCTAGACTTGTTGTTCCCCCCTCCTGGGATGAGGAAGACGCCTCCCCTCAGAAGCGGGGGGTTGCGTAGCATCCTCAGCAACCGACTTAGCCGTTGCCGCTTCCTCTGCCTCTTTCTTCTTCTCCGCCGCCTCTTGCTCGGCAAGTGCGATGATTTGTTCCCAATTCTCCTTCCCAGCACGAGGGCGGTCATTGGCACGCTGCTTCCCCAGTGCGGCAGTCAAGACACTCTCGGCCGCCGTAGTGTTGAAGCGAGGTACCTTCTCTGCCTCGGCGATTCGCGCATACAGACTGCCATGGACTTGCCGAACAACCTTGGCCGTTCGAATCCAACTCCTTGCGGGTTGAGCAAGTGGGCTTGGCCGAGCGCGCGCTTCATCTGGGCATACACCTCCTCCACTTTATTGGTCCAGATCTTGGTTGCCACCCAAGCCTTGATTGCGCGGCAGTGATTACATCCAACTCCCCTCCTCATCGGTGAGGTGGGCTTGAGCTTCATTTGCAAGAGAAAGCGCATGCTTGAGCAGCTCCCTCACCCGGAACATCGGAAGGATGATGGTCTCGTCCGAAGGAGGCTGAATCGTCCGTTTCTTTTTCCCTTCCTGCTCTTGTGCTCCCTCGCCCTCAACTGCGGGGGCAGGCGAAGGCACAAACTTCGCTTCACTGGCCTTGGTGATCGTGCGCTGGAATATACGCCGGATGGGAGGGGGGGATACTGCGATCCAACACTGCCTCATCGTCTTCCCCAGTCCCAGCCCCTGGACTGGCGCTTTCCATTGCCTTGGTCGCTGCTTCCAGCTCCTCTTCGGACAGACGAAGGGCGAGATAGGTCAAGCAGTCCTCCAACTCAAACCGAGGTGCGTTGCGCAGTGCCATTTCGGTCTGCTCTTGAGTAGCCAAGCTTGAGCAAGAGGCCACGCGTGACGAGCGCACGGGCAAAGCCTTGTCCAGCGGCTGGGTCGCATCCTTCAGCGGCGGAGGCGGAAGCGTCTCCCACTCGGGTGCCGGGGGTGAGGAGGCACAGTTGCAGTCTCCGGCTCTGCAGCAGCTGCCACAGTCTCGGTGGATACGACAGCACCAGGAATGAACTCGGCAGCTTGGGCTGAAAGCGGAGTGTCGCCTTGCTTGGGCTTGTCATTGGTCCATTAGCAGATGTGTCCTTTTCCTCCTCAGCAGGCTTGTCCTTATCCTCCGCCTCTGGCACACGATATGAGTATGACACAAGGTCCAGCAGCCCTCCTGTAGTTCGGGCTCGAGGTCAAAGGACAAGAGCGAATCAGCCTGAAGACGGTCAAACGCCAGCGTCTGTACGGCGGGTTCAAATTCGGTCAGTTGGGAGAAGAGAACATCACCACGGAAGACCAACGCACCTTCCACATTTGGCAATTTCCTTATCGGCTTTGTCCCAGTACTGGTTCACCAAGTCTTGCAGAAGCTGCTGCTCAGTATCGTCTTCATCGAAACCATACAACGTCTGGCAAGAGGGTGCGTCCTTGTCCTTTTCCTTGTCACTTGAGGCGGGCGCGGCAGTGTCCTTGCCTTGAGGGCGGGCAGATGGAGCTGGAGCCGCGGTGGACGGGGGTTGTGCAGCTGCCTTCTTGGGAACCGACGTGGTCGCAAACCCACGGTTGATGCCAGGAGGCGCCTTGAGGGTAGGCTTCTTCTTCTTTGCCATCGGCGCGGTGCCCGCAGGCTGGCGGGCTCAAGGCACAGTAGTGGGGTAAGGGAAAGAGCGCAGGCGTTGGTAGCGCCAGGTACAGCACGATCGGCGGTTGTAGCGGGCGGTGCAGGCCAGTCAGGCTAAGAAAGCGATTCCGATGGCAGGAGAAGCGGTGTTGTGATTACGATGTCGGTGAAGATGGTGAGGTCGATGACGATGGCGATGGCGATGGTGGGCAGTGGCGGTGGCAATGGCGCTGGTGGAGTGGACTGCCAGCCGGAAGCTCGCGGTTGCTGCTTCAAGCTTCATAACTGGAGCGTTGAAGCATGTGCAGGAGCACAGACCAGCCGCTGGGGCCTTCGAGCACTGCGCCAGTGTGCATACGCCAACCCTAGCAACCCTAGCCTTTATGGGCAAGAAGCACCGCCGACGGCAGGCCGGATGATCTTGAAGCTAGCTTGAAGATGCTCATGACATGGAATGAAATGTCATTCATTGGTGTTTCTTCTGCGTTAGTAACAAACACTAGCAACTAGTAGCCCAAAGCAGCCCAAAGCAGCCCCCGTCACTCCCGGCCTAACGCCATCCTTATTTGCAGTGGCCACATTCATTCGCTTAGGCTGTCGCCCCCAGATGGAACATAGTCGAGTGCAGTGCTCCCAGCAGACGCTTGGGGTTGCCCTGGCTCTCTACCAGGCGTGCACGCAGGTCGTCCTGCGTCATCCCACCCACCATCTTGGTGCCTGCCACTTCCTTGAACGCCAGTGCTTCGGGCACGGTAATGACTCGTTCCGTGTTGAACACAGTAAACTCACATGCCTTGGCGTGGGCCACATGCTCGGGCTTGAGCCTCTTGTCATAACCTTCCCAGATCGTTCCCGCCTTCTGATCGTGGACCTGGAGGAGCAAGTGGTACGCCATGCGGAACCACGACGGCGCATAGGATTGAGCTGCAATCGCAAGCCCCTTTTTGATCCGCAGCTCGGCGCTTGGATCAGCCGAACGCGCATTGTCCTTAAAGATCTGAAGGAAAAAGCGCTGCAGGGCAAACTCCCACGACTGGAGGGTATGGAAACTAGGGTCCTTGTACTCCGTCGGGGTAAAGCACGTCTCCGCCTCGTCCAGCGCAAACACAAATGGAACCTTGTCCTGGGCGATGAGAGAGCGGAAGATAAGCTCGAGGCCTTCCTGCTTGCGCGTCGGGGAAACGCCTTCCTTGACAACTTCCTGGATCAGTGCGGCAACCGATTTGCCCGCCCCAAACTCCAGCCCGGGGTAGGTAATCGTCTGCACATCTGGCAGAACGTCCTTGTTGGTCTTTTGCAGATCCAACAGAATGTCATCCACCCGCTTGGGAAGCACCCACGCCTGCAGCGCCGGGCTGTACACGTACTCGTTCCGACTCATGGAGAGTGTGTCAGCCTTGGGCATATACGCGACCACCGCCCCCTTGGACTTGCTGTGGCCAATAGCGTAAGCGAGAAGGTGGGACTTCCCTGTTCCGCGGGGCCCATCAGAAGCAAGGCCGAATGGTCACGGGGCGCAGCCGGGTCCTGGACGAAGGCCTCGTTAATGGTCCCGGCCATCTCGTAGTAGTGCGGGCGGTAGACCCAGGGACGAGAAAAATCGGGATTATCCTGTGCACAAGGCGTCAGTGTCACGCCCAAGGGCACATTATAAGGATGGTACTCACCTCCTTGCCGCGGGCTTTGTACGACCGAAGGGTGGAGAAGGACGAGGACACAGCGTCCGGCCAGCGGAAGATGCCATGAAGGCTGGTTGGCGTTGCGTGGGTAGCGTCGTATTCCACCGAAGCAGGCGGAGGCTGCGGTTCACGCCGGAAGTCGGACTCGGTGGTCCACTTGATGGGTGGGCCAGCCTCACGAATCATGTGGTCGGATACTTTGACAATGCTGCGGTCCTTTTTGGCAAAGCGACGGATGCTCTTGCCAGCCACGGGTGTGGAGGAGGTAAGGTAGCGAGGAGCGGGGGTGTGGGCAACAGATGCGAGGGGCGCCCTAGCCAGCGCGCCGGCTCGTGCACGCACCGTCCGAGAAACGCACCCCACGACATGGTCGTCGATGTCGGTGTCAGCGTTGCCGTCCCGGCGGGGATGGTGGAGCCAACAAGCAAGAATGTTGCCAGGAAGATGGAGCTGGCTGAGGTAAGCGGAGGGCGTTGGATATTGAACGTTTGAAGTTGAAGTGCTGGTGTGCCCCACATAATAATTCGAGCCGCCAGCGAACGTCATTACAATCTTTGCAATGACCGCGGGGCTCTCCTCGTTCGGTATACTGCCACAATGCGTCTTCGGTCTCCAGCCCCCACCAGCACGACCCAGACATCCCTTGGCGAAGCCCCGAAAATGCTTCATGAACGGTCCGAAAAACATCTGAAGCTCTGACGTTTGACGCGTTAAACTACCTGGAAGAGTCAAGCTCAGAGGGTCTGTGCTCTCCCCACAGTCGAGGGCTGGCACTTCGGAGTATACACGAACATGTGGGTCTTACTACTATTGCGCCATTTCCCGCGGCGTTCTCCCCGTCCTCGGTAGCTGCAGAAGGAGATTGAGAGAACAGTGTATCCGGCGGCGTTGGGATCCGCGGTCCCGTATTTAGGCCAAGGCGCCTCATACCCTTCGCCTCTGATTTGACCTCCGAAGCCTCCATTGTGTAGCCTCAGGCTTGTTTGAACCCCTGTCTCCTCTACTAGGTGTGGCATAAGGCTTATACCTACTAACCATCACCATCGCGATTGCATTGCTCTGCATTTCCTGAGGTTCTTCACCCACCCCTTGGGTTCCTGTCTTACGTCCGGCACGCCACTAACCCCGGCGCGCATATAAAACTTCGGCGCCGCCAGGTACTTCCCTCCCCCCTCTCTTTCTTGTCCACACGGGAAGAGCCACCACCTTCATCGACTCATCTGTTTATTTCCCGTTTTTCTCTTGCGCCTCCCCCCGACACACTTCGTATTCCAGACACATTATGCCCTCTGAGACTCCTGCCGCCTTTTCCCTTGCCGACGTGCCCGACCTTTCAGGCAAGGTGGCCCTCGTCACCGGCTCGAATCGAGGGTGTGTGGTAGTCTATCGTGTCTTTTCTCCTTCTCATATTCCTCGCCCACCTTATTCTAACACATCTTCCCTTCTCCGCAGGATCGGTCTCGAACTAACCCACCGCCTCGCTGAGCGTGGGGCCCACGTATACGCCGCAGTTCGCACCTTGAGTAGGGTGAGCAAGCGCTCGCGTCGCGCACTTGGTCCTCGCCTGAAGTGCGCCAGCGCATTTCATTGGTTCAGATCGACCTCAGCGACCTGGAGAGCATCAAAGGATGTGCAGCTCAAGTGCTTGCTCCACAGGAACAAGGCGGCCCCTCCGGCCGTCTCGACATCCTCCTGAACAATGCTGGCGGTCGGTCCGCAGGAACTGCCTTGACGCAACAAGGTCTCGAAAACAACATTGGTGTCAACTTGATCGGAACTGCAGCGCTCACGTACCTCTTACTCCCCTTGCTCGCGCGCACGGGAGACTCCGAATATGCTTCTTCTTCCCCCCGAATCGTTAACGTCTCCAGCGTCATGGCTGCCATGAGTGGCCCCCACGCGTTAAAAGAGTACGAAACACGCCTGGCTCCAGCCCCTGCATGGATCGATGTTTTTGCCTCGTGGCGACGGTATGGTATCAGCAAGGCTGCCGTATATTCCTGGACGGCCTCCCTGTCGCGCTCTCTGCGCCAAGCGGGAATCAACGTGACTGCATTAGCTCTCCACCCCGGGTCCGTGGGTACCTACTTTTTCCGCACAGCCCCAATATCAGCTGGACCACCTGGCTGATCTTGACCGTGCCACGCCTTTCTACATCACGGTTGAGCAGGGGTCCCGGGCGCCTTTGTGCGCGGCCACTTCACCCAAGGTGGACGAGCTCAAGTGGAAGGGGACGAGACGACACTCGGACCGTTGGGGGTGCCGGTACCTTTGACCGACAAATCCTTTACCGGTCCAGCCAGCGACCCAGCGGAGCAAGAGGAGGTCCAGACGTTCGTTCGCTCGGTCCTTTTGGACAAGGCTGGCATTGACCCCGTTTTGTACGTTGAGCGGGCTCATCAAGAGGCTGGACTGGTGTGACCATGCGAATGTTGAATGCGTTGATGTTGATATTGAGAGTTGAATTGGGACATGGATAGGGGGTCATGTGGCGGAGAATCGATGGGGCACCCTTGCTCGAACCCATCTGTGTCTACGGGGTACATCGGTGCGAGAGATGTTGGAAAGGCAGATGTACCCTTGTATACCAAAACTCAGTCGTTGTGATGAGCCAACTGGAGGGAGTTTGCAACTCATGACGCGTGACGCGAATGACGCACGAGCGACTGCTAGTTCGGGTGGCAATCATCAATTAGGCCTTAGGCCTTAGTTAGCGCCAATGGCACGTGCGCCCTTACCTCAGCACGTGCAGCAAATTCATTTTTGTCTTCGCTTGCGTAGCTTTATCTCCGTTCCCTCCCCTACCATCACAACGTCCAACATGGGTCTGCCCGCCGCTGTCTTGCAGAGCGACTTGCCCTACCGCTTCTAGCACGGGGAAAGGTGCGCGACGTATACGACACAAGTCCGTGCTGCAGGGTGAACAGGGCGCCGAAGCACCCTTGCTATTTGTTGCCTCGGACCGCATCAGTGCATTTGATGTTCTGATGGACAACGTGCGTCCTCCCCCCCCCCCCCCTCTCTATCAGTAGAGAAGGAGACACTAATTCATTTATGTAGGGTGTCCCATCCAAGGAGAGATCTTGACTGGCATCTCTACCTTTTGGTTTGACCTGCTCACCTCCGACAAGGATGGAATTGTGCCGTCCCACGTTCTCAGCACCTCTGTGTCAACCTTCCCTACCGCTCTCAAGGAAACTCTGAACAAGTCGGCCGGTGCGCTAGAGCGTGCCCAGGGCCGTTCGATGCTCGTGCGTCGCGCCAGCGTCATTCCGATTGAGGCAATTGTTCGTGGCTACCTTTCCGCAGTGGCTGGGCCGAGTACAAGCGTGCCGGTACGGTGCATGGCATTTCCCTTCCTGCCGGGCTGGAGGAGAGCGCTAAGATCCCCAATGGCCCACTATTTACCCCATCCACCAAGGCGGAACAGGGCGACCATGATGAGAACATCCACCCAGACCAGGTCCCAAGATCCTGGGCGGAGGAGAATATGGAACGGCACTTGCTGCCCACCTAGCTCAGACGGCCAAAGCTGTTTACACCCGGGCGGCCGAACATGCTGCCACCCGTGGTCTGATCCTGGCTGACACCAAGTTCGAGTTTGGACTGGTGCCCCGGGCGCACCTGCCCTCGACCCCGCTGGTGCAGGCGCAACCGAGCTTTGTCAACCCCCAAACGGGGGTGGAAGAGGTGCTGATTCTGGTGGATGAGTGCTGACACCCGACAGCTCCCGCTTTTGGGATGCCGCCACGTACGCTGTGGGCCGGTCCCAGACCTCGTTTGACAAGCAATTTGTGCGCGATTGGTTGTTGGAGACGAAACTCATTGGCCCCGACAAGCAGCCGGCCGGTGGGAAACCCATTTTGCTGCCGGACACGATCATTGCGGCCACCCGGGATCGTTATGCCCAGGCGTTCGAGAAGATTACCGGGACCAAGTTTGGGGCCTAACGCCTTGTTCGAATGACTGCAACCGACACGGCCATCCCACGTAATTCGGACATCGTTACTAGTGTATGCGTCCCTATCTGTCCAGACGCTATAGATATCACAGGGAATCGACCAGCATCGACATCATATGAACGCCATGGAGGCATCCTCAATGAATTGAGTAGGTTTTTGTCGCCTAAAGTCGGAGACAAAAGGCGTGTGGAATGAGCATACACCACATCCGTGATCAACGGTCACGTCAAGTAGTGCCATGGACTCGGTTGGGAGACAGCCACCACGTCCATTCATTCGGGACGACAGCGGCACGTTCCCAGCAGAGGGCAAAGAGAGAGGGGGCAACGGGAATGTTTCTTGACAGGGTCAAGAATGGTTAGGCCGCCGTCTTCTTCAGCTCCGCGCCGAGCAGCTTCCTCCGCTGCTGCTTGAGGTGGGTAATCTCAAAGCGCTGGAAGTCGGTGGTGGACTTCTTGGCAGCGCGCGAAGCAGGGTCTTGGCCCAGTTGCTCGCGGCCCACTTCTCGGCCACACCAGCCTTCTCGAAGTACTTCTTGACCACCTTGGAGCGAGCCGCGCGCGGCAGGTCTTGACCACAAACTTGGTCAGGAGCAAGTACTTGTACTGGTACGGCTGGCGCGCCACACCGGTGGTAGGCCCGTCAATGATGGCCCGGTTGGCATCAATGATCTCGGCAATCACCGCCAGCTTGCCGTTGACCGGCGACTTCTCATCGTTGATGAGCACCACACACGGCCCACCTCGACGTAGCGCTTGAAAGACGAAGCCTGGGTCGACATCTGCAAAGAAAAGGGCCAAGGTTAGCTAGCGCCGCCAACCGTGGCGCGAGGAAAGACGGACCTTGACCTCCGGACTAGCTGGGTAGATGGTGAAAGGCTGCGAGGCCACCTCACTCCCGCGGCTCGATACCCCGAGCCAAGCGCGGCTCGGGCCCCACACCGCCCCTGTGCCCCCAAACCCTGTGAGCCAGAAAGGTTACTGCCCCTTTGCGGCTCCTAGCGTAATATACCTAGGGTTAACGGCGCAATTAATACCTGTCCACCTCGGCCCTCTCCCTCATTTCAGCGTGGCAACACACTCGTCACGTGATGTAGATGACCCACCGATCATCGATCTCAACTCAACACCAGTGATCATCGATCACTTCAGATAGGAAAAGACATCATGCATCACGTGCACAGTGGGGAATCGGTGCAAAGAGCAGCCTATTTTTTGGCGGGATGGGCCAGCAAGCAGGCCAACTTAGTCCAGCTTGGGCAGGCTTTGGCTTGGTGGAGGCAAGGCGGGGGCGCGGGGTGTCCCTCCTCCACCACCCCTGGCAGGCGCTTTGTGTACATTGGCAGCACCATGTCCGACGCTGAACCTGCCGCATCTGGGACACACCCGCACTGACCAATAAGGAGCTTCGCATGGCCAAAAAGGCAGCGCGCGCCGAAGCCAAGGCGGCGCTTGCAGCCAAGCCTGCCAAGCCCGACCTCCGCGGTCAAGAGGCCAAAAGCGTAAGCGTCCCGCCCCCGATACGGACGCCGATGGTGCTGCTGCAACGGAACCTGTCGAGGAAGCAGTTGCTGAATCCGAACAGCCAAATGAGGTGACGGAGGAAGAGGCCATCTCGCATAAGGAGGCGCGCAAACGGAGAAAGTTGGCCAAAGCGAGTGCGCAGCGGCAAACAAGGTCTGCCTGAACCGGAAGTCCAGGTAGAACACACGAAGGAAAAAGATGCGCGGTCTCCGTTTGCTCTGTGGGTGGGCAACATGTCGTTCAAGACCACGTCGGAGCACCTGGTGGAATGGTTGGAGGATAAGGGCATCCACGGCATTTCGCGCGTGGCGATGCCCAAGGGCGTGCGCAAGGGGGAAAAGAACCGCGGGTACGCTATGTCGACGTGCCTTCCCAGGCTGAAGTGGAGATTGGAATTCGCATGTCGGAGTTGATGCTGGACGGACGTAAGCTTCTCATCAAGTCGGCCGGCGACTTTTCCGGCCGGCCAGGCATTCCCTCGGCGGCGGTGCAAGCCGGTGAGAATGCGTTGAGTGAGGCCCAAAAGGCCCGCCCGGGTCTGCCCAAAACGGCAGCTGCCATCTTGCGCAAACAGCGCCACCCCCCGCCGAAACCCTCTTCTTTGGCAACCTTAGCTTCAAGACCACCCCAGCCGACATTGAACTGATGCTGACCCGGGCAGCCGAGGAGCGGATGAACCGGAATCAAAAGAAGGCTGCTGCCGCTGGAAGAGCCAAGGCTACATCTGGCCCAGGCGCTGATTCTGGTTCGGATTCCGACTCTGATTCAGATTCAGAGATGAAGGATGGCGAAGTAGCAGCAGACGAGGCCGGTGAGGCCGCTGCGTCGACCAAAGCCTCGACCAAGGATAAGAAGGCTACCAAAGAGAGTGGGTCCAAGCAGATCCGTGGGGCTGGGATCCGCAAAATCCGGATGGGAACATTTGAGGATGCACCCGAAAAGTGCAAAGGATGGGCATTTGTTGACTTTCACACATTGGAGCATGCAACGGCGTCGTTGATCGATGCGCCTGCCACCCACCGTCTTCTTGGGCGACAATTGGAAGTGGCCTATGCGTCCCCCGATGCAGTTCGGCGCGGGGCAAAGAAGGCTGTTCGTCTGTTAGATACCGAACGGCCAAAGCCGATGCGTTTGGGTAAGACGGCACGGATGCAGAAGCGAGAGCAAGACCAAGAACAGAAAGAATCTGGTCCCGCCATGCGCCAATGGGGGGCACCCGCCACCGGTGGAGAAGTCCAACCGGTTCAACCCCAGCCCCAGCTCCCTTTTGATCCCTCAGCCCCATTGCCCAAGGCCCACAAGCCAACGCAGGCAGAACGTGCCGCTGCCAGGGCCGCCAAAAAGGGCGGGTCTTCCCACCGTCCTGCGCCGGGCGCAGCACTGGCTCAGGCTCAGCGTGCTCCTGTGGCCGCAGCGCCCGCCGGAACGAAGACAACATTCGATTAGGCACACAACTGCGGCTCCTATCTCGATGCTTAACCTGAACCTAGGAGCGTATGTGCATGTATGTGATAACCCAGCTGCACCCTCCTCATCAAGATTAGTGTCTTGTAGAATGCCTTTAGAATCGCACATTTCGCAGTACATCCACCTCCCATGGCTGGGGGGCATGAACGGGACCAACTGGGCCGTAACCTGGGCCAGAACCAGGCCGGCATCGTGAGTGACGGAGAGGTGAAGTTGGATGCGCTGGTCGTGACTGGGGGTAAATCCCTGGCCGCGCTCAGGGGGTCGTCCAGGGTGCCCTCGCCCGAAGGGGCAACCGCAGCGGGCTCGTCAGGGGGTACCCCGCGGGCTAGCGCACGCGCTTCCCTCCATCGGCGATGGAACACTGGCGTAAAGGTCAAAAATGGTTTGCCTGACTTGGAAGACGGCAGGCTTTCATCCACTCTCTCTGTGGATGGCAGTCCGGCCTCCTTGTCCTGTTGCTCGCGCTGCAAAATGAAGTCATGGGCTCCTTCCTCAAACGCGGGCGTGGCAGCTTGCTCCGAACGTTTAAGTTTCTTGCCCAGAGCACGATCCTGCAGCGCCCAGGGTAAGGGGCCGGCGCCGTGGGCTGCGTTGGCAGGCACGTCGGACAGCTGGAAGCGGGCCAGGCGCCCCGGCGAGGAGAGAGAGCGGTGCTTGGTCAGTTGGAGGTCGTACCAGTGGAGGGTGAAGTGGGGCTGGAGAGCCTTGAAAGCGGCTTCCTTGGCGGTCCAACGAAGCGCAAGCGAACGCAAAATCGCCGGGTCCACCACGCGGTCGTGCGGACGCGGCGGACGGGACTGCATGATGGGGCTTCCATCAGGACGAAGAGGCCCGCCGTACAAGCGGGCAAGGAAGGATTTGAGCTCGTCCGGGGCCATGATGCGGTGCGCCAGCTTGGCAGCTGCGGCTAGGGTGTACGGCGGGGCGGCATGGACGGGGCCGGGGCGGAGAAATTCGGGGACAGCGGTGGGGCTGCTGGCGGCGATGCGGACGCTGTGGCGGTGCAGCAGGGCCTGGAGGCGTGTGAGCTGCAGCACGTCTACGCCCACGCCCAGCACGAGGCCGCCCATGCTGGCAGGAGGGGGGGGGGGGACATGGGCGCAAGAAGACGGGGCTCGAACGCGGAAGCTCAGGCAAGAAGTAATTAAAATTGAGCGGCTGGGTGTGGTTTGCTCGTCGGATTGAGAATTGAGAGCTGGTGGAGAGCGGAAGAGAGGGAGGGGCGGAATGAAGGACGGACTCTGTCGGTGGGGCAAAAGGTGCAGCGCAGGGATCGTAGGATTGAGCGTACGACCGATAGCAGTAGGGTTACGCTCGTGACGCCGACCGGTACTCGGGGCACCCGCGGAGTAGCAGCATGCATCGGCCTGCATCGGCACGGCAGCTCTGAAAAGCAGCGCTGAGGGCGCTGAGGCTCAGAGTGCTGCATGCTGGGAGACGCGCGCCGTGCAGCAGCGGCCGCATGCTGACAATCTACTGACAGCCGCCGACTGCCAGCGCCTGTCGGCCTGCCGTGCTTGGCGTCTCGAACAGAAAACGAGCACCCGCCTGCCTGCCGCACCTGTTCGTTTCAATAGCCATCGCGCATCTCCACCGCCCCACTGCGCCACCGCCCCCGACGCCATGGCCGCACCCACACTGCAGGTGCCCGCTGGGCCCATGCTCAAGTACGACACTGTCATCAGCAACACCTACCGCATCTTTGTCCTCCTCTCTGTCGACAATGCCCACTCCACCCCCGGCCTCGCCCCCGAGCTCGTCTGGACCGTGGCCCCCAGCCCAACGCGCCCCTCGACCCCGCCCAGGGCCACACCGCTGTCGCCCATCCCACCCCCTCTATCACTACACAGGGCCCGCTGGCGACGTGACCTTCTGGCGCTTCCTGCTCGAGATCCCCATGGCCCCCCCCCTACCTTTTGCTCCTACCAGATCTCCCCGGGCCGCGTTGCCCCCAAGCCCCAGCAGCGGCCCGACTCGGTCGACCCCACCCGTCCCTACACCTTTGCTGTCCCCGGTGCCCAGCAAAACTTCCACTGGGCTGCCTACTCCTGCAACGGTTTCTCCCTCTCCGCCAATCCGGACGACTTCAATGGCCCCAACCCAGTGTGGGACGACCTGCTGCGCGAGCACGAGCGCAACCCTTTCCACGTGCTTAATGGAGGCGGCGATCAGAGTACGTCCTATCCACCTTCCTTCCTCCCCCGGCCCACCTTAACCCGTCGATGCAGTCTACTGTGACCGCATGGTCCGCGAGCCTGAGCTTCAAGCCTGGCACAACAGCAAAAATGCCCACGAGCGGGGTGCCATGCCTCTGACCGAGGAAATCCGCATCGGCCTAGACCGGTTTTGGATCCAATGGTATACCGAGTGGTTCTCCACGGGTGCATTTAGCCGTGCCATTGCCCAGATCCCCATGGTCAACATGACCGACGATCATGACTTGATCGATGGCTTTGGCACCTACGAAACCGAATGGTCCACCACCCCCATCTTTAACCACATTGGTACCCGCGGCTACTGGTGGTACCTGCTCTTCCAGCAGTTCCTCGTCGACGAGGTTGATGGCACCGACGAGGCAACTCACCCCAACAAGTCGATCATCTTTGGTGCGGTGGACGCCTCCTTCATCAAGGGTGCTCGCGGTCACTCCTTCCTCACCTACATGGGACCCCAGCAGTATCTCCTCTCTCTCGACTGTCGCGCTGAACGGACGGTCAACACGGTGGTCAGCGAGGCAACGTACCACAAGGTCCTGTATAACTTGTACAACCTCCCTAGCTCGGTCACCCATCTTGTGATACTCCTGGGTGTACCGCTGGCGTACCCACGCATGGTGTTTGTCGAGAAGATGCTGTCCAACTCACACAACCCAGTGGTAATGTTGGCCAAGACATTCAGCAGTGGGTTTACCAACTCGTTTGACGAACGTCCCGAGCTTCTCGACGACCTGGGGGACCATTGGTGTGCCGCTCCGCACAAGCGCGAACGCAACTGGCTCGTCGAGCACTTGCAGCACCTCGCTACTGCCCGTGCGTTGCGCATCTCCTTTGTCTCGGGCGACGTGCACGCTGGGGGAGCAGGCTTGTTTTATGGCTACACGCACCAGGATGCGCCCAAGGACCCGAAACACATGCTCGCCATGATCACCTCGGCCATTGTCAATACCCCTCCGCCCGCGGCGCTCATCACCATCCTCAACAAACTTGCCTCCAAAAAACACCGCTCGCTCTTCTACATTGGAACCAAGGAGACGATGCTGGGCTTGTTTGAGGAAGGTCTGGATGGCCAGAAACAGAATGACAAGTACATTATCGGAGCGCGGAATTGGTGCGACGTACGACTGGACCCGGCGGGCGCCTTGCAATTTGAGCTGCGGGTCGAAAAAGTTCGCGGGGAGGGCGAGACGAAAGGCTACTTGGTCCAAACCCCGCCACCGGCTTGGGAAGCCACCGGTGCCTCCCCTTCGTTCCCCAAGCACGAACACCATCCCCTTGCTGCGGCCCTTGCGCATGTCCAGCGGCCGAACAACACTTTGCAGGAACCGCCCACCCTCCGCGCCCGCCTCCCGGAACGAATTGAACAGCAGGGAGGATTGAACCATTGAGTCCCGTTGGACCACGCTTTCCCGTGACTGTAGTGGTTGTGTATGTTTTGTTTGCTTCGGATGATCCTCGCATTAGGCCGCGTGCTATGGCCACTGCAATACCATTTTACCTGCCCTCTGTTATGTGATTCGCACTAGCCTCTCGTTTCTCGTCGCAGCGTATCTTCTCTATCCTCTCTTATTGCCCCTTGTTTTAACGGATCTCACGTATCTCGCGTGCCTATCACTTGCTCGCGGTCAGTTCGCTGTTTCTTCCCTCATGTTGTTGTACCCTTTAAAGAAGTCTTCCCTTGGAGGAGGGCAAGCCACTCACGGTTGATCGAGCTTGATCCCTGCTGATGGCAGATCCTTTAGCAGAGACGAAGAGGTCAGACCTCTCAATTGGGGTGTCGGAGTCGGTGAAAAGAGCACAGATCAACTTAGGGAAATGCTCCCACGCTCAGCCCGGAAAACGGGAATAGGCAAAACCCGAAATGTGTACCGACGTCCGGACCCACGCCGCTATATGAAAGCCGCAATGGATGCTAAAGCGGATAGGACAGTAGCGTAGCCGATCGATTGCACCAGAGAGATATGTGTTGGTGGTAAGAAGCAGGACGGGAGAAGGCCACTAAGCCGCGGGATTATGTGGCTACGCGTGCATCACCAGTCTTCGGAGCCCGCGGAGTCTCGGAGCTATGTGACATGTGAGGTTCGAAGCTCCACAATCGGCGAAGCCAGCCACCGGTCACCCTGACCGGTCACTGTCGGAGCAAATGCCCAAGCCCATGGCAAAGGGCAGGTTCTCCCCCCTCGGCTAGAAACGCAAAAGGCACGAGGCATGGGGGAGAATCTCACAATGAAAACGAGAGACGCTCGGACCAGGAGACTGACGTCTTGATCCGAAGGCTCAACGTGCTCCACTTAGAGCTCACTTGCGTCCAAGACCAAAAAAGTCACCAAATAGTTGTGAGGTAGGATCAAATTAGGGACTCTGAAGCCCACGTACGGGTCGTCTCGATCATCGACTCACAACCGCACTAAAGGGACTTGTCCTGGTCACAGTGCCTAGATCAAAGGGAGCATACTCCGTTTAAAACACAACGGAGCGCATAGGTTTGCTCAACGTTCGGAGTTCATACCAGCCACAGTTCACTGTTCCGTCGTGAAGTGGACCTAACCCAGGTAAGGGAGACAAGGGGAGAAGATGGGCTCGGCCGGAGTCGGCCGGGCCCGGCCATCCGCCGTCGCCCGTGACGCGTGACAAGAGTGTTTGTGGTTTGATGCTTCCTTATTTATATGGTGGAGTTAGACGCTGCAGTGCGGCCCCGCGCACCGCTATAGAGTGTGGGTTGGGTGGCTGCCCCTTCTTTCCACATAATGATGCCACCCTGAATCCGGGGTCAATATGATCATCGGTGCGCTTTCCACTTCTCAAGTCTTAGACCGGACCTCCGGCCTCAGCCTCAGCCTCTATCTAAACGCCTAGCACTAATGGCTTCCAATGCCTGAAAACATCTGGGACATGGTGACGACACAAAGTCAATTTATCTAGTACCAAGTGGCAGACGCCATCTGTTGCCAGCTGTTCCCTCGTCCCGTGGTTCTTGAGTACATGATAGTATCTCTCGGATGTATCGACAAAAGCCACCGAGAGGCGCTTGTGCCGCTGGCTACGAGCCGCTCGATCTGATCTGATGCTTATACTAATACGCTGGTCAGGCTCTGTCTATCAGCCTCAGCTAGGGCAGAGTGGCTACCCGTAGACAAAGAAAAGGATTGTATGTATATACGTCTTCTGTTGTGGGCCGAGTCTGTAGTCCCCATATGTCGTGCACACCACACCATGTTGGCCCCGAAGACGCGCGGTGCTGGCGCCGACGCAACACTCTCTAAAAAGCTAAAGCTATATAAGCTTCTTTCTTATAATTAGCGTACCTACACACACGTACCTGGGCATGATGATCTCGTACATGGACCGCTAGTCCATGCCCTATATCTTGTTACATGTTATAGCCGAGAGAGGGGCGCAGCACGCGCTGTCGCATGCGTGTCAACATGTCATATTGCACGGTTGGCAGATCTTGGATCTCTCACAGATCTCAAGTCTCGAGCCCTAATATGGGCCTAACATGGCCTAACAAGAAATCAGGTCCCAGCAAACCTGGTGACTACGCGTGACCGGTGACCACATGTGGGTCTAGTCCCAGCAGGCGCTGGGAGAGCCCAACAGGCCGCAGCCGCCCCACACACGAGACACTCCCATGGGAAGGAAACTGCCACTCCGACTCTTTTTGACGCCCCGGCCACAGCATTACACCAGCTACCCACGGCTCCCGCCGCGGTAAGACCCAATGCCGCACGCCGATCCGTCGAGGAGGGCGTACAGACTGGAAAGACAATAGTGTTGTGGCTGCACCCCACCCACCTTACTAACGTTTAACAGTTTAACCGGTTTAACTCACTTACCCCGTTACGAATATCAAAGTCGGGCCGCGATCCAAAACGACGCCAACAGTATATGTTTTGCAGGAAGAGGGGATGTGGGAAAATGTGGGTTGCATTTTGCTTTGCGATGATATGTGCGGCCTTTGCCCTGTACCCACATTTAGTACCTAATGCACACATTATCTTCCCCTATACCGGGACCGCAGGCCCAAATACCGGGATAGGTACTAGATAGCGGGTTCGTTGCGGCCTCGCACGCGCTTACACCCCATATTCAATGTGGATCCTGTATCGTTTTGTTTGAGGCTGTTTGGCTTGCGTTACGAAGACTGTAGCATATGACATCAGACTTGGCGCACTAGATTGCTCGCTCTCGCGCATATCAAAATCTTTTCCACTCGCCGTTGGTGAGCAGGCCGTGGGAGAGACGCCCAAGGACGTACCTCCCTTCCCTCATCAGATGTTCTCAGGGCCTAGGACCCTCAAGCACGTAACGTTAACGCGCGTAGCATTAGGCATACTTATTGGCCCTTCGTTGCAGTGGTTTCCACACAACGGCTACGTTTTACGGTGTCTCCTCTGAAAGCACCAATCGGCGGGGGCGTATCTATGCGAACGAAGTACGGAGGAAGGCAGTCGTGCCATCGGACCAAGGCTCTTCCAGCGACAGGAGGGTCGAGGGCGTGTCAGCACTCGTTTGTGAGCGACGCGCGCGTCGGGGGAGGCCGGCGTGGGAATGCATCCGGCCGGCAAAGGCAAAGGGACAGGAGCAGTCCAGATCCAGCCGAAGCAGCCCGGCCAAGGGCAACCCTAAAGGGGCCAAGGGAGCAATGGGGCAGCAGGAATATCCTGAGGTGCGCTGTGGTGCTGTGAACAGCATTGACAGGCGACCTGCACGGCGTCTGTGTATGTGGGGAGGGCGATCCGCGAGCGCGAGCTGGCTCGTGCAGAGACGCCTAACTGATACGTAGTAACTAGTAGCTGGCCTAAGGCCTAGGGTCTAAGGCCCAACCGGTACCCGGCGTGTGGTGGCGGCCGCTATAGCAGCACCGAGGAGAGCAGCCACTGGTCCTGCGGCTGACAGCGACAGGGGCAACTAGCAACTAGCGACTCCCTTCCTTCTGGCTGGGACGATGCAAAGCGCAGGCACACGAGCAGTCCTATCTGCTGCTCCCCGTCTGCGCCTGTGCTGCGATCTGAGACCGGCTGCCCGGTGCGGCAGGGTCTTCGGTGGCGGATACAGCCCCCGTGCTCAGCGGCCTGCGCCGGCTGCACGAGCTGAACCCCCTCCCGCTTGAGCTGCTGGCCGGCGGCGCCTCCTCCGGCCTGCTCGCACGGCAGCGCCCTGGCCCTGCACCCCTCGCTTCTCCACAGCAGCGTTTCGGCTGCGACCGCAATACTGGCGCCGTGTCTCCCGCCAGGCAATGTCCGCCGGCAGAGCGTGGGGGCACTCATGGGGCCTGTGCGCGGCTCTCTTCTTCCTCTGTGCGCTCTTCGGAGCTAATAGTGGTTCTCCTCGGCGTTAGGTTGTATATATAACCCTTGCGCCCACACCCGCGCTTCCGCCACATACCCCTCCCTTCTGCTCCCTGTCGTTTCCCCCCTCCGTCCCCTCCCTCCACCAGCCACCCGACCGCCGGGCCTCCCCCCTTTCGCTATGTCCGACGACGCAGGCTACGCCAAGGGCGCTTACGGCGCCCACGTCAACGACGAATATGCCGCCCTCATCGACTTTATTCGCGCCCAAAAGTCTGTTTCTGCCGACGATGCTGAAATCGACGGTGTTACCATCGTCCGCAAACGCGAGCTCCTCGTCCTTGGAAGGTCCGTGAGATCCGCGTCAACAAAGACGGGGAGGAGGAGACCGTTGCTGCCAAGGTCCCCGCCAGCTGGTACGTGTTCCCTGCCCCCTTTTGCCTTTACCCACCCCATCCCCACTTCTTTCGGTATCGTGTTACTGACAACCCGCTTTTACGCATCTCATAGGCTGGAAACGTCGATGCAGCAGGGTCTGTCCGAGTCGGATGTCCACACTCGGCGTGCCCAGTTTGGTTACAATGAGCTGGAGGCTCCATCCGAGAACCTCTTTCTCAAGTTCCTTGGGTTCTTCAAGGGTCCCATTCTGTACGTGATGGAGTTGGCGGTTGCGCTGGCTGGTGGTCTTCGTGACTGGATCGACCTGGGTGTTATCTGCGGTATCTTGGCTCTCAATGCGTTTGTCGGTTGGTACCAGGAGAAACAGGCTGGCGACATTGTTGCCCAGCTCAAGGCTGGCATTGCTCTCCGCGCTTTTGTAATTCGCAACGGTCAAGAGATTGAGATTGAGGCTCGGGAGGTTGTGCCCGGTGACATTGTCGTGGTTCAGGACGGTCAGACGGTTCCCTGCGACGGCCGTCTCTTGGCCGACTATGATGACAAGGATGGTTCGGCGGCCGCTGCGATTCTTGAGAAGGCACGTGCTACTGCTCATGACGAGGATGATGACGAGGGCGTGGACAAAGGCCCGGCCATTATTGCCTGTGACCAGTCGGCAATTACGGGTGAGTCGCTGGCCGTCGACAAGCACATTGGTGACACGGTCTTCTACACCACTGGCTGCAAGCGTGGAAAGGGTTACGTCCTGGTGACCGACATTGCCAAGCAGACGTTTGTGGGCCGCACCGCTGCCCTTGTCCTTGGAGGTACCTCCAAGGGTCACTTCCAAAAGGTTAGGACTCGATCGGCACTGCGTTGCTCGTGTTGGTCATGGCTTTTGTTGTCGGTTTCTGGATCTCGGGTTTCTTCCGCCACACTGGCATTGCTGAGCCCATGAGAACAACTTGCTCACTTACACTTTGATCTTCCTTGTCATCGGTGTTCCTGTAGGTCTGCCCTGCGTCACCACCACCACCATGGCTGTCGGCGCTGCCTACCTCGCCAAGCGTCAGGCTATCGTTCAAAAGCTCACCGCCATTGAGTCGTTGGCCGGTGTCGACGTGCTCTGCTCGGACAAGACGGGTACCCTAACTGCCAACAAGCTCTCTATCCACGAGCCTTTCACCTCGGAGGGTGTGGACGTGAACTTCATGATGGCTGTCGCTGCCCTCGCTTCGTCCCACAACATCAAGTCGCTCGACCCCATTGACAAGGTCACCATCTCCACCCTTAAGGACTACCCCGGTGCGCAGGAAGAGCTCGCGTCCGGATGGATTACCCACCGTTTCACTCCCTTTGACCCTGTTTCCAAGCGCATCACAGCTGAGGTGGAAAAGGATGGGAAGCAGTTTATCGCCGCCAAGGGTGCCCCCAACGCGATCCTCAAGCTCTGCCAACCCGACCCTGAGCAGGCTGCCCAGTACCGCAAGGTCTCGGGCGACTTTGCCTCTCGTGGTTTCCGTTCCCTCGGTGTTGCCATCAACGATGGCGAGTGGCACCTCCTCGGTCTCATGCCCATGTTTGACCCTCCTCGTGGTGACACGGCTGCGACGATTGCCGAGGCCCAGAACCTGGGGATTGCTGTCAAGATGCTTACGGGTGACGCGGTAGCCATTGCCAAGGAAACGTGCAAGATGCTTTCGCTTGGTACCAAGGTGTACGACTCGCAGCGTCTGATTGGATCTGGCGGTCTGGCTGGTTCGGCCATCCACGACTTTATTGAGGCTGCTGACGGGTTCGCCGAGGTGTTCCCCGAGCACAAGTACCAGGTCGTTGAGATGCTCCAGCACCGTGGTCACCTGGTCGCCATGACGGGTGACGGTGTGAACGACGCCCCGTCGCTGAAGAAGGCAGACTGTGGTATCGCCGTCGAAGGTGCATCGGACGCTGCCCGCTCGGCAGCCGACGTGGTGTTCCTCGACGAGGGTCTGTCGACCATCATTACCTCGATCAAGGTTGCTCGTCAGATCTTCCACCGTATGAAGGCGTACATCCAGTACCGTATCTCGCTCTGTCTCCACCTTGAAATCTACCTCTTGCTCTCGATCTGCATCCGGGACGAGGTGATCCGTGCCGACCTGATTGTCTTTATCGCCCTCTTTGCCGACTTGGCCACGATCGCCATTGCCTACGACAACGCTCCCGCTGCCAAGGAGCCAGTCGAGTGGCAACTGCCCAAGATCTGGACCATCTCCACCATCCTGGGCATCCTGCTTGCGGCCGGCACGTGGATTGTTCGTGGTACCCTTTTCCTTCCGGACGGTGGGATTGTGCAAAACTTTGGTAACCTGCAGCTCATCCTCTTCCTCGAAGTCTCGCTCACTGAGAACTGGCTCATCTTTGTCACTCGTCTTGGTTCCGGCTCGGCGGATGAGAACACTATCCCATCCTGGGAGCTGGTCGGGGCCATTCTGGGTTTGATGCGTTGGCTACGATCTTCTGTCTCTTTGGTTGGCTCGGCGGGCCAATTGCCGAGTACATTCACTCCCCGCTTGCGCCACAACAAGCACAACTGGACCGACGTGGTTACTGTTGTGCGCGTTTGGGCGTACTCCATTGGTGTGACGATCATCGTCACGGTGGTGTACTACGTGCTGAACAAGATTGGCTGGATCAACCGTATGGGCCGCCGGTCCGTTGACCAAGAACGAGGTCCTGGAAGACTTCTTTACCAACTTGCAGCGCCTCACCGTCGTCCATGAGAAGTCCGAGGAAGGCGACCCTGACATTTACTCCTTCGCCCCCGGATCGAGGTCGACGAGGAGGAGATCCCCCTGTTCCTCACCTATCGCGCTTCTATGCTCTCCCCCCTTTTTGGCTCCTCTCCCCTCCTTTGTTCGTTGGTTGGAGCCATCGTATGACCCCACCATAAAACACATTTTACCCGGGCATGTGGATTCTGCTTGGTATTCTGCCCTTCTCTGGGTTTTCTTCGGGCAGGCTCCCTTTTGTCCCCTCTTTCCCCCATTTACTGCGCGTCAGTATATGAATTCTGTCTTCTATAAGCCTCTTCTCCATTTTACCTTTTTTGCTTCTTCACCACAGTTCCACTCCCACATAAAAATCCGCAGGCGTGCGCAAGGACTCTGCTGCTATCAGCGCTGTGAGCCTCGTGGCGGACACGCATATCTTCTTTCTGCGGTGGCTGCTGTAAGTTGGTAGCATCCATCAGCTGGGGCTTGGCCTCGAATGGGGAGAGGTTTAGGCCATTGAATATTCATCACCGCAGTTGGCAGACGGTGATGCATGATGCATGTGATTCACCGGAGCGGGTTGCGCTGTTACGCGTACGCATGGTCCCGAGATTGTGCGGGTGTGATATTGATTTTGGTATCTCGGATCTCAACCCGAAAACAAAAAACTCCGCCACAGCAAACCTTCTTAGCCTGCTTCCATCTCAACGCGCGCCCGGCCCCTCTCACCACCATCATGGTGCTGCCGTCGATGCAAGCCACGCGTCCTCAACTGGGCCCAATGGCGATGGTCATAGCCAGGGCTAAGGCTGCTGCTCCGGCCTCTCCCTTGTCTTCGTCCTTGCCGAGACGGCGGGGCCTCGGCTCACTTGCCGCTGCCCCCATCTCCGCTCTCACATCTCCGTCTGCCAGCGCCGAAGCCCTCGCTAGCACCGCTCGCAAACGCATTGCTGATATCGACCGCCGCGCGGTTGCGCCAGCGCTCATTGACCGGCATGCCCGTGCTCACACCTACCTCCGCCTGTCCCTGACCGAGCGATGCAACTTGCGCTGCATGTACTGCATGCCCGCCGACGGCGTCCCGCTTACTCCTTCTGCTCAGTTGCTCACCGCCGACGAGCTCAGTCGCCTTGCCCGCCTTTTTGTGCACAGCGGTGTGACCAAAATCCGCCTCACAGGGGGCGAGCCTACTATTCGTCGCGACTTGCCCGAGATTCTCAGTGCGTGTCCATGCCTCCCCTGCCTCCCCAAATTCCTACCCCCTTCTTCGCGCTGTCTCCCTCTCTTCTCCACATCTAACTCGCTCCCCTTTCAGCCGCACTCGGCGGCTTACGTGCCGATGGTCTGGAATCAATCGGAATGACGTCGAATGGGGTGGCACTTAGCCGCCGCCTACCCGCGCTCGTTGACGCTGGACTTACCCACCTCAACCTTTCTCTCGACACGATGGACCCGTTCAAATTTGAGATTATGACGCGTCGCCCTGCCGGTGCGCTGGACAAGGTTTTAGCCGCGCTTGAACTGGCCCAGTCACTTCCCTTGCAGAGCGTGAAGATCAATGTCGTCGTTCTCAAGGGCCTCAACGATTCGCCCGAGGAATTGCGCGCATTTGTTGATTACACGCGCGAGCATAATGTTGTCGTGCGGTTTATTGAGGTACGTCCACCTTCCTCTTTTGTGGCCTGGCCTATTTCTGGTTCTGGTTTGGTGGTCCTAACCACTTGGCCGGCTCATAGTACATGCCCTTTGACGGCAACCAATGGCAAACGTCCAAGTTGGTACCGTATCAGACATTGCTCGCTCAGCTCCAAAACATCTATGGGCCACTGGAACGCCTCCAAGACGATAAGAATGACACGAGCAAGCACTGGCGTGTCCCTGGGTACCAAGGTAGCCTTGGTTTCATCACAAGGTACGTCCTGTCCTCAGTAAGAAATTCGTTGCGTTCGGCTGTACTGACGCACTGGAACTGATGATACAGTATGACCGACCATTTTTGCGGTACGTGCAATCGATTGCGCATCACAGCCGACGGCAACCTGAAGGTGTGCTTGTTTGGGAACACGGAGGTCTCCCTCCGCGACCAGATGCGAGGCAGGGCAGAGGGCAGGGGAGGCAACGACTGCTGGGCAGGGCGGGGCAACGGACGAGGAACTGTTGGAGGTGATTGCCGCGGCGGTGGGGCGGAAACATGCCAAGCATGCCGGGATGCGATCGCCCGGCGATATTGCGCGGCACAAGAACCGACCCATGATCCACATTGGCGGGTAACCGGCAACCTCACTTTCCTGCCCATATGTACCTACAGCGTTGCTCGACCCCTTATTATCCCCCATTCCTAATATTCCCTTCCTCCTTTCTCTTGGGGGGTGCCCCTGCACTCGGGACCCAGTGGAGGTACATTTGGATGGTTGTGTTGTCGAGTAGCTGCTGATCCCGTCATTTTCCCTTTTGTTTGCAGCCCCCACCTCGTCTTCCCTGCCCTCTTACCGTCCGTTCGGGGGCGCGGCCCGCCAGCGGCTCCACGCGCGCCTGCGTGCCCGTCCATTCGGAGCTGCACTGCGCAGCTCTGCTCGTACTCTCCATACCTCCACTGTTACTGCCCGCTCGCCCCCCAACCACGGTACCGATAACGACGACCTCGCCAACGCATGGAACGATATGCTGCACTTTGATGGGTGGGAAGACGTGGACCCAAGCAAGTACCTTGGCTCATCCCCTTCGTCCTTGCCTCCGTCTGCGTTCCCGCCCTCATTCAGCCCTGCCCCTTCCATGGACCGAGCCCAGACCACATTCGCTCACCACCCCCGGCCCACTTCCCCAAGCATGGCGTCCAACCCCAACCCAGCGCAACAGACTTGGTCCGAATACATGGGCACCAGCCAGGACGACGACAATCCCTGGTCCAACCTCGATGCCTTTGCCGATAGTTCCACCGTCGTTGCGCCCCTGCCTTCCGGTCCGACTTCTTCCCCGTTCGCCTCGCAAGGGTGGGACGGACAGGATCTGGCTATGGGCTCGGCCACGGCCCCTCAGCCCGGGGACAGCGCCGAAACGCTGGCCATGAAAGCCCTTGTGGCGCAGATGGTTGCACGGGACTCGCCTCAAATGGAGGCATCGGCTCAGTCGGCCAGGAGAGGACCAATGTACACTTCACCCCCACCTGTGCCGCGCCCGGTACCTGCAGCCCCACGCCTAACCCACGTTGCCCCCCCAGGGCCCAAAGAGGGCGGAGTGCACATGGTGGATGTATCGCACAAAGCTGCTACCCGGCGCAGCGCCACAGCCCAAGGCCGGATCTGGCTACCGAGCGGGACGGTGGAAGCGGTTCAGGCGGCAGAACAGGGTCGTGGACCTCTTACCAAAGGCCCCATCTTCCACACTGCTCAGTTGGCTGGGATCATGGGTGCCAAAAAAACAGCGGAGCTAGTACCGCTGTGCCACCCGTTGGCCTTGAGCCAAGTGGAGGTGGATCTGGCCTGGGACGAGCCAGAGGAGGGAGGGTGTATGTCGTGGTCCGTTGTACCGCGCGTACCACTGGCCCGACGGGTGTCGAGATGGAGGCCTTGGCTGGCGTTTCGACTGCTGCCTCACCGTTTGGGACATGACCAAGGCCCTGGCGGGTACCGAGATGGTGATTGACGATCTCAAGGTTGTGGCCAAAAGCGGTGGACGCAGTGGAGATTGGGTGCGGGAGGATGCGTAACTCGCGGCCTAAGCGACTGCACTACCGTTTGTCCTCCAGACAAAGATAATGAGGATGATGAGGATGATGAGGATGAGGATTAAGATAGATGGAGAGTACATTTAGCGGATGAGGTTACGTGGGCTGGTAGTTTGTGTTTTCACTTTCCTCAGCGGTTCAGTAACCCAGTGGTAGGTTCAGTAACCCAGTGGTAGTAGGCCCCCCAAGGACCATGCAGTTATGCGACAGAATTGCGCTTCGAATAGGCACTGAGCCGCTGAACACCGGCCAACGTCGAAACATTGAACAGATCACTGAGTTCATTAATTAAGTGGTGGACCCTCCAAGTGAAGTTGGAACGTGGCGCTCATTTCCGCCGCGCTGCCATCACCTCCCTCTAACCCCCTCGCCATGGCCGCCGCACCAATGCTGCTCACGTCCCAGTAAGTTCGCCCCATCTGCAACGGGGATAGGTCCACGTTGCTCCCTACCGACACCAGCGCAGACTACTGACCGCACCCCCTATTCCTCTGCCTGTCGTCCAGGTCGCCTCATCCCCAGCCCGTCTTTGCAGATCTTCTGGCCGAGCTGGGAGGTAGTGTCGATCTCACTTCTCCCGCTCCTTTGCCTGATGCCGGCACCTCATCTCCTACCACTTCAAGGTCTGTTCCTGCCAACACTGCACCTGTGTCTGCGCCCACATCAGCATCTGTCCCTTCGACATCGGCTCTGCCCCTCTCTCACCGCCCCTCTTTCTCCCTCGTCCCCCCCCCCCCATCCCAGTCTTATGCAGCGCTCGGGCTTGCAGGGGGTCTTCGCCGCCGCCAACCAGCGTTGGATGCGGATGAGCTAGAAGCTGAGTATGGTGGTGCGTCTCCTCTGGCTCCCTCCCCAGCTGTGGCTGGGGAAAACGAGACGGATACGAAAGAGGAAGAGGAAGAGGACCAGGCCAATGCGGAACACGCTTCGTCGCGCGCAATGCAAGCGGGGCTGATGGGCGAGTTGGTGCGGATGGCCGGGACACTGAAAGGCAACAGTAGCCTTGGCTCAGGCACTGGAACGGGATCGTCATCTCGTCGAGGCGGCCGAGACCAAGTTGACGAGCAACCTGGACTTTATGACGCGGACACGAGGTCGCTTGGGCGAGGTGAGCCACCGCGCTCGCTCCATGACCTGGCTCACCATCTACTCCCTTGCCACCGTCGTCGTTTCCTGGATCTTGATCTTTATCCTGATCCGGCTCACGTAGCCCACCTGGCCACTGGGGCGACGCCGTGGACGAGGTGCGGACGTGGAGCTATGGGATTGGAGTGACCTGGAAAACATGAGATTGGGATCAACTAGAAACTTTGGATGGGCCGAGAGCAGGTTGATGGGATGACGGGAGGATACGGGTAGAGAGACAAGAAAGCAGAGGGATTCAAATGCCGAGGTTTAAACATGAAATGGAGAGGGAGCGACAAACAGCAAATGTGTCTATAGTGCTTCGCTCTGTCGGCGGCGCGCACCACGTCATCAATGGCCTGTGCCACATACTCCACATTGGACCGTGTGAGGCCGGCGATGGAAATGCGACCATTGGCAGTTAGGTAAATGTGATAATTGTTGACCAAAACCTGGCACTGCAGCGGGTTCAGCCCTGTAAAACAAAACATGCCAATCTGCTCCAGTATGTGGGACCAATCACTCACGCCGGCCGGCGGGGGGGTACGACGGCGCTGTAAAGCCGCAAACAATGCCTGCCGCATCTCCTGGATCCGTAATGCCATCGTCTTCACGTCCGCTTGCCACTGGCTGATAACGTTGCATTCGTGAGCAGGCGCCGCACCACCTGTGCTCCATATGCGGGAGGGGTACTGACTTCTGTCCGAATCAGGGTACTGAGTTGGGAAGTAACCTGCGCTATGCAACTAGGCGCAAGGATATGCAGTGCGCCAACTCGCTCGCCGTACAAGCCTGCGTTCTTGGAAAAGCTTTGGCACACGAGCAAAGGGATGTCGCCGCGCTGAGCAAAGTGCCTGATGGCCCATGCGTCGGCATCCAGGTCGCCCGAGGCAAAGCCTTGGTAGGCACAGTCGAAAAAGGCGAAATGACGTTTGCGTGCCATAGCAGCTGCGATTGCCTGCCACTGTTCTCGTGTCGGGTCGACACCGGTGGGGTTGTGGGCACACGGGTGGAGGAGAAAGATACTGTGATCAGGCGCCTGGTCCAGGGCATGGAGCAGGGCAGTGAAGTCGAGGCGGAGGGTGTGCGGGTCGTAGTAAGGGTACTCTACCATGGTGATCCCGACGCCCTGAAGGATCCCCTTTTCGTCACGATGGGCGCGAGACGTAGATCTGTTTTTGCTTGGTCCCGTCGGGCCCTGCAGGGAAGCAGTAAAAATGTGCGAGAAAGAGGGCCCCCAGATGGTTTGCCCCGTACCAGAGATGGTTTGGACGGAGGCTACCTGCCCCGCCGACAACACCGGGCTGTCAGACCCAAAGATCAGCTGAGCTGCTGCTCGGGTAAACGTCTCTAGCCCTGTAATGGGCAGGTACTCGTGGGTCGTCTCAGGATCGGCGATCCATGCTTCTGTAGCCGCTTGCACGCTCGGTAGAATCCATGGTTCGCCCTTTCGTCCCGATAGGCACCTACACCAAGGTTGACTTTGCAATCGCTCGTGTCGGCTTCGTAGTTGGCCGTGAGACGGAAGACAGCGTCGGGCGGGGTGAGCGGGACGTTGGCCCAGAAGTGGTCAAGATGCTGCTGCGGGGCAATGGGATCAATCGTGGTCGTATCCATGCTGATGGTTGGTAGGCGGGGAAATATCGAGAATGGGAAAAGGGAGCGCTTTTCTTTTGTTGGCAGTAAAGAAAATTGAATGCGGGGGGTGAAGAAGAGATGAGCAGCAGGTTATATATGTAGAGTGAGGGAGAAGCAGAAAAAAGTAAGGAGGAGTAGGACGATATATTGGTCCTCATGATGTGCTCTCACTCTGTGGTCACAGCTTTCTACCGTTTTGCGGAGCAAAGACTTGCACGGGCTAGTCTCATTCTTGTTTTCATGTGTTTTCTCATCTCCGCACGGCTCTGTTGTGGCTTGGCTGTTTTGCGGGGAACAGCACGGACCACCCAGGGGCTGGTGCTAGGGGGCTGGAATCAGCAGGGCATATAGCAATGGAGCCTGAGGCCCAGGCTTCCGCCTGGGGCCCCGGCTGAGGGGTTGTTGGGTGTGCGCTTTCCCGGTTCCCTCCGGTTTTCTCTGTTTGACGCCTGTATCCTACCCTAATAGCAAGGCGGAGCCGCGCGTATGGAGTACTTCTTCGGCGCTAATAGCGTTGGCTTAGATATTTAACCCCGCACGACGAGCCTGCTGTGACATGTGGAGCTGAATGCAATCCTACTCCGACTCCTTGCGAGTGAGATTGAGATTGATGTCGACGTTGATAGGCGCAATGCGGGGTGTGCTGACGTCAGCTGGCTCCTGTCCCATCTACTGTGTGTGCCGCTGCTTATTGCGATTAGCAGTGGCTCGGCCACCACCACCTTGTCTCCCGCCGCCGCCATGGCTGACCCGTTTCTTCCAGACCAATCGCCAGCTCCTGTCCCCCACTCCACCCATCCCCATCCCCACTCCCACACCCTCCTGGCCGACACCAGCATTGCATCGCCCTTTGAGGAGGAGCATCCCGCCAGTGCCCCCAGCCCCGGCGCAGCGGATGCCGCATCGTCGTCATCTGCGGGGGCACCCGCGCCTGCGCCCGTCGCCCGTGGCCCTGAATACTACGACAACCAACACCACGATGACCAGGCTGATGTTGACGATTACGATGACGATGTGTACGACGATGGATATGGACAAGCCTCATTTGCTGCGGCCGCTCAGAGCATGGCTGCCTCCATCGCCAGCGTTGGCCGCAGGATAGCTGCACGCGCTGAGAAGGAGCGCTCGGCCCTCGGACTGAGCCATTCTGCATCTATGACCCATCAAGAATGAGGAGATCCCCTGTTTGATGCTGATGTTGAGACACAATCCCCCCATACCCGCACTCATACCTCCCGCCGCCGCTCCTCTGCCTTCTCTCCCCCACCACCACCAGACGACGTGACGTCGGCGGTGTACCGGTCTCACTATGCTTCCCGTTCATCCGCTACTCGTGGAGCGGTAGCTGCGCTCTCCCCGCGTGATCGTGCGCTATGGCAGTGGGTCAATATTGTCGATCTGGACGCGTTTCTGCGCGAGGCGTACAGTTACTACTATGGAAAGGGTTTCATCGCCCTCGTTCTATCCAAAGTTCTCGGCTTGGCAACGTTTGCATTTGTGGTCAGCTTCTCCACCTTTATTGGTGGATGCCTCGACTTCAGTAAGATCCGCCACAATGGCCAGCTGGACGACATCATTGTTCCCCAATGTTTTTCCCGTTTTTCCTTTTCCTCCAAGCTGCTCTACTTCTTCCTGTTTCTGATCTTTGCCTGGCAGGTTGTGGCCACCGCATTTCAGATCCCCCAGCTTTGGGCTATGCGCCGCTTTTACACTTATGTTCTCGACATTCCTGACGTATGTCCCAAACTCCATCATTCCTACACGCTGAGATGCTTATGCTGACACTTTTTCTTTAGGCGGACGTGGCCTCCATCTCATGGAACGAAGTTGTGAATCGCCTCTCCAACCTGCGGACCACCAATCCTATCGTCTCACTCGAGCCTCGTAACACTCACCTTGACCGACCCAACGAACCCAGCTGCTGCCGGTAGTAGCAGCCGTCCGGGGGACTCCCCCCCTTCGGCGAACACGATGGATGCACACAATGTGGCAAATCGGATCATGCGCCAAGAAAATTTCCTCATTGCCCTCTTCAACAAGGACGTTCCGGATCTTCGGCCTCCCTTGTCGCCGCGTATGGCCTATTGGGTCCGTTTTGTTGGCATTACACCTGAGCCCATTTTGACGCGCAGCCTACTGTGGAACCTCAAGTACTGTCTCTTGGACTTTCTGTTTGACGAGCACTCTGTGCTCCGGAAGCAATTTCTTTCGGAGCGGTACCGCGAGCCGTTGATCAGGGGTCTACGCCATCGCTTCTATTTCATGGCGTTGGTCAACACGCTGTGCTCTCCCTTCATTGTGCTATGTGTTGGTCTACTCGTTTCTCCGCTACTTTGAAGAGTATCACAAGGATCCTTCCAATCTGGGTTCGCGGCAGTACACTGAATGGGCCCGCTGGAAGTTTCGCGAATTTAACGAGCTGCCACACCTCTTCAAGCGACGAATTCATCCTACCCTGCTGCCCGAAGGTACATCAACCAGTTTCCTAAGGAATCGGTCGCCATTGTTGCCCGCTTCGTCGCCTTTGTCGCTGGTGCGTTCACGGCGGTGTTACTACTGGCGTCTCTGTACGACTCGGACTTGTTCCTCCACTTTTATCTCGGCGGACAGCGCAGTGTTCTATTCTACGTCAGCGTGTTTGCCACCATTACCGCCGTGGCGCGTGGCATGATCCCCGAGGAACATCTGGTCTTTGACCCGGAACAGACTCTGGCTGAGGTGGTGGACTACATTCATTACCTCCCTCCGCACTGGGTCGGGCATTTTCACAGCGCCGAGGTGCACCAAGAGTTTGGTCGATTGTGCCAGTTGAAGATCAGTCTGTTTGTCACCGAGTTGTGGTCGGTGCTCCTGACCCCATTTATTCTCTGGCGCTCTCTGCCTCAGAGTGCGGAGGCGATCATCGATTTTTTCCGGACCTACACTGTATATGTCGAAGGATTGGGTTACGTTTGTGCCTTTGCCGACTTTAACCTGGAGCGCAACGGGTCTAATGCGTATGGGGCGCCCGAGTCAGCCGCGGATCAGCGGATGGCTTCCAAGGAGGGGAAAATGGAACAATCAGTGCTCAACTTTAAGGCCGCCCACCCGGACTGGCAACCCCATCGCGCTCGCTGAACCTGTACCTCTCACGAATGGCAGGCAAGCCCGAAGGAGAGGCAAGCGGGGTGCGTACCGCATCGTCTCCCCTTGTGCAGCGGAGGCGCCTTCACTTTACCCCGATGAATTCGGTGATGCTGGGCGCCGCAGGGACCGGCACCGGTTCGGGCATGGGCCCGAACCCGGGCTACCCTAGCAATGGGTACAATCCCTATGCCTATGGGGCCGACGACGAGATTGCCCACTCGATCCAGCTGGGTTTGGCTGGGAGGATGGGCACAGGTTTGGCGGCCAGTACGTCGCCTTTGGCTGTGCGGTCAGCCCCGCTCCAGGCGGTGGAAGAGAGCCAGGGCAGCTTGCCACGCTCGGGACGCCCAAGTGGCGAGGTAGGAGTGGAACCAGGGGGAGGAGGAGGGCCCGGACCGGCACCAACAACCCGGCCATGATGGAGGATGGCTTTGAAGACCCCGCTGCGTTGGCCGCGTCGTCGATGCCAGAGCCGACGCCGCAGATGGCGGCCGCCCAGGCGGGGGTGCGGGGGCTGTTGGACCAGATGTATCTCACTGGGCCTGGTCCACGGCGGTGGTAAGGGTGAGATGGAGCGGGTGCAGGGCAGTGTGCCTGCTCCCGGACCGGGCGGAGAGTTTGGGTGTGGCGCATGATGTATTTGATGCCATTGGGATGCGCTGCTGCTGGCTCATGAATGCTATGGCGAGACGCGCGTGACTCGCGTATACTTGGCGACGCTGGCTGCTGGCGCCAGTGTCACGATACATGCAGTGTGGTAGACTTAATCGATAATCGATAATCTTAGACCAGGTCCGGAGGATCTGCGTCCACCGACCATCACACCAGCTGAATGTTTCAATGGGCGTGCTTGGCCGCCATAGCCGAAAAGGGAAAGGAAAAGCAAGAGAAACGCAGAACACTGGCGTGGTTTGGTTGCAGCGAACGTCGGCTGCTCCGCTTATCTTTGCTCTTTCTCGTCTTCTTCCAGCGCACCACCACCCCCCGCTCGCCCTCCACCCTCGCTTGAGGTGCCCACCAATCGAACCCGACTTGATGCCTGCCGCCGCGCCCAGTGGCAAGCCCATCCCCGCCCGCCCCGTGCCTGGGCCTAGCGGTAGAGGCGCCGCTCCTGGCCCTTCCTCTGGCCGCCGCGATCGCGAGACTCGTGGCCACCAGCAGCCAACATGGAAGAGCAGCTTGGATCTTGTTTGGTCCTACTCCCGCTCCCAGGCCTTCTACGCGAAACATTGGCACCTCGCCTTCCTTTGTCGAACACTACATCCCTGGCGCCTCGGATGAGGAGCAGGCTTTTGACGCCTCCGACTCTTTCGAAGATGACGAGGACTATTATGACGAAGATGAGGACGAAGAGTACAGCGGTGACGAGGAAGAGGAGGAGGAGGGCTCGGGACAGTACTACGCCACCACTATACTCCTGATGCGTCTGAAGCCCCTGTGGACGATGGCCTTGCCCGTCCGAAAGCGAGCACGGCGAAGACGATGAGGCCGGCGGCACGACTGTCGACCTTCGTCCATCTACCTAACCACTGGGTTGGAGAACAACTTCCCTCGAATGCGCGTGCTCCTCTGGGAGGGCAGGCAGACGCGGCGCACTTGAACGACGGGCTTGGTTTGAACCAGGGCAGCCGGGGCCTGAGCAATCTTTCGCGTGCGGCACTGCAGGCACGTAATGATAAGCTGCGCAAACTCGCCGACGATGATGTCCCATCCCAGGACGAGGGGCGTGAGCGCGGCCGGCGTCGAAGCCGGTCCGACATGGACAAAGGGGATGGTCTGCTGCACCCCCCTGCTCCTTTGGGCTCGAGCGGTCGTCGGCCCAGTACAACCGACTCAACTACTTCCGGCAGACGCCTCCTCGGCACTCGTCAATCCCGCTCTCAATCCAGCAGCGCCTCTCGTACCCGCCGCTCCCACCCACATCCTCGTCCTCTCAGTTCGGCTGGCCTCGAGAATGGGGATCCCAAGCTGGGTCTGCGTGGCTCGATGGCCAATGGGGAGCAGGCCACCCTTTTGGATGGGGCTAAGCGTCGTTCGTCTGGGCTGGGAATCGCAGCTCGGCGGCGTAGCACGCTTATCCACCCCCATGCGGCTCCAGGGGTCGCTTATCCTGCTGGTACGAGCACTTTCCTCCAATCTTGGTTCAACACCCTCAATGCCGTGATGGGCGTTGGCATTCTGGCGACGCCATTGGCGTTTAGTTATGCTGGCTGGATTGGTGGTCCACTGCTCTTTCTGATCTGTGGTGGTTGACCAACTATACTGGCAAGGTTCTCTTTAGCATTCTGGCACGCAATGGCAGACTCAAGACGTACGCTGATATTGGCTCGTATGCATTCGGCCCCCGTGCGCGCGCGTGGGTTAGTACCCTCTTCTGCCTGGAACTCTGGGCGGTGTGCGTGGCTTTGGTGATCCTCTTTGCCGACAGTTTGCACGCCATCTTCCCCACCGGCCCTGGCGCGAATGCATACAAGCTCGTCTGCCTTGCCTTGGTTCTCCCCACCATCTTCCTCCCGCTCAAACTCTTGAGCCCTGTGAGTGTCGTCGGAATTCTGTCGGCATTGACGCTTGTCGCTGTGGTGCTGGTCGACGGGGTGATTAAGCCTTCGGCGCCTGGCAGTCTTTGGGAATGGGATCCTTCGGGCACGGTTCGTCCCGACTGGGCCCGCGTACCCTTGGCGTTTGGTCTGATCATGTCTGGTTTCAGCTCCCATCCAGTCATCCCCAGCTTGGCACGGGACATGCGGGAGCCGATTCAGTTCCCCAAGATGCTTGACCGCGCTTATCTCGCTGCGACTGTGCTCTACCTTTCCATGGGGGCGGCGGGGTACGCCATGTTTGGAACGAGCGTCTCAGATGAGATCACCAAGGACTTGGCCCGCACCCCTGGGTTCCCGCCCACACTCAATCAGGTGGCCGTCTGGCTGATTGTGATCAACCCGCTTTCCAAGTTTGCCCTTGCTGCGCGGCCGGTAATCAATACCTTCGAGTCGGCTCTGGGGGTGGAAGAGCCTACGGCACCACATGCACGCCCGCACTCGCACCCGCCTCACCACCCGCACCGGCGCGCCTCCCACCGTCCTTCTCTCGCGGTGGAGGAAGAAGGGTATGGAGCCGTGGGCGACAACCGTCGTATGTCGCGCAAATTGACGCGCACATCCACTACTTCCTTCAGACGTTCGGTCGCTGCGCCGAATGGAACAGCAGATCCCAACGCCAAGCGCCCCACCTCGCTCGGTACCGCCCCCACCCTCGATTCACTCGGCTTGGGTCCCAGTGGCGAAGCAGCTGCGTTGCCTGATAGTGCTGGCGCTAGCTACGCGCCAGCGGAAGAGGACCGCACTTCCCGCTTGGCCCGCATTGGTGTGCAGGTGGGTGTGTCGGTGCTAATTACCCTCACGGCCATTGCGTTGCCTGGGTTTGAGAAGGTGATGGCCTTCCTTGGCTCGTTCTTGGTCATCACCACCTGTGTGCTCGGACCGTTGTTGGCTAAGCTCAAGCTGTTTAGGCACGAGATGAGCTATGGTGCCATCATGCTCGACCTCTTCATTCTCGCTGTGTCGGCAGTCGCCGCGGTCGTGGGCACCATCTGGGCGTTTGCCGACTAAGAACGTCCAATTGGAAGCTGGCCCACTTTGGTTCGGTTTGGTCTGCTCTCGCCTTACCTTGCCCCATCCGGTCCAGTCACACCCACTCTTTCGAATCCAGTCCCGTGTATTCCCTTGTCCAACCCACTGTTTGTTGCTCTCGTATGGATATGGATGCATGGTTGAGAATCTGCTTAGTGGTGGTGGTAGACAGCTGTTAATTATGCACCTTGGACATGAGACACTTGCACCCCAGTAGCCAATTCCGCGGTCATGGGAGTTGGGCGATAGGACATTCCGCCGGCCAAGGAGCCAAGGCGGGTGAGACTGGCGCCGTGCCGGTGCTGCGTTGCCGTTGGTTGCCCTGCGCTTGCCGTGTGGGCGTGGCACTGCTCGCGTTGCTGTCACCGCCCCATCTCTCCCCCCACCCCCACCTCCTTGCCCGCACTCCCACCCGCCCATCATGTCCTGGAAGGGCTTCCAGAAGGCGATCAACCGCGCCGGCACCACGGTCATGCAAAAGACCGGGCAGATCGAGCGCACCGATGACCCCGAGTTTGACGAGTTCACCTCGGTCAATAAGGGCATGGAGAAACAGATCCAGCAGCTCCAGCGAGAAGCCAAGACCTACCTCGATGCAGTCCGGGCATGGCTGCTGCCCAGTCCCGCATTGCAGATGGAGTTGAGCTCTTCTTTAACGACACAAACGAGTCCTCTGTCGCCGCCAACGCCTACCGCCGCGCGGCTGATGAGTACGATACGGAGCTGGCTCAGGACATTGACGCTACTTTCCGCGCCACCGTGCTCGACCCGATCGGTAAGATGGCGTCCTACTTCCCTGAGATCAACAAGAACATCGAAAAGCGCAATAAGAAGTTGCTTGACTACGATGCCGCTCGTTCGCGGTACAAGAAGGTGCTGGACAAGAACCACGAGGACCCGACCAAGCTGCCTCGTGCAGAAAAGGAGATGGAAGACACCAAGCTCTTGTTTGAGACGATCGATCAGCAACTGAAAGAGGAACTTCCCCAGCTGCGTGGGCTCCGAGTGCCTTATCTCGACCCCTCGTTCGAAGCCATGGTGCGCGTGCAAGCCAAGGTATCGGAAATGGGCTACGAAAAGCTGGGTGGCGTGCAGAGGTACTTTGACGAACGGGTGCGCGAAGACTATGCTGGCGGTGTATTGGACGAACAGGTGGAGGGCGTGTTAAACGAAATGCGGGCGCTGAGCATTGTTGGCATCTCCACTGGCGAGTAACGTAAATGACATATTGCCCCCCCGCCTCTTCCCCACTTCCGCTTTCCATGCGTGTCTCCTTTTCTCCTTATCATGAAGGACGCTTTTGTAACGTCTCGGCTCGATCTGAGCAACTACGGAGGTCCCCTGCTGATCACCAGGCGCCGGGCATGTGTGCTGCCGCTTCGCTTCCCGTCCCCCATAGCTCAGGTTGCATAGCCAAATGCGAAATGATTACTTGCGTCCCAAACCAAAGCGGCTGAGCACGCCGCCCTGGGATTTTGGCTCGGAACCGTCCGACTTGGTGGATGAGGCCGTGGCGCGGTCCGCACGCCGCTCCCGGATCGTCTCTCCCAACACAGAATAGAAACGAGGGTTAAACCGTCCTCCCTCGAACGCTGGTACGCCGTCCAGCTCAACCAAGCGGGGTGACTGACATCCGTTGCATCCTCGGCCTTGTGCTCGGGGTAGGCCCACGTCGAGTCCAGGTAACCCGTCTGCGAGCGTTGAGGCAGACCACCCTCCTTTGCTGTGCCTGTGAAGACAAAGGGACGAAGCTGGGGACAGAGGAAACGCGGACAGACAGACAGACACAGACAGACAAATAGACAGGCGGGCACACACACAGACAAGCAAGTAAGCAGAAAAGGTCAGTCGAGGCGGTCGAGAATGCGGGCGAGCAAGAAGGCTGCGTACCTTGCACTCGCCCAGGCCAGGGGGAACAACATAAGCAGTGGTACGGCTCTCGTCGATCTGGGCCATCTTCCATGTCCACTCGTCGGGGAAGCCCTTCTTGTCAAGCAGCACCTTGCCGCGGCGGGTGGTGCGCGTAATACGTTGGCGCAGCAGCACATTCTTGGCGCCCGTACCCTTGTAGAAGTTCTTGTTTCCGGACTTGGAGTAGATGGGCAGACGCAGCGCCGAGCACGGGCGCGGTGGCGCGGAAGGGGGCAGCCGACATGGCGGTTGCGGTGGTGGTGGTGGCTCGATGGGGGTACTGACTGGGTCCTGGGCTGGGCGCCATGGGCAACCGGTCGCCAGAAGTTTCCAGGCATCACACATTGAAACTGGAAAAGCCGGCCGAGTGCTTTGCTTTGCGTTGGACGGCGCGGCGGAACAGAGGCGGGCGGAAGCGGAGGGCGCAACCCTAGCACACATGCCGAGCGCCATGCACGGGGAGTGCCAGCCGCCGCTGCCACCCGCCCATCTCCCAGCCACAGCTGCTGCTTCGCCCGATGAGCCGCCGTCGCTCGGGCCGCGTGTCGGCAGCCCGCGACCCCCGCCGCCGCCACCGCCACCCCCCCGCTCCCCGCCCCCTCCGACCCGCTCGCCGCCGCCCTCGCCGTAGCGCCCAGCGTCCCGCTCCCCATCGCCGCCTGCGACGCGACTGGCGCTTTGCCGCCGTCTGCCAGTTCCTCTGGTCCCTCCAGGACGCCCTTGCCCTCCCCAACTTCTCCACCCACACGCTCGAACAAGACCTCGCCCTTCATGGCGGCACGTACGCCGCCGATGTACTGGTCAGGCTCCTGCGTGCCCTCACCCTCCGCCCGGTCTCGCACGCTACCTGGCTCTCCATCCTGCGCAAAGAGTATGCGCTCCGCACCCCGGAGCGCACCGCCTGGCTCGGCTCCGACGCTCACCCGCGCGCATGGTCTTCCCTTGCGATGGCACTCAAGGTAGGCGTGCTGCACGATGTGACAGAATGGTTTATGCACCAACCCGAACGGTTCCGTAAGCTGCTGGGCTCGGACGAGGATCTGGTCCAGTGGGGCCGAATCGAGCCGATCGGGTGGGACCGCCATGCCAACGCGTACTGGCTCTTTGATGATAACCGTTTATGGGTGCAGTACCCCCCCGCACCCGTTTCGGCCGCTTCCTCCCCGTCCCCGAGCCCAGCCCCGAACCCAGCCCCGAACCCAGCCCCGAACCGACTCCCCCTCCCCCGCGCGCCAAGGGCAAACCCAAGTCCCAAGCCAACGGGCGCGCCAAGGGCCGTCGATCGACGCGCAATTCTACGTATTTGGAAGAAAATGCAGAGGAGCAGGAGGAGCAGGAGGTACCCAAATTGTCCGCACGGGAACTGCGTGCCCAAGCACGCCAGTCTCGCTCGCACCCTTCCCCTCGCGGCAAAAGAAGCCGGCGCAGGGCCAGCCCGGAGGAAAGGAGTGGGAAGACCCTCCTGAGGAATGGCTGAACGACACGAGTGTTGACCAGACCGCTTTGCAGGAGAAGGCCTCCCCAGATGAACATCCGGCCCCTGCCAATCAGGAGGAAGACCCAGAAGCCCTCCCAACTGAGGACAAGCAAGAGACTTCTTCTCAAGACGGTCACCAGGCTCAGGAGCAGGATGCTCCCAGGTCCGAGGTGACCGAGGACAAGGGGCATGGTGAAGCCTCCGAGAGTGAGCAGGCACAACCGGCCCAACAAAATGGTGCGCCGCACGAGCAGCATACAGACACTTCGACCCAGGATGAGAAGATGCAAATTGACGATGTGGGCCAGCCCGGAACCGAGTCGCAGGAGCCGAAGAGTACCGAGACGAATGGTGCGCTCAACGGCGAGCTCCCAGTGGAGAAGGAACCCAAGACGGCGGAGCAACTGGCCCAAGAGAAAGCGGAGGCGCAACGTCGCGAAGCTGAGGCTGCCCAAGCCCAATTGGAACAAACGTGGGCCGAATGGGATGAGCAAGTGGAACGAGATGCAGTTGCACTCGAGGCCGCCCTGCCCGGAGAAGTGGATGCCGAAGGCTCTCCACGTTCAGTTGAGATGGAAGTGGTATGTGTGACCCGTGCGCAATGGGAGGCGTTTGCTGCTGCCCTTCGTCCACCGGAAAAGGCAAAGTCACACCGAAAGGGGGCCAACCGGGGATTGGTCCAAGACCCGGACGAGGCTGCGCTTCACGCCCATCTCGCCTCTGACGTTCTAGACCGCATTCTGGCCGATCTTGATGCCCAGGCTAAAGCAGCGGCGATGGAATTGGCTTTGGCCACGCGCAAACGGTCTTCTCGCCTAGTTGCCAGAGAAGAGGAACAGCATCGTGCTGAGGCGGAGGCAGAAGCGCAGGCCGAAGCCGAAGCACGCATCTCGGCTGCTCAACGGGCAGAAGAGGAAGCGGAGCGTGCGGAGCGAGATAAGCTGAATAAAGCTCAAGCACGGGAAGATCGGTTGCGAGCTCGAATTGAGGAACAAAAGGCTCGTCGTGAAAAGGAGGAGATGGACCGAGTGGAACGTGAGAGGGTTCGGGATGAGCGCAAGCGTAAACGGGACGAGGCACGTACCTCATCAGGGGGACCATCTACCCCCCATGCTGAAGGCACTTCGCCACCGGCCACTCCATCTTCCCTCCCTCCGCCTCCGGCACTCAAGAAGGTCAAAGTTTCGGCTCCTCAGATGGGAGTTTGCCTGGGAGGTCGGTGGAATTCATGGGCACAATCTTTGGCCAAAGGAAGGACTGTCGCTTGTGAAACGTGTGGGGTGTGGCAACATACCCACCAGTGCTGGTCCAAGTTTGTTAACCGACATGGTGCCCAAGCTCCCAAGTGGACCGATCCCAAGACGGTATTCTATTGCACTCTGCATCGTCCTTCTCCAATCCTCGGTGCCGATGGTCAGCCGATCGAACGTCCAAGCGACGAGCGCCAGCGCAAACTTGAAGACCAACGCGCTAGGGCAGAGAAGTAGAGCGTCTCGTAAGTCCCTCAACTTGCCCCGGGCACGGAGGGGTCTCGTCTCCACCCGTTCGGCACTGTTTTCGGTTCCTCCCACCTCGGTTCCCCCACTTCGGTTCCTCCCGCTTCGGTTCCTCCCTCTCTCTCCATCGAGCACGCCTACCACCGTCACCCCAGCGCCTTACACGCATACTCCTTCGCAGTCAGCTGGACCTGCTCCCCCCGCCTCCCACCCCCATCCCCCTCTGCCTCAGGGATCCAACTTCCACCCTCTCCTTTCCCGCCACCATTTCCCGGGGGACGCCCTCCCGCTGCCGGGGTCCCACAGGGTTTCGCACCTGGTCCCCCGGGGTTCCCTCCTGGGGCCAATGGAGCACATCCGCCGCCCTTCGGTTATCCTGGCACGCTCGCCTCTCCGGGTCAGGTCAGGGCCAGGGTCAGGGGCCTCCCCTTCCATTGGCACGTCCAGTACGCCTCCAGTCCAGGGTCAGGGACACCCGTTCCCAGTGGGACATCCAGTGCCACACTTACCACCGCAGTTGGCTAATGGGTCGAGGATGTCGGTGTCCCCATTGGACGCCCTCGCGGTCGCTGCAGCGCAGGGCCAACGTCTCGAATCGCCCTTGGTCGCCTCGCAGGCGAGCCCTGGCAGCGCTCCCCACCCAGGGCAACAACAAGCTGCCCGACGTTCCGCCAGTGTCTGTGGCTCGACCTTCCAGTCCGACTATAGCCACGGTACGTCGGGCACCGTCGACGCCAGGGTCGTTTCCACTGCGCTACCAGGCCAAAGCATCGCCCTTGGCACAACCAGCTCAAGCGTCCGGTGTGAGGCGCTAGTGTACCGCCATCCGCTGCGGGCATGGGACGCGCTCCTTCCCCTTCGCCCCGGACCTAACTATAAAAGCTCTGTCTACGTGTCCGAACGGATCATGAATGGCGAGCTGGGTGAGATCATGTTGAGACTTAATTGCGTGACGTTCTGTGCTTGATCCGCATGAGAGGCGGCGCATAGCAGAGAATACCGTATGTTCTGTGAAGCTTATTGAAGATTACCGTTGGAGCAAGCGGTAGATATACCACAAGATTGCGATTAGTGACTGGAGGTGCTTGCTGATACAGAAGGCTGCACCGTGATATGTTCCTGGCTGTGTGGCTGTACAGGAGAGCAGGTCTAGCCGGCAACCTTCTGACCATTTTGCTCCCATAGTTGTGACGGTGGACAAAAGACACAGACGTTTGCAATTTGGCGTGGCTCAACAAACCTTCGCATCAACGTCCAAAACAGATGTAGGTTTTGCCGGCTGTGGTGGTGAATGCGCATTGTGTAGGATGGGGTTAGCGAGTTGTCAGCGCTGTTATTGCCGGCTACCGGTAATCTCCGGTGGTCTAGATACCTGTAGTAACTACACACAAACCAATAATAAAAGGGTGCGGGGTCGGAGTTTAGGCCGCTTAGGTCTGACACCTGTCTGACTAGCCGCACGGTAGCAGTGTGGCCGCCATGTGCGTACTCCACGCTAGCAAGTGCCTCGTCCGCGGCCTATCAGGTTATTGGGTCTTAAACGTGGGGATAGAACTCACCACCGTCCGGCCGCATTGCATGTATTGTGCCTCGTAGACCCTTTCACAGCATAGGAGCTGGATGCGTATCGCCGGTCACGTCAACGAGCTGACATAGCATCCATGGAGAAGTACATTATCCACGCCTCCAAGCACGCTATCAGTTCAAGCTCCACAAGAGCTTCAACCTCGTTTGGCCAATGCATCCGAGACCTCTCGTGAGAGGTGTCGGTGTGAGCCCCCTTAGTTACACCCGGGCCTCTGGCCGCATGCTAGATCCTGCACTGCAATACTGCCGGTGAGTACTGAGTCCCCGGGTCAATACTTTTCTTGGCATAAGACGTTGTACTAGTGCTTCGATCCGGACATAACAACTCTATAGTACCAGAGTATCTGTCGCGATTGATTCTGTCCCATATGTGCCATGGAATTCTTGGAGGATGGGTCGCTGATGCACACACACAGCTTTCTCACAGATCAAGCTCTTGACTGTCAAGTACAGCATGTCGCCGACGCTTGATGCAAGCTTGATATGTCATCCCTCCAGCAAGCACACGGTAGTATACGCCCGCACGCGGCCCTATCCTGTCGCGCGGAACCGGAATTAAGGGCGCGCTATGGTTGTGGCACTTTCATCTGCTATATAACCGAATCCTCCTTCCCTTTATCCCTCTCTCCCTCCTCCGTCCCACCACCACATCTCTACATATCCCCCTTCTTTTCTTCATCAATATGACCAACGGAATCACTCGCATTGCTGTCGCTGGCGTGGGCCATGTGGGCGCGCCCGTGCTGAACGCCCTGCTTGCTACGCCCGGTCTGGCCAAGCCTATCGTTCTCCTCACCCGCGACCCTACTGGCCCGAGCGTCCAACCGTATGCGGACAAGGTCACGCTCGTCAAGATCCCCTCCTATGACGACGAGGCCGCAGTGGCCGAGGCCCTGAAGAGCCACAACATCGAGGCTCTGATCGCTGCCACCGGTGGTGCCAACGGTTCAACTCAGCTGCCGATTGCTAAGGCGGCTAAGGCGGCGAACGTCAAGCTCTTTGTTTCGGCTGAGTTTGGCTCCGACTTCTTCCGCTACTCTCCCCAGCTCAGCTCCACCCCTGGCTTGCGGACCGCAAGGCATTCCATACAACCTTGAACGAGGTACGCCCCTCTTCTCTCCCTTGTTTTCTCCCCTCTCCCTCTTTTAAATGTTGTATACTGACATACCACAGTTGGGCGGGCCTTGGGCGTCGCTGGCCAATGGTCTGTTTGCCGACTGGGTCCTCACCCCTTTCTTCGACATCGACATCAAGAACCGCAAGGCGACCATCTACGGTGACGGAAACCAACCCTTTGACGCGACCGCCCTAGTGGACATTGGTCGGGCTGCCGTATTGGCCACGCTGGCGCCGCTTCCGCAGCCGGGGGCCGGGCGCAACTACTCTGTCGCTGGCATCACTGCGTCGTGGAACCAGTGGATTGCGCAGGTGGAGAAACTGATGGGTCCAAGTTTGACGTTACCTACAAACCTGAGGCGGAGGTCAAGGCGATTGAGCAGCAGCCCGATCCCGCTGGCTTTGCTGCTTTCCTCAAGGCTGCCCAGGCTGATGGCCGTGGCCGCGCTGCGACGGACAAGCTCGACAACGAGCTGCTCGGGTTCACTCCGACCGCCACTATCGAAACAGTGAGCCAAGCAGCGGTCGACGCAGCCAAGTAAGATATTCATTTTGCCATTTGCAACAGTGGTCTACCAGTACTCTTCATAGCACGGCTATAGGGCCCCATTCTTCCTCGGACAAGATCTGATAGCAGTGGGGGGTAACATAGGTACTAATCTTGTATGAATACAAATGAAGTGCAAAAGGGCCCGTATATATGGGGATAGAGCGAAGCCTCAGTTGAGATATGCAAATGCACCCCTATCCCTTTTGGATTGGGGATGGACACTTGAAACTCGCCCCTCGAACCCGAGGGCTGAGGGCGGACCAATGTGATCCACTTGATTCAGGATTAGTTGGCAGTGAGGCACCCGTATGATCTGGAGACCAACAACCTCCGTGCCACTAGTGCCTAGGCAAGTTCCTGGTGATCTTTTCGTCCTTAGTAGGTCGTCAAGAGACCCCCCAATCAACCATTCACTTTTGCAATGCTCCCCCAACGTCACATAACTTACACCATAAGAACTTTTCTCTGCAATGCACCTGATCTTCATAGCGGGGCCGGCACAGACATGGCAGGGGAGCGAACGTCATTTACCCAAGATGCTTGACGGCGCAATCGAGGATTGCCCAGCCTGCCATGCCACTCGCCACGCTGTATATTCAATTGTGGTGATCCCAGACGGTGCAAGGACATGATACAAAAAAGGCGGAGACAAAAAAGGTCCAGTGAGGAGGAGTGGGGTGGGGAGGGTGCGAGCGAAAAGTAGATGGCAGGGCAGGTAAGCGGGAGTAACAGGACCCAGCGGTTAGGCATGGGACGTGAGAGGGATCTCATCGGCACTTGATGGTCGCAAAAGGGGGTGGAAGTTAGGATATGCAATAGAAAAAGAGACAAATAGTCCAAGAGAGGTTTCGAAAACTTACCTCTTGAAGTCATGGAGAGCGTCACGCATTTGGTGCCCGTAGGAGGTTTGCAACGTGACGAAGTAGGCCTGGGCAAGGGGGTAAGGTCACGCGTCAGTTCCAACACTAATAAAACAGAGAAGGGACAAAACGCACTTCAAGTACCGCAAGGAGGAGGAAAGACCAGACATGCAGCCCAATTGGGCATAATGAGAGCGTTGCAAATGTCGTGACCAACTTCATTGGAGGTGTTGGAGTTAAAATTGTTAACGTGGCCTGAGGCAGTGATGGGCGGGTTGTACCCAAAGTTACCCATGCACGAGTTGTACGTCTTGGAGTGCTGCGCCCCGGCCACAATGATAAACACAATGGCAGGGATGAAGATGACCAGCAGGCCTAACCGGTGGAGAAAGAGGTAGAGACGGTAGACCGAGTACCGCTCCGTTGCGATCCCAATCACACCCACCACCTGCCACAGACCCACAACCAGGAGCGAGAGACCGGTGAGGTACTTTGTCCATGACAATGACACCCCCATCAAAGCCACAATCTCCTTGGGGCCAAACGCAAGGGCACACCCGGCGATGCCCATGAGAAAGTTGAGAAGGCAGATGCCGTAGCTGCCACTGTTGATCAGTGGCAGGGCCTAGAGTAAGTGGGTAGCATGTTAGCCCGGTGCATGGACAAGAAGAACAAAGCCGACCACGTACACAGCAGCAAATGATCCCGTGGCGGCCCATCGTGCGGAACGGGTGGTGGTGGTGGTGTGCACTTGGTCCCCGCCCCTGGAGCCCCCGCGACACATCCAACGTCTGACAAGCCCACGCCCGATGGGGACCGATGCGGAGCGCAGCGGAACCTTACCGCTTCAAAGTTGCACCTGGCCTGGTCTCCGGCACAGGGCCAGTCGGCCCAAATGGTTGTTTCATTTTCGTCCTTAGCCAAGGGTGCTTGTGCAGCCAACGCCGACAACCAACGCCGACAACCAACGCCGACGATAGCCAAGCCACATCGATCGCTGTTGACATGCATGACAGCGATTGTGGAGCAGGCCCGAGGTTGGGCTTTCCTTGGTGGACGTAATTATGTTAGCGTGTAGATATATCATCTAGGACACCGATCGAAGCAGTTTTGTTGCATTGCAGAGCACTTTGGGGCCACTGGGAAAGATGATATAGTAGGGTGACAAACGCGGAGACACGAGAATGCAGCAAAAAAAACGAGAGACAGGAACAAGCAGCGAGGACAAAAACGAAGGTGGGTCTCCATAAGGAGGAAGAGATGCGAGGTAACCTGAAAAAACATTCCGTGACTGATGACCAAAAGAAGAGTGCTAACGCATAAGGTGTTCCCTGGATGGCGAGAAAGGATAGAGGTCGTTTCCGTATGTCTGGGGTATCCAGTCGGCTGCTCCGACGAATCCATGGGAGCCAAAGGATCGCCCAAGTCACCCAGGTGAGAGTGGCTCGAAGGCGGCTGGAGATAGGCGTCAGAAGGAGAGTCCGGAATGGCTCGGCTGACTGCAGGGATCAGCTGTGTGTCGCTCCGGTTATCGTCGAGCAGGCTCTGGCGGTCCTTCTGCAACCGCTTCTGGGTTGCCAGTACCGCCGGCACGATCTCGGGTCCATACATGTCGGTGAGCTTGGTCATAAAGTCCTCCTGGATCCGAGCAACCGTGGTAGCATTGAGGCGGTAGGCAGGGGGTGTGAGACCCTTTCCGAAACGATAGGTAATGTGGTTCGATGACAAGAGTGAAACGACAATCAGGACAAGGTGCGGGCCAACGAGCGAGAAAGCACATGTGTAAATGTACCGCAAGGCCTTCCGTTCAAACCGCGTCATCCGCCCTTTGCACCCGGGAAGAGCAGAACGGGCATAGCACAAACTGCTCTCGCTGGCCTCGATTGTAGGATTGAACCAGCCACAGCAGGTTAACGTGTTCTGAACCATCCTGCGGCCATCCACACCAAGGGAACGAGACCAGGCCTCGTTCATTTTCCCTTCGAGGTTAAAGGTGTGCCGCTTGTAGGCAATGTATCCGGGCGCGACAAGGAAGGCAAAGCAGATCCAGTGAAGCAATGTCCAAACAGCAAGGAAAGCGCGGTTGTTGAGTAGGATCCCCCACCCGACGATTGATGTGATAACATCAAACATGCGGCGATAGTGCCGAGAATGAGCTCAGTACGATTGACGGTCCGCACAATGTCCGAGCGCTCCCATACGTTGGTCCAGGTAAGAATGGTGCCTACCAGCCCACCAATGGAAACCAGGGTCAACAGCGTGTTGGCGCCAAAAAGGGCCCACTTGAACTTGTTCCAGCGCAGACGGCGTTTGCCCTTTCCATCTGAATTGCGGGGAAAGACGCCATCCATGAGGCGATGGACAAAGTTGGGCTCCTCTTGCGTGTCGGGGTCGTCCTTGTAAGTGTCAAGCACTTTTTTAGCCGTCACACTAAACACAGTCCGTTGCCGTAGCCCAGGCTCTTGAGCCGCGGGGACTGCGCCCGATGCAAAGCCCAGGTTGACTCCATCGTCGTCTTCAAATCCGCCAGCGCCCAAGGCTGCGTGGCCACCGCCGTTTGGGCCCTGCATCCCTCCCCCCGCCTTCCTTCGGCAATGAGATAGAATTGAGATGCGAAGGGGCCGGAGCGAAGGGGTGGGAGAACGGTGCCCGCCCAAGGTCGGGAGACCAAGGGTGCTATCCTCTTCTGCAGCAAGTTGTTGAAGAGTGGGCTTGGACGCGCTCTTAGAAGCAGCCAAAGTGGCTGAGAGGGTAGACCAACGGCTGGGATCACCTCTACGGAAGGCACCCGAACCAAATGTGCTTAGCCGGGGAGTGGAAGGTGCGCTGGCCCCAAGCTCCTCCTCCTCCCCGATTGCTTCGTAGTGGCTCCTCCGCTGCTGGTCAACATAGGGGGACGAACCGCGGTGGCGGCGGGAGCCAAGACGGTGCATGCGGCCAATCTTGCCGGGGAGGTAGTGGCTGGCGAGGGAGAGAGGCCCGTCATGGGTTCCTTGGTTGGGGGTAGGAAGGGGCTGGCGAGTGGACTGGCGGAGGGAGAGGGAGGGAAGGCCCGGCCGTACGAGGAGCGCTGGGTTAGACCATCCTCGGGGCAGGTACGGATCGGGCGAACCCGCATCAATCGGGGGACTGAGGGGTTGTGCGGCAAAATCTTGGGAAGAGGTGGGCAGGTGGGGCCTTCAGAGGGGAAATGGTCCGCCTGAGGCGTCGTGGGTTGGGCAAAGGGGTTGGACATGCCCAAGAAGGGCCAAAGAGCGTGGATGAGAGGTGACTCGAAAGGGTGGCAGTGAGGAAGGTGGTGGGGGACGAGGTGCGTGGGCCAGAAGGCAGCCAGCGACTGGTGAGGTGGAGGATGGTCCGCCAGTGCTCCTCCCGCCGCAGACGCTGGCCCCTGTTCTGCCTGGAAGCACAAGCTTCCATCTTCGAGGTGCAAGCGCATGGGCATTGTGCATTGGATAGCCCCAAGGAACACCAAGCCACGCCCGAGGAAGCACAGCGCACTAGACCCCTGGTTTCACCCTCCTTCTCCGCAAGACTGCCCCTCTGCTGATCCACAGCTGATCTGCAACCAGGGACCCCGGCACAGCGGCTCAGCGCCATAGCTGGCCACACAAGACTGGCGTGGTGCCCGTGTCGCCGAAAACGACACGCGGCAGCACAGCCTCCGCGCCCTGAAGCGCCCCCGCGCCCCATTGATGCATGATGCGACTGGGAATGTAGCCCAGAGCCGGTTCATTAATTCCATTCCATCACACACCCACTGAATCCAGGCCACGCAACACACTGGCTCCGTGCTGCTGCCGCCGCCCGATGGGGGTGGTCGCGAAGCACTTGCACTAGCTTCACACATCCACACGAGACGCCGAGCCCTTAGGCGCTTAGCCGCTTAGCGCCGATTAATGAACCCATTGGACAACTGCCATTGAGCGTCACGCGTCGCGCGTCACGCGTCACTGGGCCCGGTCATTAATCGATCATGCATCATGCACATCATGGGTCACACAGTGATCACCGATAAAATTACCCGATCAGGATCAGGCCAACCCTACGTTTCGTTTGTTGGTGGGGCCTGCATGTGATTTGGGTTTGACGATCGGGGGTAGGTGGGTGGATTTCTACCCCATCCGCCCTAATAAAGAGCTTCCAGCTTCAAGCTTCAAGCTTCAGAGCCTCAGGCGTACTCAGTACTGAGACTCAGTACTGAACTCAGTACTCATCGATATCAGGCTACCGCGCTCTACTGAGTTAGAGGGCCAGCTAGTATGTTTTCCCCTGTTCCAGCCTTAAGCTCTGTCAATGATATGGATGCAGAATAGAGTTGTGCATTCCGCCTCCGTTGCCACAAAATTGCACCGAACATTGGCCCCGCTTCCACACACAATATCATTCTGCTCCTGTGGCCCTTCGAAAGGTCCCTCGACCCGCTAGCATGCATTTTTGTAGCCATTCTCCCTCCAACCCTCAAGTCGTTGGTGTCTTCGCCTCCGCGTTTTTCTTCACCTATGGATCCGCGCCCAATAATCAACGAAAACGCCCTCAACGCTTGAACTGTTGTGAGTGTGATGAGCTGTGATGAGCTGCGATGATATAAGTTTCGAAGCTGGAAGCGTACGTCGGGCCACATATGTCACTGAAGCTTAAAGGCCGATGGGCTCTTGGCCACTCCACATACCCCCCTCCCCCCGACCGTATACTCACTGCCCAACATACTTCTCCAACTACTCCGTCCAGTTCTCCGTAATATGAGGGTAATAGGAGTATGGCGGGGTGCCTGATGCAAAAGTGTGGAGTAAATTGGGTTGTGAACATTTCATGTGCTTAGCTCAGCGCACCTGTCCCTTTCAGGCTCCGATTGCTGGGCGTGGCGAGCCGTTCGAGCTCCTCGACGGCAACGACGATGGCCAACGAGTACGGAACGGGAGTGCAGGTGGGAGTGGGGGGATTGGGGACAGCAGCACCGGAAGCGGCTCCGGCCTGGTGGGTCTTAGCGACACCACCAGCCAGTACACCTTCTCTGGAGTGCTCCACCACCTTCAATCTGAGTGGCGGCAATACGAGCGCGAACGCAACGAGTGGGAGATTGAACGTGCCGAGATGCGAGCGCGCATCGCCCTGCTCGAGGGGGAGCGAGCGAGTATGGAGAATGCCAAGACGGATCTCATGCGCCGTGTTAAGATGCTTGAGTTTGCGCTCCGCCAGGACGGGCACGCTACCTCGTTGCAGCCGCGGGCGCCACACAAGATTCTGGCCCTGCTTCCCCCGTCTCCCCCTCCGAGGGACACTCTAACGGCCACCCCGATGAACCGCACGAGGAGGAGGACCACCCGCCTCACCCGATTCACGCTCAGATCGCCAACATCCTTCCCTCCCGCCCGCTCTCGTCACGCGGGTCTCGCCCCGGTTCAGCGCTCGGCGCCGCCCCGTCTGGTTCCAGCGTGCTGCTAGCCCAGAAAGACCCCAAGTCCAAAGCGCGAAGCAGGGACTTTATGCAGCAGTACGTTCTCCCCTTCTACCCTGTCTTACCCCATATTATTAGGCATTGATGCTAATCCAACCCAGATGTCTACAGGAGATCAATTACCTTACCAGTGCCAGTGCACTAAACCCACTCCCCGACCATGGGACCGAGTCGATTGTTGGAATTACCTCGTTTTCCCAGCTGGGACAAGCCCCGCGGCCACGTCGCGTCATGGAAGAAGACCGAGGCACCCTCAGGAGCACCAGGAATTTGATCCTCCTCATTCGCCTGTACGGAATGAGACGCTGGTGTAGCCTGGATGGCAACAATGCATCTCACTCGACGATTTACGGATAGACAAGTCAAGTCGAGGCCCATCTAGCATTCACCTATAGCCAAGCCTTACTGGTCCCCGTGGTTAAGCACATTTGCTTGCTTATGTTCGTCGAGCACTTTCCCTCCTGACAGTGAGGGACAAGGCCATTGGATCCTGTTCTGGCCTGCGTTACCCCCCTCGCGTTATGCGCATCGATCCGCTTCCTGTTAGCCATCTTACCTGGACTATGGCCAGGGTTCAATAGGTTTTCTTGAAGGAAAAGCCCTGTATTGTTTGCTTTAGTATCCCAAGATATGGGCATCCGTAGGAGCGGAAATGCTCTGCGTGTCATTTTTGGGCGAAGTTGGGGAATGGCAATATGATCATAAGATGGCGGGAGAAACAGAGGTATACCTGCGCAGCCAATGGACCACAAGTTGGAACCACACATGGGTCGATTGGACATTTGACACAGGTGAAGACAACTGTTATGGGGCGCTCCGGTCATCTCCGAACACCGAGCCCCGCATTTCGTAAACCTCTCAGGATCTCAGATCTCATCGAAGCACACGTCAGCCCTGCGAGCCTAGTGAGTGAAAGTCAGCATTGTATGGGCAACTTATACATGCCGCGGATACTTTCCGTGGAGAGCCAGGGGGAACCGGCCTTACAGTACGAAGCTTCGTAACTGCTGCACCCCAATCTTGGTAGAACCCTTCACCAGCTTCAATCATCTGCTGCGGCGCACCGAATCGCAATCTGACAGAGCAGGCCACGCTTTTCCCCTTATTATACAGTCAAATCATTCCCTTCTGTTGATGCCTCTGTTCTAGTACGGTATATAAGCGGCCCTATCTGAGGCTCGCTAGTGTGATCCTCACCGCCCAACCCTTGTCTTTCCCCCCGTCTTTCCATTACTCTCTTATCCTTGCGTCGCCCCTCTCACACAGTCGTCACTGGTCACTAGTCCTAGTCACTGGTCCTCCCTTGCGCTTTAAAAGAATTTACGAGTTACGTCGATCACTTGCATGCCACGGTTTCCTCGTTGCCCTTGCTCTTCATTAGGACTCAGTCTCATTCCGCCGTACTACATACGCGTGTCGAGTGAGGTAACGACCAGGTAACCCACGTTACGCGTTACCCCGAGTCCCAGGACCCATTCAGCGACCTGTCCCCAAGGACCGGAGGCTTTAGACACGTACTACTGCCGTCCAGCCGGTGCATGCGTAGCCTTGCCACCCGTGCAGACACCTCCGCTTCACGACCAAAGGCCCCTCCTCGTTCGCTCGCACCCACCGACTAGCCCAAGCTCGAAGTACCGTGTGCCGTCCTTCCGTCTCCTAAGGGATTGTATCCCATAAACCTGGTGAACCCCATGGCGGGGCACGCCCGTGACACGCCCATGGCAACAACTGCGGGTATACTATGACATCCATGTGCCATACCTCCATCTCAAATATCTCCTCTTTCTTCAAGCTTGTAGGAAATTCTTTGTTGTTGGATAGCCCCAAAGAGGGTTCTCCTCTCGAAGGAGAAGGAGAGACATAGATTGCGGCGCCCTCCTCCCATACTGTGGTGTATAGTGCCGCAGGTAGACCAAGCCCACCGGATCCTTCCGGTGGGTTCCTCCCAATATTCCAACTAAGGGGAATATTCTCTATTAGCCTCTCTGCAGCTCATGCTCAATGCAATACATCACCGACTGCCAGCTCTCTGGTCTTCTTACATAGACAGCTAGGGTCAAGCTTTCGTGGTAATGCCGAGTATCTAATCTCTGTGCCTATCACAGTGCCCCGGTGGGTATAGCGCGGACAGCACCAGTACTCAGTCTGAGTACTCAGTGTTATCGAAGCAATCATTAATCAGCGTTCAACGGTCATCGGTCATCGGCGTCACGCCTTCTTTTACTTCTTTTTAGACACACACTGGATAACGTTCAACTCAATGTTTCGCTTACTGCTGCGGCGCTCGGGGCACTCGTGGCGCCCATGTCCTCTCCCATATACGAGAGTGGGCGACCCTCCTTGTGCTAAGGGTCCACCGGTACCTAAAGTCAATAATAGTTTTGGCATCCGCATCGTCTTTTGCGCACGAACGAAAAGAGAAAACACATTTTGCAGCTTATCATTTGAATACGTATTCGGACCTTTGTTCCGCCGCTTTACAAGATGCATTTGGGATGCTCGATGTAATCAGATCTCAGATCAATCAGAGCACAACGATATCCGGCGGGCAAACCTGGAACATTATCCAGTGTCTACTGGTACCAGGTAACTGGTACCCCTTCTCAGTGGAACAAAAAAGCCACCTCGTCTATATATAACGTCCTAAATGCATACTGCCACCCCTTCTCTTTGTTATCCCCTCTGTAGCAATTGGGGCAAGGCGAGGGAGACCAAGATCCTGTCAGAGACGGGGGGAACGCAAAGAGAGTTCGTGGGGGAAACAGAAGGCATCCGGTAGGGACCAGCAAAAGGGAAGCCGACGAGAAGAGTATTGGGACCTAATATATAAGAGCGTCTTCCAGCACGCACATCTAGTTTTCATTTTCATATCATATACCATTCCAGCCCGCCATCGTTACAAGTCGATCTGGATATATGGCACTCCCCGTCAACAAAGAAGCCTTGCGCATGGCCTTGGCCGACCCTAGTGAGGTGGTTCTACCCCTCCTTCCCCCTGCCAACTCAGGGAGACGTACGAAGGATTGCAAGTCCCTTTTGACGTATGTGACGCGTTGGAGCCACCTTTTCATTGTTTACCAAACGGCCTACGGGAGGAAAGGGTGGCTTTCTACGGTCCCGACGACGTCGCATGGATTAGCCGTTCGCACACATTCCCTGCCGCCTGGCCGCGCCTGCTACGGGAAGCAACTTTGCCCGAGGGTCAAGCATTTCCACCCCCGGGTTTGAGCAGAAAAGAATCAGCAGAACGGTGGGAAGAATTGGCATCATCGTATATACAGCGCTTGACTCTACACCCAGTGCCCTTCGGGAAAGAGGAGAAAAAACGGATTGTGGAAGAACGTATCCGTGACAAGCAACGTCAGCTATGGGGTGTCGCCGAACGAATCTACCCTTCCCCTCCTTTTCTGCTTCCCACGACGAGGAAGGGGAAGATGTGACCCTAGTTCTGGGCATGCAGCAGGGATGGTCAAAGAGGTATGTTTATTGTTGGCATTGGAATGGGTATAATTCAGGGGTTGCATCGTATCTGACTCTTCTTGCAGATATTGGAGCCTTTTCTTCGCATGCTGGTTCATCGTTTGCACAATAGCAAGGTACGGATTCGCGACATTTGGATCATGGAACACCTCATATCGGGTGAGGCTGCCGATCTGAACCGTGAAGGTAGCGCGCATGGTCGTAAGTCCTGTTTCTTTCTGACCTAAAATACTGTGTATTATATGCACGCGGAAACAGTCAGTACAGTACTAACACAGAGATTTGTTGAAAACAGTTTTTTTTGGCCTGATATGTGTCGTGACTTCATCCAGTTTGTGGACCATTACCTCCCCCCACCCGATACATCGTCACCCCAAGTTCTTCCCCGGCTTGCGTCTGACCGCTCACGCCCACGCACTATTTTTGTGGGACACAGTATGGGTGGTGCGCTAGGTGGAATGACACTAAACGTTCGCCCGGATCTGTTCCACACTGGTATCCTTTTGGATCCTACCTACTTCATGCCGCCGTTTTATGCTGTGGGGATATGCCACCTCTCCTTACCGAAAACATGGAAGAGATCCCACGTGGCCTGCCGATCTGGACGAGTACGGAACGAGGGCTCAGCAATCTGTCCCACTTGGTGTCCAAACGACGTGATTTGTTTCCTAATCAGCAGAAGGGAGAGTGCCATCCGTCGCGCCTATCCGGATTGGACCGATGAGGCAATTGCTATCTATCTTCGCTTCGCCTTGTCCTTTCACCCTGATGGTGTAGCCTTGAACAACAACAAGACAGCCGAAGCTGAGGTCTACGCAGCAGGATGGCCCAGTGTCTATGTCCATCTAGCCAACACCAGTGGGCGTTTTGGTGCGTTTCATCCCCCCACTCGGGGCCGAATGTACGTTCTTTTGGCCACCGAGTTTCCTGTGCACGATACGCCTTTTCCCTTTTTCACTCGCGTCCGTACTTTTCCCCTCGCCGCGTCCCAGCCCGCCAAGCCCCTCCAACTATCTAATGGAGAGAAGATGCGTACCACACTCACCCAGGCTCAGCTGGCTCGGTACCCAAGTGATCCTCCCTTTGTCGACTGGCCCACTCTGTTGCAGTGCCTTCCTATCCGTGGGGAGGCTGTACTCGTCGAGGGAGCCCAGCATATGATGCCTCAGGTCCACCCGGAACTCTGTGCAGACATGGTGAGCCAGTGGCTAGAGGAGACCTTACTCTCCCCTTTGTCCAATGACGATGACGAGAGCGAGTGGCCTGAAGCGCGACTCTAGCCCTATCATCGCCCCAATTTCGATTTGCCATGTCCGATCTTTCAGGTGTTGGCCGTTTTTGTCATTGCGCCAAGTGTATCCCTAGAGAACGTCCATTTCATTGGCAGACTTAAGAAGGCTGGGACAGGGGGAACGCTACGTCTAAACCTAACCGTTCATCTTGCGGGGTTACTTAGGGGCGCCACCAGGGTCAAGGAACCAGGGGGATCGCCAGGATATCAGGACCCTCCGGCTCATGCCATCCGGTCCCGTACCCTAGGAAGCGCGTATGGACACGGAGGAACGTGGTTGACATCCGAGCGAGGAACCATTTCCACTGAGATTAGTAGCCAACTCCTTCCAATGCGCAAACAACTTGCTCGCCGTCTTGGTGCCGTAGTATCCTCGCGTCGTCAAAACCAGGGGGAAAAACGTCTCTTGAGTGCGTCCCTGGTACTTGGCGTTCTTCTCGCATTTGCTTGTTCAAGCATCCGAAGCAGCTCCTTCTCCCGGCGTTCCAAGGGGGTTGCGGTGCTCGCGTGCACACCCTCCGGAACGCGCTCTGCGCTGCCAGTGATCCCGTGTCGCGCAGCGTGTGGTCGACCTCCATTCCTGATCCTCCCAGTGCTCCGGGTCCCATCACGCGGTAGTCAGTGCGCTGTGTCCTCTGTCTCCGGCCATCCTCGTCCTCCACCATTGGTTCGTTGTGGACATGGGTGTCGGGAATGGAGCGTAGGAGCTGGAGAATGGGCTCCCGCACTGCGTCATGCAACGCTCCAAACTTGGCCTGGGAGCGAGTGCAATACATGATGTGCTCCAGCGAGGACATGACACCGCACTTGCACATGCTGCGCGTGGTGCGGCACAGCGTGCGGAGCTGGAGACCAACCTGGACCTGCTGGTCGGAGAGCCTGAGGTATGGGACGGACGGAATGGCGGAGAGCCAGTTGTGGCTCGGGTTGCTGTGCTCAACCACGTGACGACCATCGGCAGCGTCCAGCTTCTGGAGCAGCTCCTGTCGACTTTTCTCCCACATCTCGCGGCAGCGCTGGCGTTGCTTCGTAAATGCGTTGGCCTCTGCCGTTTGCGGTCCCGAACGGTCAACATAAGTGGTAATAAGATAGTCGTTGACCTCGTTGGCCGCGGCACGGGCGTGGGGCGCGATATACGAGTAAAGCGGGCTGCCGCATCCTCCTAGCCGGAGAGGCAGGCTCATGAGCATGTCGAAGTGGTCGTCCTTGGCACCTTGGGGATCCTCGTCGCCCCGGATCCGTCTGAACTCCGTACAGATGAAGGCATCGATCTCGGCCAGCACTTCGTCTAGCTCTCCTTCCATCTGCATGGTGCGGAGCAGGTGGCGCAGCTTGGTCTGAGTGCTGAGCCGCCATAGTAAGAGGCGTCCCTGGCGGGTGATGCCATCAAACTTAGGCATGTTCTCCCTCAGACTGGCCAGTTGGGCCCGGAGCCACGATCGACGACAGTCTACCCCTCCCACAAGTGCCCAGAACCTGCAGACCATCCTCCCGGATCTGGTCCCGGTCCCGCTCGACGCACTTGCGCAGGTTGAGCTTGAGGCTGACGCGTCGTCTTCCAAAATCTCGGCAGCTTGGCCGGTAATGCCTGGCTCTGGACCGAAAATGGTAATGTCGTCCAGGTATGCCATCACCAGGTGCCCGGCGGCAGAGCAATGCTCAACTTCTCTAGCGTGGGCCGCACTGCGATGGAGAAGAAAAAGGGGGCGAGGGGGTCGCCCTGCCGCACGCCCTCTGCCGACAGGACGCTGGTCTCATTTCCGCCCGACGCAACCCAAAGCTGGGTGGGGGAACCATAGATCCACCGGCCCAAGGTGAGGAGGTGGGGGGCGTAGGCATGGAGCCTTGGCGAGTGTGCGACGGCGCACAGTGTTGAACGCGTTGGTAAAGTCGAGCATGGCGACGTGGCTGAAGTCGCCCATTTCCGCATCGTTCTCCCCGCCTGGCGCTGTCATGCGCTCGACCATCCGCACGATAGGCTCCACCCCGTTTTGCGATGCTACTCCCAGCTGGGTGGGGAGAAGCCAGCTGTTGGGTTTGATCGCTCGAGCGATGGCCTTGGCGCACAGGCGGTAGATCAGCTCCCCACAGGCGATGGGGCGGATACCTCCCGATGCCTTCTCCAGGGGGGTAAGGCGGGAGGCCAACAGGAGCTCGCGTCCAGGGGCAGTGCCGTGGTAAATACTCTTGGTGAGGGCGGTGAGAAAGGTGACGAAGCGTTCGCATCCAAGGGCTGTTTTCAGGAGGGGCTGGGTCCACCCGGATAGACCTGCCCCAACGTCGATTCTGAACGTGGCAATCAGAGCAACAAAGTCGATTTCGTCCAAGTCCACCACGATGCGGTTACTGTCCGTCGTGTCGGTGAGGATGGTGCCCGGCGGTACCTCGCGGCCTGTGTGGGTAGGACGAGTGCGGCTGGAGGCGTTGCCGAAGGCTGTGCCCGGACCGAGGTTGAAGGGGTTCGCCTCTCCAACGGGGTGGAGCTTTTCCAGGCTTGCCTGGGTCTCGGGGGTGAGAGGGGCAATGGTGGATTGGCCGACGAGGGTGCTTGCTGCGCGGCTGAGGCAGCCCTCCCGAATGAGGCGATTGGCTTTGGTGACTGGGTCGGGAGCTTCGCGCGTTGAGAAGTCGGGGGGCGGAGGGAGTTGCCAGGCCTTGTTGGGATACGTCCCGATGAGGTCATTGTCCTTGTTGTGGTGGCGGAGGAATAAGTTCCTCCAAAAAAAGGCTGTGCCAAAACTGTCACAGTTTAGGTATATATTGTAGCTTCAATGGATGATTAAGTACGATGGAGTCGCAAGTGTCGTTCTCCATAATGGCTCCCCTCCATCGTCATCAAGAAAAGACTGGATACACTTGTGCGGACGGCACGGGTCCTGGGTGATTCCGCCCGGGTTCCGTTCCCCGTCCGGCGGGTTTCCGCTTCCTCTCGTCTCCATCCGTTTTACACCTTCTGTCTGTCTGTCTGCGCTGCACCCGCACAACACTGTAAATATAGGTGCCACAGTGGGCGACCGTCCACACCCAGAAGTGCGCGACCGCCATGTTCTGACATGTGACAGTCGCGACCTACGGAAGAGTTGCCCGACCCCGGGGGGTGAACGAGGCGAACCACTGGTAAACATGTAGACGGGTCGAGCGGCAAGTCGGCCACCGGCGAGTCGCCAAAACTAAGTCTCCCCGCGTGCGTGTCACGAACTGCATGACAGGGTCACGCATGCATCACGCACGCCCCAGTAGGCCGGCCTCTTCCTGTGGTCTTCTACGCTCGGTGTGCCTGACTCGTGACGCGTGATTATGACTAGTGACGCTGATGCGTGACTTGTGACGGTTGCTTGAGCGCGTGCGGGGAGGGGGTCTCCAATATCGGCCGAGGCGCAGATCCAGCGAGAAAAGAAAAGAGCGCGAGGAGATGATCGATGATCGATCGATGAAGCTTGGAGCAGAAGCTTGAAGGTGGCGTCCCACACTGTGCGTGTGCCCTGTCAGACAGCCGTGGGGTGTGGGTGAGTGTGGGTGAGTGGGGTGAGAGTGGGCTGGTGCGGGGGGCGCGACCGGCATGGCTGCCATGCCGCTCTTTTGGCAGACGCCAGCAGACTAGAGGATGTGGCTTGAAGTATCGCTTGAAGCTGCGGAAGTCTTCTCATCGTTCCCCCGCTCGCGCGCCAATAAGGGCTGGAACATGTGCCATCAATCCATCCGTTGCGACTCATTCCCCCCTTCTCTCTCTCTGTGGCTCACAAGGTCGTGTTTCCTATCATCCTTTTGCAATCGTCCTTAGCTTGGTAGCGTAAGAGCTACTTCTCAGTTATAACGGGCAACCACGTTCAGAGCCCTCGTTCCTCATTGATGTGCGGATTCATCGCGGCGCTCACCCATGATCGCTTAGTAAAGTATCTTGCCCAACCGCCCCTTCTTTCACAGCATTGATGGGTGGGGCGGAACAGAAGCTCAGCATCCCGGGTTCTACGTAGTATGTGAGGGTGGATGCAAATGGTCGATGGCATCAGCGCCATTAGATCTTAGATTAGAGCGCATCAGCCGCCGTAGGAGGTTCTAGGCCTGGGCTTCTATCCGCTGGGCCACCCCACGCATCCCGGGCCATCCCTCGGGCGCGCCGTCTGATCGGCCAGTCGCGAGCCGAGACAGAGGGGCAGCGCACTGTTAAAATTTTGTCGCCCATTGCGGGGAACGGCACGGCGCGGCGTTGGACCCTGGCAACCCTCTCTTGTGCCGGCGTGCGTAGGCCTCGTCCAACGTCGTTCCTACTCCGAAGTCTGGGCCTGTGGGACGCGAAGAAATGCGCAGTGCGCTTGGAGAGCTAGGATGGTGGGACGGTTGGGGCGCAGAAGGGCGCAAAGCTCAGACGTACGTACTAGGGTACCCTGACAGCGCCCCAGGCCATGGCTACGGTCAGTAGCTATAGTGGTTACTAGAAGCGACGATGTGGCTTCCTTCGCAGCCCAGTCGTCCACATCGGGTTTTCTGGTGGAGCTTGCAAACGTGATAGATTACGCCGACTGGTGCTGCTTCTTCTCTCGCGCCGCTTCCTCCCTTCTTCCCCCCTCCCACCTGCGACCACCCGCACCCCCCACCAGCAGGTGGCAGGCAGTCTGGGCGAACATGTCGTACCAACGCCTACCGCCCCGCCACCGCCTCAGCGCTTTCGGACCGACACCCACTATTCCTCCCGTCGCGGCGCCCACGCTCCACCCCACTCCCACGCAAGTATGATGATCGCCTCCGTTGCCACCCCTACCACACACCGGCGCCAAGGCCGCCACAGCCCCCGCTTGGGATAATCACTGGGGCCTCGAAGCCGAGCCAGACGATGACTTGCATGCCATGCGCCCTGGAGAGAAGGACGCGGGGTGGCATGGAATCGACTGGAGGGGGGTTTCAACCTCATTTCCTCTTTGGCGTCATTGGCGGCTGTCTCATGCTTTTGCCGGCTATCCCCTTCCCGGCATTTCCTTCATCATACCCACAAATATGTCAATCTCAACTCGACTGGCCAGGTCGCATCCCTGCCGTCTTTGCCCCAGCTGATCGATCCTGATACCCCTCAGAACGCTTATCACTTTACCTCCCAGCATCCAACAACAATACTCACTGGTCTTCTCAGACGAGTTCAATCAAGAGGGACGCACCTTCTACCCCGGCGACGACCCCTTCTGGGAAGCTATTAATATCTGGTATGGTGCAACAGGTGACTATGAGTGGTACTAACCCGAACAGGTCAACACCACCAATGGCGCACTGCTCTTCACCATGATCCAAAAGGATTCGCACAACCTCAACTTTCAATCTGGCATGCTTCAGAGCTGGAACAAACTCTGCTTCCAGGGAGGATACCTCGTCATGGCTGTCAAGCTCCCTGGCACCTCGACACAAAGGGGTGTGGCCCGGTCTCTGGACCATGGGGAACTTGGGCCGCCCTGGTTATTTGGGTTCGACCGAGGGCATGTGCCGTATGTCTTTTTCCATCCACTTACTTGTTTGGGCGCCACACTGACTCATATGCTCGAACAGCTACTCCTATGATTCCTGCGACTGGTACCCTTCCCAATCAGACCAACCCAGAGAAAACTGGGCCCGAAGCAGCGATTAATGCGCATGGTCAATACTCTGGTATGTACGACCACAAGCTCTCCTTCCTCCCAGGCCAACGAGCGAGTGCGTGTACATGCCCGGGCGAGGACCACCCAGGGCCGAACGTGGGTGTGGGTCGCTCGGCACCGGAAATCGACCTTGCCGAGGTACAGAACCAAGCTCGGGAGGGAGAGTGTCCCAGTCTGTGCAAACCGCGCCATTTGATGCCTCGTATTGGTGGAACAACGCGTCGGCAAAGCTGTATGGTGAGACTACGTTCAACACCTATACGGGTGGGGTCTGGCAAGAAGCCGTTTCTGGTGTCGCTGTGGTGCCCGATAAAGCGTACCGCGACGACCCGGCTTCGGAATATGTCGAGTTCGCGATTGAATACGAGCCTGATCTAAATGGAGATGGAACGAACGGGTTTATCACCTGGTACGTGGACGGCTCTCCCACATGGACCGCGACAGCAGGTGCTATCGGCCCAAATGAGGCTGCCAATATCTCCCAACGCCTGATTCCGCAAGAGCCCATGTCAATCGTGATGAATCTAGGTACGCACCCTCTTCCTCCTCCCCAACCAGCGTTCATCTCGGGGTTTCCTCTGCCTTTCATCTAACCCTGCCCTAATAGGTATTAGCTCGGGATTCACTGCGATCCATTGGGACGAGATCACCTTCCCCCGTACATGAGCGTACTATGTACGGCTTTACCAGCCCCCGAAACAGACCCGGATTTCATGTGACCCGCCTGACCATCCCACCCAAGCCTTCATCGATGCCCACCCCGAACCGTACAACAATCCCAACCTGACCAATTGGCCGCGGGACTTGTACGGATGGCCGAAAAATCGGCTACTGGAGACGTGCTAAGTTCCTCCTTCGTATCCCTCAGGCGTTTCTCTTCAAGTTCCGAGGATCTATCCCCTTTTTTACCCTCTGTGGCCGTTGCCCCAATCTGTAACAATTACCATGAATGGACTCTTTCGAAATCGGGATGAAAACGTATCGTCAAGTCTCTGTGGCTGGTGGTGAACTCCAACTGCAGTGTACATCCCCTACGACTCACGCCATCCTCATCCACGCCCTCTTTGGTCTTGTTGCCGTCGCTCTTGTTTCGTGGCACTCTCTTTTTCGTTTGTACTGCGCCTTTCCATCAAGTAACTACTCTCGTACCTGAGGCCTTTGGCCTGATATGCGGCCATGCCACACATGTCACACGTCTGTTACTATATACTGTGCCTTTTCGCGACGGAAGTCACAAGTTGGCCCGGGGGGGTAATTAACAACAATTTGTCCGTAATAGTATGCTGACATTCTGTATCGTTTTGTTTCTCTCGTCATTGCGAGCCTAACGAGCGGGAGGATTCTGTAACAATACGGCAGGAGCAATGAATGCCGGACTTCGAAGACTGTATGGAGATGTACAAGAATTTGAGGAGGGAGGGTGTAGGAGGGGGAGAGGACGGATCATCCCGGTCACACGCTTATATATAAAGGAGACGCAAGAGCGAATGGGGCTCTCCGATAAAAGGAAAACAGTGGAATGAGAAGCAGTGGTTCACTCTGTTCGCCAAACTACTGGCACGAGCGCCAGCAAATGATTGAAGCACAGATCCCTCTCCTCAACAGTGGCAAACTCCAGGACCCACTGCTCGTGTGGAGGCCGCTGCGTAACCAAAACGATCTCCAACCCGCGTAGGGAAAGCTTTTGGACCCGTTGCACCTTTTAATGGTACCCCCTTGTCCTCAGTGTCTCCAACCAGGCAGATTTGGTTGGCAGACAGGATCAGGCGAGTAGGCTCCGCATCCACTTGGACAGGATACACTCCGTCCGGTACCTTGGGACCTGGCGGGACGCGCATCTGCAGTATTGTCTGTACTGCCTCGCTCGCCACCCCAGACAAACACTGTGCGGCCGCGCGTTGGCGGATCAACTCCATTGCCAACTCGGCATCGTCGGGCGCGGCCAAGAGCCGGAAGAGTGTTCGACCTTTCTTGCCCCCCATGCCCATCCACCGCCTTAACGGCGCAAGGAACAGGACCCCGCCCTCCAAAGTCCGGGTGGTATGATCAATCCGACTAGCCTGCACATACAGAAGTAAGAGGAACCGCATGGTCGCCCCGGGTGCACGCCAGACAGCACGTGCCTGCTTGTTCGCTAATCCGGGCCAATTTCAATGCCCACAATAACGCTTCCCCTCCTTCTTCCTGGCTTTGTCCTGGGGCCACTGCGAGCCCGACCAGCGCACGTAGCCGCCGTTCAGGGGCTTGTCGATGGGGCGACGAGTGTACGACATGGTACATCGTCCAGGCAAGAAAAACGTGTAGATGCAAGCCGAGGTAGAGAGCACCAAACCACGTCTGTCGGTCCAATATGAAAAGGCCAAGGAGGTAGGTATAGCTTACGAGTACAGTGTCGAGAAAGGAGAGTGTGAGACTCGGAGGGTATACGTACCAAATCGCAAGCAATGTGAAAGAAGGATCTTCCATCCATACATCGTACCAATTGACCCGGCCATTCCCTCTCCTAAAGGGACTTGGGACGCATGTAAGCTCATCAGGGCCAGCGAGGCTGGGGTGTGCTTCGGTACGGCCGGGTGACCAGGGGCAAGTCGAGTGGGGGAGACGGTGGTAACGCAGTTCGAAGGGCAGTGAGAAACAAGGGTAAAGCCGACCCAATTGGTTTCGGGCCTGTGGGCAAATCGACAGTCCACTGTCGCTTGCATGGAATAAGTGCGATGGGAGAGAGGCAGACCAAGCACGCCAGCCTTGTTTGGGTGCCGCCCAGGATTCCACCACGTCTAGTTCAAACCGGAGGCACAGGAAGCAACGATTGGGCTACCTTCACTTCTACTCCCCATGCGAGGAGATAGCGGATCACCAGCAAATCGGACCAACTGGCAGTTGCGAGGACTTGGCTTGCCTCTTGTGCTTCGGACAGTGGCGATAGCGGGGAAGCGAAGGGATGAGACGAAGAAAAGATGAGGAAGAGTTGTATGTTGGGGTGAGGCAGTAGGTGGAGCCAGGGAAATCACATGGTTCGTCTCACAAGAAGCAAAGGAGACTGCCTTAGCCTCTTTGAAAGGGGCCAGGTCGCGCCTGTTGCACAGGGGCAAAGCTTCGACGAGAGGCGCAGAGGCAACGCTAGTAACCAATCACAGGAAGGTGAGGCACAAGAATCCATAGTAATGCTGGTATGGTGGGACGACAGATCCGTGGTAGGGGAGAAGAGGGGCGAGACGATGCTCCAGTCGTCAGGGGTGGCGTCGGTGCCTAAGGCGGGGGGTATTGTTAGACTTGGGGGAGGCTAAGGGCAGAGTGGGAGGCTCCCGGACTGTGACAGCAGGGGATGTTCCTCTTCTTGATTCTCTAGGCTCTGGGGTTGGTCAGACAACATGGGTATGTCAGGAGCGGGAGGATTGGAGGTGAGGAGCGCCCGGAGCTGGGCAAGAGCGAGTCCGACATGGGCCCCGCCATTGTATCGCTGATGGTGAAGGGAGGAAGAGGAGGAAGAGGAAGCGTAAGGGAAGAAGGTTCGGGCGAGGTCGGGTGTGGGGATGAGAGGGTGGAGAGGGTATCGTCGGAGCTAAAAGCAAAGGCTGAGCGACTGGGGTGGCGTATGCATCTACTGGCATAGTAGCGGCGGGTGTAGCCAGCGATGAGGGTAGTAGTTGGGGTGGGGAGCGGCCGCGGGAGAGAGTAGGTGGCGCGTCGGCGGGATAGGTGGGTTCAGCTCCTACTTAAACGGACAGAGACGCAAAGGAATGTTTACCGGCCTTCTCTGTTGTGTGGGGACGGGACGATGGATGGATTGGGGTGTGCGTATGTTTTGGCCCGGCGGGGCCTCTTTCTGCCATGACAAAAATAAGCAACGGAAAGGGGGATTGTTTAAACGAAGGAACCCCACATTCGCCGCTTTGACGCAATGACGGCGCAGCGGAGTGTGGGGTCTTGTCGGGCCTGGTGTGTCTGCGCCACACACACCGTCATAAAACAGTGGAGATATATAGAACCCCTCCAAAGTGCCTGTGCCCACAGACAGGGGACACACGCCCCTAATGCTTGAACAGCCCGTAGCTGCGCAGAAGTGTGGCAGCGGTAGGGGCTCTGTTACGACATCACTGTCACCGGTCACGCGTCACGCGTCACGCACGTCACGGCGCTTGCGCTGTGGCCTGGGCCTCTCATGTAGTGAACTTCACTCCTTCGAAGATAAATTGCAACGTTCATAGTATATTTTGCACCGATTGACGTTCATCAAGTGTGAACTTTTTTTCCACCTACATCCCTTGTTTGTCAAACTCCAGCCACCACCATGTCCGAGGACTACACGCGCCATCAGGCTTTCGCCTTGCCGACTTTCAGGATGAGGGCGAATTTGATGCGGCTACACTTGGACCTGCGCTTCAGGCGAAGGACAAGGCGCTGTGGATGGTCAAGCTGCCAGCAGGGCTGAAAGCGAGCGAGCTCGATGGCCTCAAGCTTCCACTTACCTCGTCTTTGGAGAAGGGTCGCGTTCCCACAATAGCACGCTTCTCCGCCGGACCCAAGGGAGAGAAGGTGGACTACCAAATTGTCCCTGTTCCTCTGCAGGAGGGTCTGGCTCAACCTCCCCCCGGTGCAGAGATGCCCAACTTTGACATTTTCCTCCCTGGTCAGCGTGGGGCTATGGCCCGTGTTCCCCGCCAGCCATTACTTACTGTGGCTCTTGCGCCACCACCTGCCGCCCAGGCACCTCCAGCTGAAGCTGTGTTACCCATTCAGATTTCCAAGGACGAGGCAAAGAAGGTGGAGCGTGCGCTGAAGGCACGCAAGACTCCGCATGCTCAACCATCGCATAAGCTCAATGGCTTTTTAATCCGGCCGTGCTGGGTGGGAACAAAGAGTTGACCAAGGCATGGGGGAAGACTCAGAATGTTGATCTGGCTCCCGAGGCGCAGCAGGAATTGCGCCATTTCCTTTCTGGTCAGCAGCAACGCGATTTGCGTGCCAGTTTGTCGCTGCCGTCGGTACCCAACCTGTGGACGGGGCCGAGGAGCAGCTGGAGGCTGCTGCACAAGAGGACCAACATGAAGATGTGACTATGGATGATGGGGCGATTTCCACTCCGGCTGGTGGTCAGTTTGAGTCCAACGACCCGTCCGTCCCTGAGGTGGACATTAAGCCGAAGATCAAGCAAGAGCAGGTGACACCCAGAAGATGCGGATAAAAGTAAGGACAAGCACCGTTCGTCCAAGGATAAGGACAAAAACGCCGCCACTCTCATCGAAGCACTCATCCAAGGACAAGGCTGATGAAAGCAAAGAGAAGAAGCACCATTCCTCTTCTTCCAAGGATAAGGAGAAATCTAAGAAGCGTCGCTCGAGCGAGAGCAAAAAAGAGCGGAAGCCCAAGCAAGAAAAGACGAGTAAAATCCATTTGTACTGCATTATTCCCATCCACATCCTCGCCGACGATATCTGGCCTAGAGATGTGATAGCCTTCTTTGAGATGGATAGCGCGCTATAGGCCCGGCATGTATCCATTAGGTTAGTTGGCTCGAATGGCCTCCCACATGTACTCCATGAAATATTGAAACTCCCTTTGTCTCGTATCCGCCGAGGCGCTCTTGTCCCACCAGTCGCACCACCATCTCCCAGTTAACTACTCCTACTCGAGCTTCTAGCTTCAATCACGACAATGCTCCGCACACGCGTTCCCCGTCGGGAAGAGTATGAAGACTCTCCATCCGCACCGCATGTGGGGGCAGGATTACCAACCTCGTCTCCAACGCAAGCTGAAGTGCGCCCACGCCGAAACCCCGCTCCCTTCCAAAGGAAGAAGAACCTCTGGACGTCCGGTCCTACTTGGCATTGCCGCTTTCGCCCTCTTGATTGGAACGGGCGTGGGACTTTACCTAGCGTATCACCCCGTTGTCGATGCCACACTGGCGTATACACCCAGCATCGTCCTGCGCCTCATGGACTGACATCATTTCATGACCGCGGAGAGCTTTGAAAGTGCCATTCACTTCTCGGTTGCTTCTCACTCTGCTTCAAACACTGCCTATATTTCCGGGCCATAAGGGACTGGGCGCTTATGATCGCGTCTTTTGGACCTCTGCTCCGCGCCCGTAACCACGCGTCTTCCAAGACGGCAACAAACCGAGATGGAATGAACAATATACACTTAGAAACCGATTGGGTTGACACGGCGGTCGACCTTGGTCCACTTGGCGAACTAGATGAGAGAAATGGGGTCAGCACAAGGTCAAGAAGAACAGGTGAGGTTACGTACATGGTTCAGGGGCTTACGGTAGCCCCGGCATTGCGCGAGTAGTGGGGTACTTGTCCTTGGCGGGCATCTCGTCCACAGTGGGGAAAGAAGCGTGGTAACGCTGCAGTGCACGCAGTTGTACCCCGCTATCAGCGAGAGTAGCAATGACCTTGTCAACATTGGCCAGGCGTTGGCGTTGCCTGCGCTTTTGCTCGGGTCCGAGACGGCCGCGGCGCTTCCACAGTAGGCCGCCGAGTGCCGGCATGGAAGGACGCAGCGCTCCCAATACGGGCGCGGGGGCAATTGCACCGAGTGCGGCACCGACCATGGCACCGGTGTGCGGTTGAGCATCTGCAGCCCAGACAGTCCCAACATGACGATGGGGGGCAGTGGACTTGCTGTAGGAGGCCCCCAGGAAGAAGGAAGGGAGCATGACGTACGTAAGCTCACTGTGTGTTGCATTTTGAAATTATTGTGGGCGGCGCGGTTGACCTAAGCCCTGAGGGCGTAATCGGCAATACGGCGGCCCACCACCTCGATGCGCTGGTAACATGTCGTCGTCCCCGACCTCGTCCAGTCACGCACCCTCTTCGTCCACCCCGCCGGCGAGCACAGACAAGGGAAAGGTAAGGAGAAACAGGTTACCAAGTCTAACCCTCCTCCAAGGATCCTAAGAAACCCGCCGAACCACCCTCGGCGCCGCTGGATCCCCAGCGCAAGCCCGGAAGGAAGCCAAGGCCGCGGCCAAGAAGGAGAAGTTGCGTCTTAAGAGAGAAGAAATCAAGAAGGCCAAGAAGGCGCCAAGGATGCGCCTGAGGGACAGAAGGGGGGTCCCTCATCCGAACTGAAGCCTTCAGAGAAGGGGTCGAAGCGGAAGAGGACAAAGCCAAGCCCAAGAAAAAACAGCGGACGAGGAAAAAGAAGGAGGAGGGGGGTCCGGCTACCAAGCACGAGCGGAAGCCCCGTCTCAAGGTTGTCGTGCGGCATTGCCAGCAGCATTGCCTGAGAAAATTTTCTGGGCGAGCATCCTACCTGGGTGCGTACCGCTGCCCAAGTGGATGCGGCCAAGAAGGTACTTGCAGGGGACGTTGTCGAGGCAACTGATGTGCCTGCAGTTTCCCCCTCCTCCCGCTAATAATGATACTGAGGCTGGCCTCCTTCTGTCGAAGAGGCGAATTCAGTACCTCCCAAGCCTCAACAGAAACCGATCGAACCCTCTCTTCTTGCAGTGAGGGAGGCCGCTGCCCAGCCCTACTCAGACATTGACTTTTGAATGTACGGCCAAGTGGATCAGCTATGTGCAAGGCAAGCAACGTGACGTACGTCCCCCCATCTATATCTCTGCCTCACAAGCAGCTAATAATGTCTACCAGGGGGAGCACCAAACCTACCATCCCCTCTCGAGCTTACATCAGTTTCGTCTCGGATGATGCGCTGGGTGCGTTTGTGGGTGCATTCCAAGGTCACACATTTAGGGACAGCACCAGGAACACCACCAGTGTTGCCCAGATCGAGTTTGCCCCTCATCAGAAAGTGCCAGAACCTCAAGGGGAGCGGAGAGAAAACGCCTGGAGGCCCAGGGTGGGAACGATTGAGCAGGATCCGGAGTACATTGCTTTCCTTGACCTTTTGAAGGGAAAGGAAGAGGAAGCCACCGCCGAAGAAGAGATGAAGGCCGCTCCGCTTTCGGATGCGCAGCTCACCGCGTCCCTACTGGCAGCTACCGAGGCAAAGGCCCAAGAAGCCCGTCTTGCGCAAGAGGCCATGGCCCGCTCTACGCCGCTTTTGGAGCATCTGAGGATGCAGCGCGAAAACGCAGAAGGGTCGGGATAAGGGTAAAGAGAAGCCGGATCAGAGCAAAGCCAAACCTGAGGATGCCAAGGACAAGAAAAAGAAGGAGAAAGATACCGAGGTGAAAAAGGACAAGGGGAAAGAGAAGGAGAGCATCAAGGCAAAACCCAAGGAAAACCCAAGGAAAAAGCCAAGGAAAAAGCTAAGAGAAGCTCAAGGAGAAGCCCAAGAGAAGCCCGTGGAGAAGCCCAAGGAGAAGCCCAAGGAGAAGAAGGTCAAAGGAAGCGAAAAGGAGAAGGCAGACCCTCCCCTTCCCCCTCCCAAGGGAGGAAAGAAGAAGTCCCTCTGGCCCTTCCACAGCTCCCTCGAACCCCTCGCCAGCGGGTAAGATTGCGATCCTCAAACGCTCTCCCCCTCCCCCCAAAGAGCCTGCTTCAACCTCTGGCCCCGACTCTGCTACGGCTTCCGTTTCAGTGCCCGCGCCAGATAAAAAGGACAAGCCAAAGAAGAAGCCGTTTTACAAGAAGAAGCCAGCAGGGCCTAGCTAGCTCCTCGCATTTAGCTTCCATTTCCCACTTGCTTCTCTGCGTCCCGGAGCACATGCGTCGTGGTGACAAAGATGATGTGCTCTTTCGGAGCACGGGGTGACTCGCTTCAGTTACGCGTTACGCATTATGACGCATCGTGGCTCACCGCAACCACTTTCACATGTTCTGACGTGTGCCATATCCACTGGCGAACTGACCTTCGGTTGGGCTCAGGAACTGCAAACTGCAGAATGGGTGCCACCCTCGTGAACGTTGTGAACGTCCGACTTTAAGCTTTACATGCGATTGGTTGGTTGTCACTGGCGTCCTCCAGCGTTGTGCTGGACACGCATCGTCGGTTTACCGACATATCGTATCGTGTCATCATTCGCACTGTAGAGAAATGTCACATGTCACTATTCAGCATTCGGATCGGCGTACACCTCCCCAGGGGGCAGTGGTCACTCTATCCGGCCTGGCCACCGCCTAAACTCACAGCAGCGACAGCAATCGGTAAAGAAGAACTGCCCGAGTCACCGAGAAGGTCACTGAGTGTCCCTCTGTCAATATTCAATCGAGATGTGTATAGTAGGCGATGGCGATGTTGAACTTTGCTTGGCCTCGCCTACGCTTTGTTGTTTCTGGGGATAAGTAAACCAAAAAGACCGTTAGACATGCATCATGATCCCACTGGTCTCTCGCCCGTTGGATGCGTTGAACAGACCCGCGGCTCAACTTTCGCCTTCTTTTGACTATAGGCGTGAGTGCGCCTCCTCAGTACTCACGTACTCAGTCCTCAAAGCCTATTATGCACAACTCTACCATCAAACGGTCCGCTCTATTTGTTCTGAGTGTGAACACTGTGACACCTGCTGAGTTGACCACGCGAAGATATGTATATTTGTCTTCGTTAAACGTCGTTGATGCAGATCCATCGACCATCACTGTTTCGATGCGGTGCACGTGAGGAATCGTAGGGACCATCTGGAGACTTCCTAGGGGTAATACCAGTTTCCCATTGATATTGATGGTTGAACGTTGACCTCTCCACAACAGTCACTATGGTCGCAGTACGCGTGTCCCCTCTACACTGCTAGAACAGACTCAAGGTCCGCCCTTTCCCCTCTCATGCATCATGTCCATGTTCAGGATATGCAGTGCAGTGGTGCTCTGTTACGGCCGCACAACCATAGTATAGTGAACGCGTTTTGCCTGTGAGAATGGTCTCAAAGTCCGGATGTGTGGCACCACGACGTGCATCGTTACGACGGCATCATAATGTGTTGGAACCAGTGGCCACGTCCACCAGCTCTGCATGTGACCACGCCACGCCTGTCTGTTCCGCCATTTACCATATGGTTTGCGCCAGCACGGACAACAAAATGGGATGGATCATACACGCGTGCGCGGCGCCAATATCACCCGCGTCAACATCGCCGTCGCCATGAGGGATGTATATTTTAGCTTCGTTGGCTGTCGCAGCGCACATTCAAGATTCGCATGCGGATTCAATATTCATAGCTGGGGCTCATGCGCTCATAGAGGGAGCGTCGCTTGTTCCTCATAACGTAACGCGTAATGTTAAAGACTAAACTCACTAAAATCACATGCATGGCGATCCAAAATGGGCGATCCCCAGCAGCGGGCCAGTGTCTGCAACGTGTCCCAGGGGTAAGAGGCTTAACAAAACACTGCCCCCCTGCCATATAATTGCGGGGGGAAACAGAGGCACAGGGGCAGAGGAAGTGTCTTGTGGGCTGACAGGAACGACACTGGCCGCATGCTGACTCTCCACGCGCGCAAGGTGACTCGGGTTCGCGCTGCGATCAGACGAGATGGAGCATATAAGCCTGTTGCTCAGAGAGGCAGCAAAACACGGTACTCCCTGCCTTCTCCTAACCTCTACACCTCCCACCACATTCGTTTACCCATTTCGAGATGAAGACCCAATCCTCTCGTCCACGCGGCCGGACGCTGCTTCGTGCGGCTCTCCTCGCCGGCGCTGTGTCGAGCGCCGCCGCTCATGCACCCTTAATGGAGCACCGCCATGTCAACCGTGACGCGGGTGCACCCGCTGGTATCTCGAGCAGCCCCCAGGCCTTCGACGGACAGACGTTCGACTATGTCATTGTCGGAGGCGGCAACGCTGGCCTCGTGGTGGCTTCGCGCTTGAGTGAACAGGCCAACCTTACGGTCGCCGTCATTGAGGCCGGGCCTAGCGGAGAAGGCGAGCCCAGCCTCACCACGCCAGCTGCGAACGTACGTTCTTTTATTTTGCCATTGCGTGCAACATCCTGGCTAACCTAACATCAATTCTGCAGCTTTACAACTCCTCCGTTGGTACTGACATGGACTGGTCCTACACTACGACGGCTCAAGCCAGTTTGATGAACCGTCAGCTCCCTTGGCTCGGGGTAAGACCCTCGGTGGATCCAGTGCCATCAATGGGCTGTATCTTGTGCGCCAGCCCGAGGTTGAGCAGGACAGTTGGGCAAACCTTATGGCGAATGGTACGGAGACCAATATTTGGGCTTGGGACAACGTGCTTGACGCTATGAAGCGGACCGAGACCTACACCCCTGTTGACGACGCTGCCGAGAGCATCATTGCCGCCGGTGCTGGCTCATCGTCATCTTCGGCAAAGAGTTGGTCCCTTACACGTCCTCCAACCACGGTAGCTCGGGTCCGATCCATCACAGCTACCCTGGCTACTCGTACGAAGACGTGGGTGCCTTCCTCGAGTCGGCGGCAACCGTCACGGGCATCGACATCAACCAGGATGCCTACGGTGGCAACAACTCTGGTCCGTTCCTGTCCATCTCGTCGATCAACCCTGGCAACTGGACCCGTTCCTTTGCCCGAACAGGTTACCTCGACCCTGTCGTCTACCGGAGCAACTTGCATGTTCTCACGGGTTACCAGGCAACCAAGATCAACTTTGACACCAGCAGCCCCCCCAAGGCCGTGGGGGTTAGCTTTGCTGCCTCCGCAAATGGTTCCACCTACACAGTTACGGCCAAGAACGAGATTATCATCTCGGCTGGTGTTATTGGCTCCCCCCAGCTGCTGCAGTTGTCGGGTGTGGGTGACAGCTCGGTGCTGGACCCGTTGGGGATCAAGCAAGTGGCTAATGTGCCGGGTGTCGGATTTAACCTACAGGACCACCTGTCTACTTCCGTCAAGTTCTCCCCGTGGCCAACACTACCATTGCCCCTGCCAAAGTGACGGGAAATGCGACAGTGGACAGTTATGTCAACTCAGCGACGGCTTACATTCCCCTCAGCAAGGTTCTGGGTAAGAAGACCCAAGCCTTCATTGATGGTTACAAGGCCAACATTTCCAACTATGTGGCCGCCTACGATGCCCCCGCTACGGTCAAGGCTGGATTTAATGCCACAAGCTATGAGTTGGCGTACAACATGTACCCCAAGGACGTCCCCGCTGTGGAGATTCTCTTGGGTAACACCTATGGCAACATCCTTGTTGAGTGTGGTCTTCAACACCCGGCCTCTCGTGGCAGTGTCAAAATCAACTCCACCTCGGCGTTTGACAAGCCTCAGGTGGACCCGGGCTATTTGCTGCACGAGGAGGATGTGACGATCATGCGTGAAGGCTGCCGTATGGCCCGCAAGATTGGCTCCACCCCTCCCCTCAGTAACTTTGCTGGTACCGAGGTGTCGCCGGGTGCGACAATCAAGTCTTCGGCTGACTGGAACACCTATGTGGCCAACTCATCCGGCACCGAGTACCACCCTTCGTCATCTTGCTCCATGCTTCCTCTTGAGTTGGGAGGTGTTGTGGATGCCGAATTCAACGTGTACAATACTCAGAACCTGCGTGTCATTGACTCGTCCGTGCCCCCCCTTTCCATGTCTCAACACCTCATGACCATCACTTATGGCTTGGGCGAGATTGGGGCGGACCTCATCAAGGCCAAGGCCAACGGTGTCAACTACAATGCTGTAACCGCCAACAACACTTCCCCCACACCCGCCTCTTCTAGCTCCGGAGGGAACTCGAAGGCCAAGCCGAAGTCTAGTGGCGGGTCGCACCTCATGGCGTCGGTGATGGGGTTGTTCGTTGCTGCGCTGGCGGGTGCAAGCTTGTTCTGATCTCTTTGCGTTCTGATCTCTTTGCGTTCTGATCTCTTTGCGTTCTGATCTCTTTGCTCTGATTTCTCTTGCCTACATCAATGCTCTCATGATACTTTTGCCTTTTATCAGTCACGCCCAAATACCGCTTTCACGATCCCTGCCAATTACGTCTGCTCTCTCTCCGCCCTGTTACGGGAACCCACAATGGGGGCGACATTTATCATCGTGGACGCCATTCGCCATGGATGTCTGACCTTTCGTTCGTTCCACTATACACCCCTCTTTCATGCCTCTGCCACTTTGGTCTTTTTGGACACTTTAGTTATTGTTGCTTTTGAGTTTCTCTCCCTCCATTACAAGCGTTACAAATGCTATATGGTGTCCCTGCGCTGCCTACGATGATTCCATACCTTTGCAATAGTCCACGCAGCTTCTCCTGGTGTCCACAGCCTATGCCGTCCCGGCATGTTCCACCTCTCGGTACACACCCCTCCTGTGGGCTTCATTTGTACCCGATTCACCCACATACCCCCTGACCATGCACTGAGCACTGAGTCCACTGGACCTATAGTATTATCACTTGGAAGTCCGAGTACGTCGTCTGGCCCCGTTACCCACAGCGCTATCTCCTCCTCACGGACTCATTAGAATACCTGGGGGAATTCTTCTCGGGTACGGTGATGCGCACAAGCTTGAGGTTTGGCTCCGCATATGATTCCGTGCCAAAGCCAACAAACATTTTTGTGGGTGGAAGAGTGCGAGTGCAGCCCGATATAACCACAATATGCTGCACCAAAAAGGAACAGAAGGACAAAGGATGCAGAGCTCGAGTAGAGACCATATCAATCTGAAGCTAGCTGCTGGGCATCAGTGCATCAGAGCGTGACTTCAAGGCACAGTTGGCTACCTGGATCAGGAAAGCTGTTGATCACCACTGTGGGGTCCAGAGCCCAACGGCCTTAAGCTGCACGTGGCCCCCGACACTGGCACGCAGTGCAACGGGAGAGAGTGCGTCCCCGACCTTGTACCGGTTTCCACTAGCTTCAGGGTCCGGAACTCATCACTTGTGGCCCATAATATAGATCTAGGTCTGCAATACCATCGTATCTTCATTTCCTAATACTACTATATACCACCAGCACCGATATAGCTACAGGTCCGTGACAACAGCAAGGTGTAGATGAACGCATTGATTTGTGCTCAACCACATTGCGGCAAAGCCTCGCCGAGATTCTTGAGTTACTAGTTACTTCCGCGCGCTTTTCTCCCACATGCAAAGCATACTGCCCGAAAGACTGTTGACGACGTTGACGTTGAACGTTGACCGTTGACCTATGGTCATTTGTGGCCAAAAGGTCACTTCCATCACCCGTTGAAATGCCATCATGCGTGACATGTGACATGTGATTGGTGTGTGATGATTTTCTGACGTGGCGTTCTCGACTCCATAACTTGGATTCGCCACCGCCTTCGCAATTTGATCTCCATCGACCACACCATTTCCATTTGCTGCTCTTTGAGCTGCTCCTGGGCGTTAATAAAGACTACTTACCATATCATTTTGACAAAAAGCTTAAGGCTAAGGCTGTGGGACAAAGAAACGCTGCTGCGCCTAAACCGACCTCCTCTCATCCGGCGCATGTTGTTTGTTGTGGCGCCAACCCCTTTTTTTAGGAAACCAAAGGAACGGCGACAGATCAGGAACCTACATCCGTTACCGAACCTGAGGTAGCGCATGTGGATACGAATGAGCGCGAGCTATCAAAACTGGGCGACAGAAGTTCTCGTGTTACGCGTTACGCGTTACAGCCGTTGAGAAACAAATTAACCGAGTATTACCCACACAAAAAAACGGGTCTAGGAGTTTCCGGGAATTTATACGGTGTTATTGTGCCGTGGCGATGATCGATGATCGATCTGATCGAGAGGATATATGATAGCTCTTCTAGATAGACCCTTTGCTGCGCCGGTGTATAAGGCCACTCGTACTCATTACTCACTAGTCCTCGCTATATTATAGTCACTACTCAGTTGAGTGTACTCAAGTACTCATATGTCCTCGCGCCTACGCCCTTCTTTTGCGCTTTCACGCGTAACGGCAGTTGTGTGCGTTCTACATTTTCTGTTCTTCTCCACACGGCCACACGCGTGTTTGACCAAACTCTTCAGTCCCTCCTCAGGCCTGAGCATCAGGCCTCACGCGCCCTACGCGCCACGCACCTATAGGAACTCCTCGCTTTTGTCGCTCTTGTGCCCCTTGTTCCGCAGTCCTACTTCTGTCAGAGGCCCCGGGTGTTAACTGTGTGCTTGAAATATGCCCTCTAATATAAAGATGTCGTTGGCCGCGGATTAGACCACCACCACCGCCGGTTGTGCCAAAGCTTCACCCTCAAGCTCTATATCAGGACTTCAGATCTCTCATACTATTATGCATCAATCATGCATGGGGCTGAGGTTAAGTCCATCGCCTCCGAGCCGGACTGAACGTACTGAACTGCTGAAGTAGCATCATTAACATGTGTAAAAAAGGTTTCGGACGTAGCGCCCCACACTGGCGCCCCTAACTAGTAACTCATCCATGATGATCATAACTTAGATTTGCCACCGCCCTTCACAATGTGTAACACTATGCGGTCTCCATCGACCACGCCATTTCCACATTTTGTCTGCCATGCCTCAGGTCTCTCGGAGAGTTTCTGGTTCCTGGAGTGTCACTACTGAGTACTGAGTGTACGGAGGGCTCAGCTCAGCGCTGAGATCCTGCCTGGGACCCCTAGTATAGCCTTCCAAACGCCGGTCACCGGTCACCGGTCATGCATCATGCAACATGGGAGCGATGTGAAATCGCCCTATCATATATTGACCAGTTGCAATATGGTGGCTTTGCTGCGCGCCGGCATCTCGGCCACATCCATGCATATAGAGATGATTTAAACGATACAAAACACGAGACAGCTGTCAATCGTTTTGCTGATCTCGCTCCCATTTCCAATTTCGTCGTCCAGAGCGTCTCCCTCCTTCTCTGTTCTTACGCTCGATCTGCACTGTGTCCTCTGTGCCCTTTTGCTTCTTATTTTCCCACGAACGATTGCTACATAGTACCCTAAGTATAGTTCGTCGCCGACAATACTTGGAGCAGGCTCTCCCCGCGAGGGGATCCGACTAAAGAAAAGGGGTGCGGGGTAGAGATGAAACTGAATCAGACCGTTGAGGTCACCGATCATCCAGCGCGAGAAGAGGAAAGCGAGAACAGTGGATGTCGATGCTCGATGAGTAACTGGGCGGCCGAACATTCCGCTCTGTACCTGAGATCCTCTGAGATCTGAGATCTGATGCCTGAATATTGGATGCCAAGAAAAGAAAAAGAGTTACCGGTTACTGGCTACCGGTTATTCCCAACCTGCATCACTAGCATCACTTATATGCCGCATGCATGTCACAGAATCTGTTTTGGCTGTTGCATCCGCGGTTGCGGATCCTTTCCGTTAGGCGTGAACGTTAACGTCGCTAGCGTGTTAACGGGATTTCCATCACGGGACGCTTCAAGCTTCACTTAACGTTGAACTCCGCTCCTAGTATAACCTGCCGCGTTGCCGTGTTGCCGTTCTGCCATCCCATCACGTGTATCACGCGAGATACCCTGGGGAACTGTTGCGCCGTGACAAAAACTGGCCGCAATCGACAATCATTAATCATTAAGATGACTCGATGACCCGACTGACTAGTGACTGAAAGAGCTAATAGGGAGCTGATCACGAGCATGATGGAAGTTCGGGCTTCAGGTGAAGGAAGTATCTAGTGCAAGCGGTGTCGGTCGTGGTGAGAATTCCTACAAAAGCTGGAGGGGAAGACACAGGGGCAGAAAAGGAAGGATGATGCACGCCACCAGAGCATCGGCCTAGTGCCATCATCGCACAGGATTTGGGTCATCTTCTGGCCGTTGACGGTTATCGATTATCGATTCGCGACCACCCCAGCACTGGATATGTCCATCTCTCTACAGTGTGGGGCCCCACCCGGCTCTCACCCTCAGTGCATGACATATGGTGACAAGAGCGATCAGTGATCGATGACATGCATGATGGCATGTGACGTGCGGGGCACGGCTAAAGTACTAAGTTAAGCTTTAAGCTTTAAGTGCTTAGGCTAAGCGCTAAGCGCGCGCTAAGCTTTAAGCTTTAAGCATCTTGTGACATGTGAGCGCTGTGAGCTAATGCACTAATGAGACGTTAGTGACTAGTGACTAGTGACTAGTGATCGATGATCGATGATCTGACACAATAACCTACTATATACTACAGCTCATCAGGACATGATGCATGTATGATGTACAAGCAGCTATACCATCACACAGGCACACAGACTGTGCCGTACTAACATGGACATGAGACATGTCAGCTGGGCAACGGGCGGGGCCCCATTTATACATTTGTCTCAGAGGGAATGCACACCACCCTTTAAGCTTTACGTCGCTTCGTCTGGCGACCACTTCGAAAGATCAGGCCCTAGGGGTACAGGTACCGCTTACCACAACGCTGCCGGTTGCCAATTTGCTACATCGACACACTCCTTTGGTATAGTAGGCATCTCACAAGGATCCATCGAGCTTCAAAAATCTCCCCATTCTTTTACCATTAAACGCATCTCCGCGGCGTGGAAACCAGGAAGACTCAGCTTTGGATTCGCCTAACTATTCGGCTTCCGACTCCAGAAGGGAGTATCGCTTACCGCTAACCGCTATTAAATTAGTAGTCTCTGCCGGTGCATTGTGTGCGACAGTCCGCCCCCCCGCCAGCCCGGCTCGACGGAGTGCCCCGCCATGCTGTCAGGTTTTGCAGTAGCCCCATCTTCTTGTATAACGGCAAGGGGTTATGCTGTAAACACTATCTGATCCCCCCACACCGTGACAATTGTTTCCCTTTGGACCGGGCCATATGGGATTGCACAAATATATATTAAACCTGTCTTCGTCTCCCCATCATTGAATCCTACATCAGCCTCGGTCATATTCTTTCATCCTCCACGATTTCGGCACGTGAATTGCTCCTGCCGATGCTACGCCCAAGTTCTACTACTGGCTCTTGCAGCCGTCCATCTTGTACAAGCCTATCCTCACCACCCTGAGCCCGACCCAGTTCTTGGCTGGACTGGGGTCGAAACACACAATTTACCTCGTGCAAGCAACCCCAGACTCGTGCCGCAGACCAATGGCACAGGGCGTTGGATCGAGGCTATCTCGAGGCCAAGCAGGCGGTGGCCAAGCTCACCCCCGAAGAAAAGGTTTGGCTTGTGACAGGCACTGGGTGGCAAGCCGGTCAATGCGTCGGTAACATTTGGCCTCTTGAAAAGATCGGGTTTAAGGGCTTGTGTCTACAAGACGCACCCCTGGGTGTACGTGGAGCCGACTTGGTTACGGTGTGGCCCACGGGCATCACCACTGCTGCCACCTTCAGCTCGAATCTCACCCGTGCCCGCGGCGTTGGTATGGGGGAGGAGTTCCGTACCAAAGGGGCCAATGTCCAGCTGGGCCCGGGAATGAACATGTTACGTGCCCCAGAGATGGACGAAGCTGGGAAATGTGCGTGGAGACGCTTACCTCTGTGGTGAGGCTGCCTATCACACCATCCAAGGTGTTCAGTCAACGGGGTGTGCAGTCCTGCTCTAAGCACTATATCCTCAACGATCAAGAACATGCTCGCACGAACTACTCGTATGTCTCCCTCATACACCGTTCTGCAGGGCCTGTACTGCTCTATTTCGCGTCTCCCGCATTTACTGATTATATATATTTTGTGCTGCAGATCGATCGCAGAAGAGCGTCCACTGAGAGAGATCTACCTCCATCCTTTCCTCCGTAGTGTGCAGGCGGATGTGGCCTCGGTTATGTGCAGTTACAACCAAGTCAACGGTACATACGCGTGCGAGAACGACGAAACCCTCAACACGATTCTCAAGCACGAGATGGGATTCAATGGCTATGTGATGACGGACTGGGGAGCCCACCACTCGGGCGCCAAGTCGGCTAATGCAGGACTCGACATGTCCATGCCAGGCGAAATCGACTCGGCCCCCTACGGTTTTAGTGCCGCAGGAGACTTCAATCCGCTTCCTGTCGTCCCAGGGCCCAATGGGAATCTCACTTCGTATTGGGGCAAGAATCTTCTAGTTGAAATCAAGAACGGATCGGTGCCCATGGCACGGGTGGATGATATGGTATCGCGTATTTTGTCGGCCTGGTACATGCTCGGTCAAGACGACGATTACCCCGCTCCCAACTTCTCAGCCATCGAACCGGCTAACGCGGACGGTCCAGCAGGCTGTCAACGCCATGTCTCAAAATCACTCCAACGTAGCCCGAGAGGTCGCTGCGGCAGGCACGGTGTTGCTCAAGAACAAGGGTGGACTCCCTCTCAAGCGGCCCAAGAAGTTGGCGATCATTGGATCCGATGCTGCACCAGCCCATAACGGTGTTAACTACTTCCCTGTCAACGCGGGCGTCGACGGAGTCGTAGCAACAGGTTGGGGGAGCGGCACGGGAACGTATGCCTACCTCGTGTCCCCTTATGAAGCCATTGCCCAGTATGTTTCTTACCTCCTTGTTTCTAATTTATTACCATGTTGCGTATATGAAGGGCCAAGACACTAACTGTATTTTATTCTTGCGCATCCTACAGACAAGTTTACCAAGACCGTACCGGTTTGGCCTGGACCTTCAATGACACCGACTACACGCAGGCTCAAACTATCGCTGCTCCGGCGCAGGCTGCGGTTGTGTTTATCTTCAGTGACTCGGGCGAAGCATTTGATGTCGATGGAAACCAGGGCGATCGGAACAGCCTTACTGCCTGGAACGACGGCAACAAGATGGTCAGGAATGTGGCCCAGGTGAACAACAATACGATTGTTGTTATCCATTCAGGAGCACAGGTGGATGTCGACGATTGGATCGAGCATCCCAACGTGACAGCGTGGTGTGGGCGGGCATGCCTGGAAGCGAAGCCGGGAACGCCATCGCCGATGTTCTGTATGGCCGGGTCAACCCCAGTGGCCGTCTGCCTTTCACTATTGCAAAGAGACGCGAAGATTACAGTGCGGATGTGGTATACACGACGAATGCGACGCACACCAAGATCAGGTACTGGGAGGGCTTGCATGTCGACTACCGCTGGTTTGACTCAGAGGGCGCACCTACCCCTCGCTACCCCCTTTGGACACGGCCTGTCTTACACCACATTTGACTATGCTGCACCCAAGGGCGCCTTTCTCCCCGGCAAGCAAGTGTTTGATTCCGCCTCGTGCTCGCAAACGTACCCTCCGGAGCTGTTTGACGACGTATTCTCCTTTAGCTTTGACGTTACCAACAATGGTACCCTCGATGGGTTTGAGGTCCCGCAGGCATACCTTTCCTTCCCGCCCGAAAGCGGCGAGCCGCCGAAAGTGTTGCGCAAGTTTGACCGCTTTGCCCTGGCGAAAAACGAGACCAAGACGGTGACTTGGACGCTCAACACGTACGATCTGTCTGTCTGGAGTGCCGAGCAGCATAAGTGGATTGTGCCCAAGGGTGCCACCAAGCTCCTGATTGGTGCAAGCTCCCGCGACATTCGTCTTTCTCTCCCCGTCGCTTAACAGACACGTAAACGTCGGGAACCTTTTCCCTACTATTTCTTCATGTTTACATCACTTCTGAAACCCCCGTTTTTTCTTGTCGGCAAAAGCCTGTTCTCTACGAATGCTATGCCTTATACGTCAATAACTATTTCCATCCGTACCTTTTTCGCTTGACCGCTTGACCTTTGACCTCCCCCTGAACCAGTCGAGCATACTAGGGGTCTTTAATTGCCAACACGCCTGTCAGTAAAAGTAATAGTAAGCGCGATGATATATAAATAGTAAGATCTACACTACAGTTAGTTTTACCGCCAAAAGTACCTTATTCAACCTCGAACGCGACTTCCATCGCGGGGGGAATCAGGCCGAAAGCTGCGGCACTCTTCGCCCGTGACATGTGACATTGTGTGACAACACAAGCGCCCACAATCTGATCGACTATAACTATAAGAGGAAGTGCTATCGGATGATATTCTTAGTGCCTTCGGTGGATCGGTGACCCTCGCTTAGCCGGGCGTAAGAGTTCCGCTCGCAGGCCGCGCACGCCCTGCTCGCTCCATCTCCCCTCTCTTTCCCCTGTCTCTTTCCCTTATTGACACGTTATTGCTTGAAGAGTTGTGGCTCACCACGTTGCCTTCGCGTCTTGTCTGAAGGATGCTTTGCAGCTGATCCATCGGAACGCGAGTGTCGCCAAGTCGCACCCTAGCAATAATATAATGACCGTACGGGTACACACTGCAGCCCCCAAAACGCCACGATGACTTATATGCTGGCGAAACTCTTCGTCTGCGCACACTTCTGCGCAGCGGCACTCTCTCGCAAAAGTCTACTCCGTGACAGTGGCTTAATGCCATTTTGGCGTTCTGAGGTGGAGAGCTCTACTAGTAGTATATAGGCAGAAGGAGCAAACGAGACGGACTGATGTTCACGTTCTTGGTTCTCCTCCCTCACTATATACTACTAGTACTATACCTATACGGCCTCACTGCACCATCATATTTCAAGTCAATTTTTCCAGCCCAGAGGGCAGAAATATGCCACCGCAACGGTATAATACTGAAAAGCACACTCAATGGGTCCTCACCCACTCGCGTGCCCGCGTGCCCCAGTCCCAGTGCACTACATAAGGCTGGCTGGCTTCCTTGCCCAGTCCACCGCGTCGGTAGCTGTCCTGAGGGTTGATCTTTCGGAGGCTGGTGTTCAGCCTCAACCGCATCTCAGGCTTCATCCCACACCAGGAATCCGGGGGTTAATCACACTTGCGTTGTCAATTGGAAAGGTACGTACTTGCGATAACATATGATTTCTTTCGTTCAATAGTAGGAGGCACTAAAAGCGGTGAATGCGACGCTGGCACCGGCCGGTGTGAGCAGGCTGGAGTACGGCAGAAATTGAGATCTGTAGTGCACGGTGCTCAACCACTGGGTCCCCTCCGCACATGGGCCTGGAAGGGAAAAGTTCGTGCCCAACACTATTGGTTCAGGCTCCGACGCGTCCACCATTATGGCAGGCAGGGGGAGGTCGGTCACGCGAATCTCGTCTGGCCGTGACGCATGCTTCCAATCCACCAAAACCATTCGCATCGATCCAACAAACGCTTGGGCTGCAGACCATCTGTTGAACGATTGTACTGGCCAATCACGCCGCGGGGGATTTGAGTCTGCGTCACTTTCACGTGCCAGTTGGGAACCAAGACAGGGAAAAGAGCTCGGCCATCGTCGATAACAAGGTCGCATTTGGAGCCTATAGTGGTCCACCGTTCCAAATAGGTCAGGCGCATGATGGAGGGTTGTGGTGGGCTGATATCAATGAACACCATCCACGGATCAGGGCTCAGGCAGTGCGGGGCTAATATGGCGCTGTAATGTTTGACCAGCACTAGACGCACCAAGTCCGTCGTGCTCTCGTGGAACATAAAGACCCAGGTATCCGATGAGGGCCAGGCAGTAAACCCCCACAGAGGTTCATGTGTTACGTCCAAATCTGGAAATGTAGGCGCAGTTTTCAGGAACGAGTGACCTTGAGGGGTGGCTGGGCCTTGAAGCGTAAAATAGGACCGGGACGCCTTCACTCCGGCTTGGGCCGACATAAGCTGGGTAACATTCAAGATGCATGTGCCAGTCGCACGTTCCAGAACGATCCACGTATGTTCGGTCCAAACATAGGCCCAATCCCGATCGATCCTAAGGTGGGTGTCAAAATTAAGTTCCCAACGAGAGAACATATCGGCGCATTTCAGAAGTGCCACTTCATCCCTCCTCTCTTGGGTAAGGAGATTGTAAGTTGTGAGGTCAAGCTGGTCGTCGTCATTCGGTGAGTAGCTTCTGATGAGATTCACCCCAATCACCCACTGGTCAGGTACAAATTGTGCGCACGATTCTCTTTTAGGATGAGGAATCATTAATCACGCACAGGTAACAAATGAGGGTATTGGACGACAGCTGCATTAATTGTCCTGAAGTACAGCACGTCATAGGCTTCGTCCCATTCGTGGCATTCATGGGATCGAAACTCTCCAGGGGGGCATGCCTTTGCCCGATACGCTACCACACGTTCCTGGACCCCACCGCTGCTCGATGACCGTGGCCGTGGGCATTTCGATGATCCACTGGAGCAAAAGCCAGCCTTCTTCCAGCACCATCCCTCCGTAAAAGCTTTCTCCTTCCGGAACCCGGCAAGACCAGAGGATGCTGGGTTGTGAGCACTCAACCGCATCCTCCGTCATGATAACCATGTTCCCCCTTCGATGAAATCGGGGATCGTCAAACTCTTTAATGTTCCGGCGCTGGTCGTGCACAATGGGGGCAAACGCGGGTATGATGGGCAAGCCGTTAGCCCACCCACACAGGCCAACCATTGTATCGCACTGGGCATGAGGGAGAACCGTAGTAAGATGCGGGGGTGGAGAAGGATCGGGGTTTGTTTCCCGAGGGCGTCGTCGCCAAAACAATGAATCCCTAGTCTTCGGCTGGGGAGGGGGATGGTCTGCTTGGTGAGCAGAGAGGTTCCGGTCATGGTCCACCCAAACTCTTCCTCCAGCATCTCACAAGCAACAAGCAGTCCCTGCCACGTGCGCGGTGCAACCTCAAACCGCCCCACTGATAGGCGGCCTGAGGGAGAGGGTGGCCATGGATGGAAGATGGAGAAGAAGTAAAGCGACATGGTGCCACAGCGTTTCGTCTTGCAAAATAGCATGGAGGCCTGGGATGAGCACAGCGAGTTAGCGGATCCAACATCGAGGCCTGTTGGAGACTACAGACGCCGGTTCCTAGCATAGGGCGATGCTTGGGGTTGCACATGCAGGAGGGAGGTATGAGTACCTTGGCAAGTCCACGACAGGTGGATGAGTTCACGAGGTGCAAGGTGGCCGCTGGTGGCGATTTGCAGAAGGATCTCAAAGGGAAAGCGGTCGAGCATCGAAGTTGATGGTGGTATAGCCGAGAGGGTCGGAGGTGTGTTTGCAGGGATTGGGGGGATTCTCCAAAGCATCGAGGACACTGCGGCCGTCCCGATATATATACCGCGAGTGTGGCGCACACAACAGCTATATGCATTCCCGCGGGTTTCAACTCATATTTAGTTGTGGATTGTATAAGAGAGTCCGCACGTCTGTTGCGATATATACTGAAGCCAGGTGTCCCTCATTTTGAGCCGTCAGGTGGCTCGTGCTTTGGCCAACGTCGCTTCAGTTCCTCCTCAGGCCTAGGAGTTCCGTTGTTTTCTCTCTCTGGTTTCCTTGTTCCGCAGCTTAGCCCCTGGTGGCGACTCACTGCTTGATGTTCTAGGCGTTGCTGGTTGCCTTTGAAATTTAATCTAACCACCTCCACCATCAGTGCGATTGCGCATCACCATCGACGGCCATCGGGATTCTACAGGTCTCATCACTTCAATCTGTAAATAGAGGGTAGAAGGAACCACCGCCACAGCTCGAGGTTCTCCCGTCGCTCCGCCCCCTTTGTGAACGCGGCGATCTGGTTATTTCCGAATATAAAGCACTACATTTCGCAGCCCTCTCATCGAAGCACAGATGCCAACTCTATCCCCAGTAATATAGTGTACTACGATATATTAGTGTGAGAATCAAGGATATTTTCAAAGATACGGTCATCCATTGCAGCCGAACATGGAAGGGGCCCCAAACGCCGCAATTATCCGTACGCACATCGTGCTCATCTTTCCTAACCTCCTAATTGGTCCGTCTGTGCGTCGGCGCAGCGGTTTATAGTTAGCTTGAAAGGATGGCGCCGGTCTCTCTTATTTTCAAGTTTCCATCCCGCGGGCGGAATGGATGCGGAATTGGTGCCCCCGCTTCGTCGCGGGTTGAATTTGAAGAGTGAGATCTGAGATGGCAGTCGGCCGCCTTCGCGCCTGGTGGTGCTATAACCGCCATTGGCCATCCTCCACCATCGACGTGTCGCGCACGATGGGCGAAGGCAATGGCGTCCCCGCCGCCGCCGCTTCCCACCTGCCCAAGGCCCAGCCGCCTTCTTCTTCCCAACCCCCTTCCCAGCCTCAGCCCCAGCCCCACCAAGCGCGGCCAGACATGAGCGAAGACGAGGCGAACAGCGCCATCATCTCCTACCTCCGCCGCAAGGGCTTTGACAAGGTCATTTCCGCCTTCTCCTCCGAGCTGAACCAGCGGGCAGGACGCGCATCTGCGCCTGTACCGGCCCCTGCGCCTGTCACTGCGCCTGCCCCCGTGCCGGCCCCCACCCTTGCCAGCAACAACGCGCCGCGTGCCCCCGCGTCGCAGGCCGGTCCCCCCTCCAGCATCCTCACCCGGCCGAGAAGCGCGCGGCGGAAGCTCTGGCGCGAGACCCAACCGATTCTGCTCGTGGGTTTTCTGAGCTGCTGCGCTGGGTGCAAGGTAGTCTGGACGTGTACCAGCCCGAGCTGCGCCCGGTTTTGGTCCCTGTGTTTGCTCATGCCTACCTCGACCTGGTCCGTCGCGCCCAATCCGATGCCGCACGCGCCTTTTACGATCGACATGCTGCGTCATTGATCGCAACTGGCGGGGCGGCTAGCGCGTTGCTCCCGCCCCTCCGGGCAGCTACGCTGCCCCAGCACCTGCTTCCGCCTGATGCCACGTTCTCCTCGACGAGCACCGCGTCCAATGGCCAGGTGGCACTGCAGTTCCAAGCGAACGTTATGTGCTCAAGTTGACCCGCAGCACGTTTTCTCTCCTCCTATCTTGGTTGACCGATGGCATGGGTCCGATTGCCGCGTCAATGCAGCCTGCTACCTGGACCTCGGACCGGCCCAGGCTGAACTCGCCCCCGACGTGCAGCACCGTGCTCGTGCGCAAGTACTGCGCACGCTCAATGACCGCACACGGATCGAGTTGCTCGACCAGGAACCGTGGGAGGTAGCGCCGTCGCAGCTACTCGAAGGAACGGGGCTGATGGGGTTCCCAGTGCCGGCTGCGAGCTTGGGCAAGGCGCCACTTGCTTCGACAGAGCGCGACGTGGTGAAGGACGTGAATGCGCGACCGCGTTTGAAATTGCATCCGCTCGTGCCTTTGCCCGATCGGCTCAAGGAAGAAGTCCAAAAGAATTGCTGATCTCCGACTGGATGGCAAGGAACAACAAGCTTCCCTCCCACCGACGAGACGGTCACAGACGAAAAGAAAGAACCCGTGCCGCCAACCGAACCGAGCGAGGTATCCCTCAACACGGCCCCCGCTACGAGTCAGGGGTGGAAGGTGCGAGTGTGGCGGACCTGCTGCCGCTGCCACAGGGTACAGGGTAGCAGATGTGAACCGCGAAGTGGCCAAGGTGCTGGATGCGCGGAAAGCACTGCGGTTCACCCCGTCCGCACAGCCAGAGTCAGAGGAAGGTCCAATGGGAAGCGTGGCGCTCCCGAGCGTGTGTGTACACTTACTTTGACGCGGACGACGGTCTAACGTGCTCGACATTTTCCTATGACGCTACGTGATGGCGGCCGGGTTTGAGGAGAGTTACGTGCAACTGTGGTCGCTCAAGGGGGAAGCGTTGCGCCCGTTGCAGTCCGACTTTGAGTTGAGCCAAGTACGAGACAGCAAGTCGCTGCGAGCTCACCGTGCGCCGGGACGGGCAACGCGTAAGTTGATTGGTCATTCCGGACCTGTGTACAGTGTGGACTTTGATCCCCTGTCGGGTTCGGCCAGTGCTCCTCACTATCTCCTCTCGGGCTCGGCCGACGGTACAGCCCGATTGTGGAACTTGGACACGTACTCGGCCACAGTAGTGTACCGCGGGCACGAGTTACCCGTTTGGCAGGCCAAGTGGGGTCCGTTGGGCATGTACTTGCTACTGCCTCGGCCGACCGGACAGCGCGGCTGGGTCGACGGAACGGATCAACCCATTGCGCATCTACGCTGGCCATGGGAGCGATGTGGACTGTCTCGATTTTCATCCCAACTCGTTGTACTTGGCAACGGGATCGTCGGATCGGACTTGTCGACTGTGGGATGTGCAGAGGGGCACGGGGGTGCGACTATTTGTTGGCCACACAAGCGGCGTGGCCTGCGTTAAAATTTCGCCTGACGGCCGGTTCTTGGCCTCGGCTGGCTGGGGCGATGGGTTCTGGCGAGCAGCGGGCGGCGACGCCGTGGCCGGGGAAGATACCGCCATCTCGATTTGGGATTTGGGGTCTGGACGGAGGATCAAGACCATGTGGGGCCATACGGCAAGTGTACATGCGATGGACTTTAGTCGCGATGGTGCGCTCCTCGTCTCGGCCGCTGGGGATGGGACGGTACGGTGTTGGGATGTGTTGTCCGCTGGGGGGAAACGGAGCACAGTGGCAGAGGAAGGAGGACGACCGGGTGCGCTTGCCGAAGCGCTTGGCGCGGGCGAAAGTGCACCCGCCAAGATGTGGGTCAAGACGTCGTCGGCCGACTGTCTTGCCACCTGGTTCACCAAACAAACTGCCATGGTCGATGTACGGTTTACTCCAAGGAACCTCTGTCTCGTGGCCGGATACCACGACCCGGCGCTGTGAATGCATCCTACTAATGAGGTTGTACCGTTGGCCTTAGGCCTCATAGATAGAGATCCGAGTAGCTAGTTACATGTTACACATCACCCATCACATGTCACAGCCCACCGAGCTCAGCGGCGAGCTGCGCCAGCTCGTCCTCTTCCTTGGGCGTAGCGGAGCTGGGGGTGGCCCGGAGCGGCTGCGATGCAGGTACAGATGCAGGCGCAGTTACAGGTACAGATGCAGGCGCAGTTACAGGTGCAGGTGCAGGTGTAGGAGGTGCAGGTGCAGGCGAGGAGAGAAGGGCAAACAAGCTATCGTCGGATGGCTGGTCCCTTGGGTCGTGGGTGTTGCTTGGGTCGCTCAGCTGGCTTGGGTCGCTCAGCTGGTTGAGGTCACTTGACTCAGACTCTGTCGGCGGCGGAAGGGTCGGCTGGACGGGCAGAGCCGGCTGGTGGGGAGGTGAACTGATTTTGGGTTGGGGCACCAGTACAGATTCGGGCTGCCAGCCTGGGGCAGCATGGAGGAGAAACGTGCGGCGACGCAGAGCTTTCTGTTCGTCTGTTGGGCCACCGTTTGTTGAGCGCGTTGGAGAAGTTCCCGAATCTGGGCATTGCGCGCACGTGGTCCCAGCGCCGGCTGGAGCAGCGCGGCGGTGAGAGGGGCGGGGCGGGTGGTGGGCGGGGGTGGGGGGGGAGGGGCGGGGCGAGGACAAAGGACTCGAGCGAAAAGTCGTACACAAAGTACTCGGAGACGGACGCAGGCAGCGCATGTAGTTCTCCTGCGGGAGGGCGGGGTAGGGAGGCGCACGCAGCGCAGGCGACTGGACGAGGGGGACAGCCGAGGCAAGCGAGTAGAGACCCTCGGCCATCGCGGTGGTGGTGGTGGGGGTGGTGGAGCCGCGATCGGATCAGTAAATCTGTCTGTTGCGATGCAAGGAGCATGACGTGGGGGATCTCATCTCGCAGTCACGTGGGCAACAGCAGCGTGTACATACAGCCTCGCTATTTCAATCGGTAGAATTTGAGACTCTTACTTCGGAGGTCCATCTCACGGTTGTGGGTTCGAGTCCCACGTGGGGCGTAATTTTTTTGCCCAACTCAGGCCACCCTCCCCCATCCCCTCCGCCACCAGAGACTTGTACGCCTACGGTCCCGCTCGCCTTGCACTACGTCTTCCGTCGCAATTGGATTTTGTTCTGCCTTGCACCAGGTACTCAGACGCCACGCTACGCCACTGCGACCTCCAACCGATTGCGACTCACCGCCACCACGCGCGTGTGCAGCCCACCGTCATCCACCACCACCGCCCTCTTCTCCGGCACAGCCGGGGGTCCAGCAGAGGCAGTCCGGTCACTGGCACCATCGGCTTGCGACCCTCCCTCCTCCGCCGCAACAGGCGCCACTTCCTCTACTGCCGCCACAAAAGCATAGCTGCCCCGGGCAAGGAAAGCAAGCGACTTGCTTACCTCGGTACTTGCCCCAGCTGGCAAGGGCCACGGCAACACCCGCGCAGTGAGCGATCCAGCGGCAGGGAGCAGGTGACGCAAGATCGGATCGGTGGGGTGAGTGGGCGTGTCAATTTGTGGCGCGCCGGGGGCAGGGGGGCACCGTTAGGGTCCAACGCGGCTGCCGGTAAAGGGGTAAGGCGGTAAAGTAGCTTGACCGGGCGCGGGAGTGAGTTGGTGATGCGGGCAGTGATGGGGGTGAACTCCCCCGCTTGGGCGTAGGGGAGGAAAGGACGATGCTCAATGGCAACGCGCGAAGGAGGTCGATTTGTGCATCGCTCCAGTCCTGCACTTCCCGTAGCAAAAGTGTTCCTTCGTGGGGGCCATGGGCAAAACTTTCCCCGCCCCCTTGGGCCGGTGGCAAGTGCCAGAAACACCGTAGCCCAGCATAGAGCAGATGGGTGTACCAGAACTTCCGCCGCATCAGACGGTCTTCCGTTGGTGTCATCCCGCCCCGGGTCACAGTGAATTGTCGTTCAGACAGAGAGGGAATCGGGGCCTGTTCCACCTCCGGTAGCAGGGCCAAGCGCGGGAAGGGTAACACGAGACGACACCGCTGCCCCGGGGGCACAAGGCGCTGGAACGTGACCCCCTCCGTAGTAGGTGGATGCACCTCCACGGTACCGTCTTCGGTGACTGTAGCGGAAGCAGGGGCATACGCCAACCCACCGTAAGTCTCGAACCGGGTGCACGTTCTTTACATCCAAGCTGATCAGTGCCATATCGTCCCCTTCGGCCTCGTCTGCCGCCTGGACCAGCGCAGCTCCCATTGCCTCGTTCTCCTCCGCATCAAAGGGAGTAAGAGATCCGTTGGCAGCCATAAGCCCCGTCAGATCATTTACCATCAGTGGCCGCAGTGCCCAGGCCAGCGGCTGGATCACCCGTACCACCTCGACAGGGAACGACAGGCGCAGCTGGCGCGTATAAAAGGTATCGCCATCCGGAGGGAGGTAGCCATATTCAACCGAGATTGTGGCCGCCATCACGCCTGCGCGACCAAACACGTTCACCGCAACACTGCGTGACTCATTGGCGGGATGGTGATGGCAGTATCACTGCCTTCGCGCTGGAGAACAGGACGGGCAATAAGGCGGTATTCCAGTGCATGTGTGGCTGCCGGGGTTAATCCACCCTCTGCGAGCGTGCTGCGCGCCAAGGACGACAAGTTGTCTTCCAACCCCAGAGAGATGTAGTTGACTTCAAGCCGAGGTGCGTGCGGAGGCACTACGTTGCGTAAGTGCAGGCGTACCACACGAGTTTCGCCCTCATACAAGACCAGCCTCCCGTCAGGAAGAGACATGCTTTCCAGCTCCAGCAGCGGCTGGGGCAACACGACGCGCACGCTCGTGTGCGTGTCGAACCCCTCCGATGGCCGCGGGGGTACACGGGTGAAGCGTGAGGCCAAGCCAGTAAACTTGGTCCGCAACCGACGATCATGAGGTCCGCCTCGGCGTTGGTCCAGGCCAGTTCGGTAGTCGCGTCGAGTGGAGTCAGCCGTACCTCCTCAGGTCCACAGCCTTGGAGGGTAACCCGTACCCCGACCAGGTAAAGGGTACCCGTCTCCCTAGGAGTGCCAGTCAGACGAAGACGCAAAAACGATTTGGCGGGCACAGTAGCTGTGCTGGGCGTTGGGTCAAAACGGACACCTGTGACAAGCAAACGCAGGTCTGTCAGGGGCAACGGAACATCCAACGGGTTGTACAGAACCACCGATGTGGTCACCTCATCGTCGCTTACGACCAGCATGGAGCTGGGCTTCTTACTTGCCCGCGCATCGAGTGCCCGAGAGCGTTCAGTCACCTTCTTGGTCTCGCTCGGAGTCAGCAGGTCCATGCGGCACACGAGCTGGCGCGGGCCCCAGTACTGCACCACGGTCTTTCCGTTGCGCTTGCCTGGTTCGTTGTCATCAGGCGAAACAAACACATCCCGCTCGTTCCGCACCAACTGGTTCAGTCCGGCAACGAGCTGCGCCTGTTCGCCTTAGGCAAAAGGGGAGCGAAGTCGCGCAACAAGACCGAGGCAAAACAGCCATCGCAATGGGGTCGCCCACCGTTTCGGAAATGGCAAGTGCATCTTTCACAACCAGCGCCTGGACCTCGTCCCAGCCAAAGGCTTCGGCGTGCATTTCCGACAATGCATCGTTCAACCCTTCCTCCTCGCCGTCGAGGGGACGATATCGCTCGCGTGCCCAAAGCTGGCGTGCCGCCTCGGGCCGTAAGGTACCCAAGGAGGTCAGACGGCGGACATCGCGAGTACGCGCCAACGCATGGTCGTCAGGCACGTGAACCAACATCTCATCCAGCTGGATCCCATATGTATCGCATACCTGGGCGGCAAGAACGAGAAGAGCATCGTAGTCCGCCTTGCCCCGGTGCGGGGAGTAGATCACATGCAAGCCAGGCGCCACCTCACCTAGACGGATGCGCAGGATATCCACCCCAGCGTGAGCGGCAGCGTGAAGCCAATCCATCACGCTGGCCAGAAGACGGCGCAGGAGGTACGTTTCTCTTCGCACGAAACCAATCCAGCCAAACAGGCTCGCCATTGAGGAAAGCACATCCACTTGGTCCCGCGCCTTGAGCGCCGGTACAGAAAGCGTCAGCGCTTGGCGCGCAGCCGCCGCTATCTCGTCCCGCCGCACACCAGCATCGAGGGACCATTGGATGAGGCTGGCCTCATCTGGAGCTGGGCCGTCGCCTCTAAGGAGAAGAGGGGTACCTCCATAGAGAAGCTGGTCAAAGCACTCGCCGTTCCATCCACGGCAGCTCCAGATGGCCAAAAGGAACCGTGAGTACTGGACACAGGCAGTGGCATGGATGAGTGGGTGGGAAAGTCGGTGGGCGAATTAGAAGAAACAGCTTTGGCTGGCGCTAGAAGACAGACAGCGGAGAAAGACATTTGGCATAGATGCTGATGGCCACCGTGTAGCCTTGGCAATGCTTTCCCATGGCAAACCTTCATAAGGCAAGTCGGCCGTACCATCCTTCTCCTTTTCGCGCTTGGCTTGCTCTTTGTCCTTGTCCTTGCCGACAGCGACGGTAAGCGGGGTAGCCTGGAAGTTGAGGTGAGCAAGACGCATTCAAGATAGGAAGAAAATATAGGATACTTACCCTTTCCTCCACACCCTTGCCCAAGCGGGCCATCAGAGCGCGTGTCACAGCCCAGCCTTCGAGGGCTGAAGCAAACCAGACTGCATCGCGGCCACCAGCTAAGGAACGTTCTTTCCCCATCCACTTCATAGCCAAATCGTAGTGCGCCATGGCGTTCCACAGGTCGCCTGAGAGGAGATACACTCGGCCACGATCTTGGTGTGACGTCCTTCACCCTGCGGACCGGAGCTGCCGGTAGTGGTTTTACGCCAGGCGGAGCTGATGCGTTTGGGCGCAATGCTCGGGGGACGGGAAAGGTTAGTCGAGGAGCTGGAGACAGAGATGGACCGGGCAAACTGAAGCGATTCCGGCTGTTGGCCACCACCCATGGCCTTGATGGGGGTGCCGGACGATGGCTCAGGTTTTCCGGAAAATGAGAAAAGGGACGAAGCGCGGTCCCACGTCCCACTGCCACCCGAATTGCGTGTATCAGGCGCAATGCCAAACAGTTTCCCCCACTTCTTCGGGCGTCTGGGGCGGTGAGGCAGTTGGGTGCTGGGAAGTAGTCAGCAGCGACGACAGCCACCATCGAGCGTGTCGCGTGGCGTTTCGAGCGGGACACCCTTGAGTGTGTCCACCATCTCCTCTAGCTGATCTAGCAGGGCCGAGATGACATCGGCCAATGCGGTCTTGACGTGGTGACGAACGTCCTTACCGTCAGCACGGTGGGCAGGGATGACGAGCAGTTCGTCCTGGCGTGCTTGTCGTTGTCGCCATCTTCTCCACCGCCTTCGCCCATCCCGCTCTCGGCCATGCCAGCACCCAAGAGCTGGGCATGGAGAGCCTGCAGTTTAGCTCGCTCGGCAGAGGAATTGGGATCGTAATCGCCCTTGGTGGTCTTCGTCTGGCTGCGCCAGGCGCCGGTGGTGGAGGAGGCTTTCCATGGATTCTCGGAGTCGCTTTTATCGTCAGCATCACCGCCATGGCCATTGGCCTCGCCCTCCCCCGATCCATCCGCGCCCTCGACGGCACCCAAGTCGCCTGCGGGTCAGAGGGCGCAGCGACGGGCTGGGCAGCATCGAAGGCTAGAACACGATGCATCAGAGCTCCGGGATGGGCGCGCTTGAGCTCTTCGACGGCGCCCGCGAGTGATCCAGCAGAGTTGTCCTCGTCGGCGGAGGCGTGGTGGTCGTCGGCCAGGGGCGCCGGTGTAGCGGTGGCGAGGCCCACGACGGCGAGCACAGTGCGGGAGAGGGCAAAGGGGGCGAGGAAGGCATGGGCAGGGTCGTAGGAGGTGGCAAAGCTGATGTGCACCTCGCCCTTGCGCGCCAGCGCACTGCCGGGGGCGACGCTGGCGCGTGGCGCGCACTCCGTGGTAGGTCCGCCAGGCGCAGCGTGCCAAAGCGACGCACAAGCGAGGCCCAGTGCTCAAACTGCCGGTCCGCAGCCCCGCCGCGCCCCACCGGTGTCAGCAGCACCCGCAGCTTGGCCGGCGCCGCAAACGACACATCCCCCGTCAAGTCACTGAGCGGCGGCGCGTCCATCGTCCAGTCAGTCCCGTCCGCAGCGATGGGGTTGGCGCGCACGCTGGTGGGCTGCCCTGGGCCTCGACACCAACGTGGAGCATCCAGCCCACCGCGCCCGCATTCTTATGTAATCGCCCTCACCCCCACCCGGTGTGCTTATCATACTTCGCATGTCACGTGTCACACCTCTTCCTCACATTGCAATACGACGGAACAGCGATGCCTCAGGTTGGTCGAAAAGGCCGTGCCCCACACTAACAAGGGAGGGCGTAACAGCCATCGTTAACAAAAGCCCTTGTTGTACCTCTGATACAACGTGCCAAAGTTGATGATGGCGAAAAGTAGAACATCTTATTGTGGGAGGAGAGGAGCATTTCAACAGGCGTTTCTGCCATGTCGATATGGTGATGAAAAAGAAACGATGGGGTGAGAAGCATGTTGATTATCCAAAGGAGACATACGAGAGTGGTCGCAGGCAGTGAGTGAATGTGTATAGAGGGAGTGACAAGAGAGCGAAAAAGGTGAGAGAATTGAGCCTCAACAACAACAAAACGATCACAACTTGGCGGTCGGAGTTGAGTTATTGCCAGTGACAATGTCCTGACTCAAAGCGATGAGCAAGTCTTTGGTCGCGTCCATCCATTCCTGTGCGTGACGCTGTTCATACCACTTGGGAATGGTAAGTTGAAGTTCAAGTTGGTCGCGGAATGTCCAGATGTGCAAGAGAGAGTGACCCGAGGTCATGCGGATGTTACACCAAAATCGTTGGTGGTCATCCGCACCGCACCATCTTCCAACTCAGAGGGGAAGGGTGCAGCTTTGCCCTTGTCCAGTGGCCCCGGGGAAGAGACATAAATCGCGCCCGACCCATATTCTGGCGCTTGGGCCGGGTTGAAGGGGACCAAAGCGTCTTCGTACATTTTCTGAGCCAGGTTCAACCCCCACAGCGGAACGGGACGGTGGGGGGCCAAGTCGGCCCATTGACGTTTATACACCTCCCGGGCCAATTGCAGCACGTCGGTGCCATGGTTGGGAGCATGGAGAATCTGGACCGAGTTGCCAAAGAAGGGAATGGGCCTCAGGGTCCGCGATACGGTGCTCAGAAAGCCAGCGGCGTCGGTTGACGACATTGAGGAACACGTGGCGCCGCTCTTCCTCCGAGGGAGGGGAGAACGTCTTGAGGGTGTGCATCGCACATGCAATGATGAACGGTGTGACGCTCAATCCCGCCTTCTTGACAGCCTGGATTAGATTCTTGGTTTCAGGCTGGGTCAGACGGACGTTGGCCTTCTTGCTCGGACCACTCGATACAGCGGCCCAATTAGGGACCGTGGCGTACGGGAGGTTGAAATGGGGCTCGTCCACCTTGGCCATGTGCGCCGTAACCTCAGCGTTGGCATCGGCCACCTGATCCGGGGTGAAGGCACCCATATCGTCGTGCACCGCTTGCTCCGTAGGGATGGGGAGACGCCGCACTTCTTGCCCCCATTGGCGGCTTGGCAGCTTGTTCTGAAGCGCATCCGAAAGTGCTTGCTGGAACCCTCGGAACACCATGCAGATACCCTGGATATCGTACGCAGCGTGGCGGCAGTGGATCCCAACTGAGAACCCACCGTCCTCTTTGGGAGCAATGGTGAAATGCGCAGAGTACTTGTGGCTGTACCGCTCACTCAGCTGCACATCAAGCGCCTCTTGAACCGCTTCGGTCCCACCACTGGGGAGGTAGACAAATGTATCCTTCAGCCATTCGGTTTGGTTCGATGATAACTGTAATCCGGGTAGAACCAAATGCCATCCTCATAATTGCCCTGTTGGAAAACGTGTCAGTTATCGTATGATTCTCGGATTTGGTATGACCGCGGGCGAATAAAAAGGACAGTAGGAGGGACATACATTTTCTCTACACCGATGATGGGATGACGGAATAGAGTGTCCGTCCAAGCCGCTGACAGCGCTTTGGGCGAAACAGACTGGTTGACCGCAAACTCGAAGCGGACGCCAAAGTCTAGACAGCCATCCTCCACTTCACTTTGCATGAACTGGGTCTTTTCCGCTGGAGACGGGGAGCGCAGCCAGCCTCCCGCAGTAGGATCGGCCACCCAAATGGGGTGGGGTCGCAGCTGTTGGCAGGGACTTGGTTCATCACCAGAGGCGTGGGAGGGGGCTGCACCGAACCAATTCTTCGTGGGGCGATGACAGGACGACGACCGGCACTGGAGGTGGACACCATCCGCACCAACGGCTGCGCCAATAACGGGGCAACAGGTTTGGCTTGGAGCGTACGGAGGGCCAGACGAGTGCTGCGCTGAAGAGCCATGGTTGGAAGACGGATGGGTGGTAAGGAAAGAAGGATACAAGTCGAGCGAGGAGGGAGACAGGTCACATATATATATAGTGCTGCCGCACATCACGCGCACCGATATCGCTAACACTAGGGATGATGGAAAGATGCCACGCGGCGAGTATTAAAGTTCGGTTTGACATCTGTTCAGCAATCTGATTGTGGAGGTGCGGAGCGGGCGGGAGTTTGAATGAGTGTGGCGGGCACTGGTGGGAGCATCGAAGACCAAGTAGGTTCTGTCAGCAGATGGATCCAAGGCTCAGAACACGGTCAGCACACCAACGATCGCCAGAGGGTGAGATAGTCATCGACTGCTCACCGCTCCTGCCGCCGCCGATGGTGGTATCAATGATCGAAGGAGGTCGATGCAGGGTGTTACCTAATCCGCACCCCCGACCCTGTCCGAGAAATCAAACTGTTCAAGCGGCGGCCGTTTCAATTTCTGTCTTGCTTAGGCCCGCCCAATGCCGCACACTGCCCAGCTGCCTCCCTCCGCCATCCTCCGACGCCGCCTCCAGCAGGCGGCGTAAGCACCTCTTTGAATCTCGCATAAGCCACTCGCTATTGCTATTAGTATAGCAATGAACCGGTGGCGGCAACATAAGCGCTCCTTAGGCGCTCGCGTACACTCCTAATTAGCCGCTCAGCATACTCACCTCAACAGTACCTTCAGGCCTCAGGGCCTCAGCGTAGCGATGTCCTGATCCACTGTCACGAGGGGCCGCGCCACAGGGGGCTCTCCCGGTGGGGGGTTGGGGTACAATCCCTTAGAGACGATAGGTCGACTCGGCAGTTTCCGGCTTGGTCTAGTTAGTGGATACGGACGATGAGAGGCGTTTGGGGGCCGCTGCACGTGTAGCAAGGCTGCGTCTGCACCGGCTTGGGCTGTAGTAACGTGTCTGAAGCCCCGGGCTTAGGGATGGGAAGAGGCAGTGGCGGTCAAAATACTGCCTTAACTGAGACTGAGACCGGATAAAGACAGGAAATCGACGCGGCTGAAGGAGGGTTCGCACGACTGGACTGATGGAGAGCCGGTGGGCAAGGTCGGAAGAGGAGTCAGGAGCTGACAAAAGATGAGGCTGCCTGTACTGAATCAATTGGCTGGAAAACGGCAGGAGTTAGCCAGAATAGGCGGGACAGGACGAGAGGATGGACTAGAGTGAAGACGAGAATGGAAGGTGGGGGAAAGGATCCCCATCAACAAGGGGTACAGGCAATATAAAAGGGAAAACGGATACAAGAGGGGGCGTAGAGAGGAAGACACTTCAAACGAGTCGTTGGTCGCCGCGAGCGTGACCGAGAAAAAGGAAAAGGAAGCGGGGACAGAGTGACAGTCGTAGCAAAGATACTAGAAGCTCGGTGGCCTTATTTAGGCCAGCCGACTTGGACTTGGGCGGGGGGACTATTGTCGCGCGGACTGATGCATGGTCCCTCGGGGCCACCGTACCTAATTTAACCAACCGTCATCACTCTTTTGGTTGAACTGCGAAGCACGCTCCACCAGTGGACATGTGCGGAACAAGGGCCTTAGCTTGGATCGGACAATCTCGGGTCCAACGCAGCCCGTAAAAACATCCATCTGTGGCTATGAAAACTGACCTCATTGGATACTATCCACAACCCGTGTTATATTGATGATCTCTTCATCTGTCGGGGGGCTCGCAATCCCCCCCCCCCCCCCAATGCACTTGAGCGATGGTCGAGATGATCAGTGCGGTGCCACACTGGTGTAGTGGCGGGTCACTCACACCATTCTGTCATCTGCTTCTCCATCCCTTGATGTCTTTACCGAGCTCGCCCTCCGGGTTTGAAGACCACAGTGACCACGATGCCACCATTCCATAATACTATCTGACCTCCCAAGGTTCACTCCCACGTGTGGACCAATTCTCTCTACCCCATACCCACACACCTCCTGGCTGCTAGGCCTCAGCATCTCTAGTTCTTGGCTGCTGACAATAACATGGACAAAGCAGGATAGTTCAGCTCATTCTTATCGATTCAACTTGTTGAGCCTAGTCTCTTTCTTTCCCCGAAAGGGAAAGGGGAATCGCCATTGTACCGGTCAGCCGTAATTGCGCATTCGGAGTGGTGACGCCGCAACGACGGCTCAGGGGAGGAGGTTGCTAAAGTTTAGCCTTGGGAGCCTGCTCTGCCTTGAGCTGGTCCCGGAGGATGCGATGCAGAATCTTGCCCGACGGGGACTTGGGGATGGCATCGATGATGCGCACGCCTCCCCTAAGGCGCTTGTAGTACACCACCTTGCCATCCACGTATGCGCGTACATCCTCCGGCACGCTCTTGTCTCCCTTGAACTCGGGCTTGACCACAATGTACGCCAATGGGTACTCGTCCGACTTTTCCTCCACGTACAAGGGCACCACCGCTGCATCTGCGACCTTGGGATGCGTGAGCAGATCGCCTCTAGCTCCGACGGGGCCACTTGCCTTCCGCCCACTTTGATTACTTGCTTGAGCCGTTCCTCGATTGTCAGCCGACCTTGGCGGAAGGAACCGAGGTCGCCGGTGCGGTACCACCCTTCGGGAGCGAACGATTCGGCATTGGCCTGGTCATTGTTCAGGTACCCTCGGAAGATTGTGGGTCCACGCAACCATACTTCGCCCGATAACGTCGCTCCATCAGGACCTTCGCCCTCGGTCAGTCCCACATCCTTCCCTTCGTCATTCACCAGGCGCACTTCCAGCCCAGGGATCAAACGGTTGGCGCTACCTCGGTTCCCATGCGCTGCACTAACTTTGGGGTCGTCCATGCAGACCAAGGGACTGGCTTCGGTCAACCCGTAACCATTGGCAATCTTGAGATGGGAAAGCGCTTTTCGACCTCGGACACAAGCGCCGACGAGAGTGGCGCCGCACCCGATTGCACTGCAACAAGGGAGCGAAGGTCGTACTTCTCCACATCGGACTTTGGCCAGGAGGAGTAGGATGGGAGGAGCAACCGAGGTCCACTCCACCTTGAACTGCTGAATGGCCGAACAAAACTTGGCCAGCGAAAACGAATCGAGCACGACACACGGCGCACCAATGTAAAAGGTGTGATGCACATGGAATGTGAGGCAAAACACATGTTGCATCGGAAGAACCGCCATGGTCATCGTGCCAGCCGAGAGGAAAAGCTTGGTGATCTCCGTCATGTAAACACAGCATGAGGTCATATTGGTATGGCTCAGGATTGCGCCTTTGGACCGGCCCGTCGTTCCCGACGAATAGGCGATGAAGGCAGGCGTGTTTTCCGGATCGCGAATGGGAATGGGTGCAAGCTCCTGTTGATCCAATAGGGTGCGTAGATCCTTTTCACCGCCTGCCCCCTGAGCCAACACATCATCGTCGGACAGGAGCCAGACCGTGTCCGGCGCATTGGCGCGTGGGTGGCCGATCTTCTCCAGGGCTGTACGCACAGCTACGACCGATGCATCCTGCGGCTGGACCAAGACGTACTTGACCGCAGCATCGGCAAAGGGGTGGGAAAGCTCGTCAGAGGTATACGCTGCATTGAGCGGCACCACCACCACGCCCGCAGCGAGGCAGGCATGCACAATCACCGGGTACAACGTCGAGTTGCCCGCAACAAGCGCGACAGTATCCCCGGGAGCGAGGTTGAGCTTGTGCACCAATGCATGGGCAAAGCGGTAAGAGGTGGTGTGGATTACCTCGCCGCGCGTAAGCACCTTGCCATCCGAGGCGCGGATAAAGGCCGGGGCCGAGTCTGGGGCGCCGTTGGGGTTGCTGTGCAGCGTGGCGACCAGATTGCCACGGGGCAACACGGGGGTAGGGAAGAAGCTGGATCGCAGGGTCTGAGGTGGCATGGCCGTGGGTTGGGGAGGAGGGGGCGCAGGATGGATGGGGAGAGGGGGGAGGTGAGGACCTGCGCCCTCTTTATCCACTGGGCGAAGCAAGGGACGACGCGGGCGGTGGCTTTTTCATGCGCCCCCGCCGGGCCAGCAGCCAGCCAGCGGGATTAGTGTGAACGTTGTCAACAATCAGCTAGTCGCTGGTGACGCAGTCGCAAGTGCTAGTCACGAGCACTAGCACTGGCACTAGCACTGGCCACTCCACTAGTCCGCCAGTCAGGCCCTCCGCAGATCTCAGACTAGCCAGGTCAGAACCTAAAAATGCCAGCCCCAGCGTCCCGCCCGCCACGCATCCGGCAAGTGTCCGCCACCGGCCCTGCGGGATCCAAGCAGCCACTGCAGCTCAGCGCCCAGCGCCCACCGCCCACCAGCGGCGGTCTCATCGATCATCGGTCATCGGTTATCCCTTCTTTCACGCGGACGTCGCCCACGCCCCGCCGCCTCAGCCTTAGTTTATTGTTTACACAAGCATCCAAAGCAGATATAGTCGTGTTCCTCCTGAGGCCTGACCCTGACATGTGACACGACTCCTCTCCTATGGACGACACAATGGGAACCAACACTAATAAGTCTTTGCCTTTTATCATCCAAGTCAACGTGGATCTGGTCGCCCACAGCCCGCCCTCAGGCACACCGACATCGTCCTTCGAATTGCCGCCGGGGTGTGAACATGTGAACACAGGCTGAAGAAGCCGCCACCATTGTTTTGACCACCAGTTGGTACTCCGTATAGGCAAAGACACCGTGGGCACTTCCATAGGCTGGATCAATAAGGCATAGGCAACACAACGAAGAAAGGGGAAACCAATCGAGATCAGTGGCTCCCCCAAGAATCAGCACAGACCATTCCCACACTCCGCCAGGAACGGAAACTTATTAGCCTGAGAGCCTGGAACCTTACGGTTCCTCATGTGCAATGCAAAACACCATCAACCGCCTGCTCCCTGCAGTGTTGGTCTTCTGCAAAATGCCCAAGGTCCAGGATAGAGGTTCTCCGCCCTCAGCTAAAAACGCAAAATAAGGCTTGCGAGCTTGAGGGGGAATCTTACACCGAAAACGAGAGACGCTTAGATCAGGAAACTGACGTCCAGATCCACCGCGGAGGCTCAACTGAGGGCTTACTAGCGCGCTTCTTGCGTCCAAGACCAGAGACACCAAATAATTGAGAAGTTATCGACTCACCAGAGCTCCGTCCCAGCTCCAACGGCACCCTCTTCGTCTACCCGCCAGAGCCCCAGATGGCCGACCGGATTTCCACGTTTCAGAAGGCGGTCCGGTTGTGTCGGACCACAGATTGACAGCAAGACGACCACCATTGTCTGGGTCGATTACCTTCCCACCCATATTAACATCATCCAGTCCGTTCTGCGGAACAACCCACAAATCCACTGTATCAAGCTGCCCTGGGCTGGGGTCAAGTGTATGCGCCTCCTGATCACCTCGGATTTGGGGAAAAAGAAGCTCTGGACATCGGGCAAAGGTGCATCTGCTCAACCGGGGCAGAGCATGCGCTGGCGCTGGCGTTGGCTATGCCTTGGCGTCTTCCCTTGCGCGCCAAGGAGACCAGGTGGAGTGTCCCGACTGGCTCTTCCTCTTTAGTGCCTAAGTGCTTCTCGTTGACGAGGGAGGATCACACACAAGATTATGTTACAGCTGAGGCAGAAACTGCACTAGTCGCTGCCACCAACCCGTCTATAGTCACTACATTAGTCGCGAGCCGGATTGCATAACACCCCAAAGCGATGAAGTGAAGCAACAGACTGAGCAATTGGGGTTATATATTTCGACGAGCATTTTGAAAACAAACGCACAAGGAATTGAGCGCTCTCTTCCCTACGTTAGGTCACGTTAAAAGCACCAGTAAGACACAATAGAAAGGCAAACTTCCAGGTGCTAGAGGGCGACTTGGGAGCACTCGCGATCCTATGGATCAGCTGCAAAGCAGCCTTCAGACAAGGCGTGAAGGCAAGTGGTGAGCCACAAGTCTTCAAGCAACGTCTGAAGGGAAGGAGAAAGGAGAGAGAGAAGGGAGATGGAGCGAGCAGGCGTGCGCAGCCTGCGAGCGGAACGCTTCCGCTCGGCTAGGCGAGCGTCACCGATCCATTGAGGGTCGCGCAGGAGAACCCTAGCAGTACCCTCAACACCAGCATGGGTCGTACGACCGAGGAAAGACGTGCTCAACCTTTTTGCTTCGGCGCGGAGAGGTATCCATGGCATGGCGCGACATAATCAAGATAGGAGGTATGTCTTAGAATAGGGGAAGGCGGCAGTCTCGCCACGGCCTGGCCCACACCCAAATGCGATTTGAGCATTGCGCACAGCCCCCGTCCTATGTCCAAGGCCACATTCCATCCCTGGCAAGGAATGTCGTTAGCAGGGGGAAACATTGCTACAGAGAATGATTGGCTCGACCGTACTCAACCCTTGGCCTAGGACGTGCAAGGACAGTGCTAACGAGTCGAGCAGGAGAAAGGGAGAACATTTGACGTACCAGAAAGACCTGCCATGGAGAGGATAAAACACCAAAGCATAGCGTTGCGACCGCTGTGCCATGCCCGTGGGACATTAACGCAGCCCCAACCACCAAGATACCGTAAGCAACAAAGTCCATGGCTGCGGCGCGGACCCATCCAACCCAGGGTACCAAAGAGAGGAAAACGAGCCCCCTGCCCGCCACAAGGTACGCAATCACCGTTTGCCCTGCGTGTGAGGAGTATCAAGAAACTGTGTCAAGCCCGATAAGAGGGCTTTGGCCATGAACTGCTCGAAGTAACCGAAGATGAAGACGCCCAATATCGCACCGAGTGGATAGCGATGGCCTGGTTCAAGCAGGCCCCCGGAGGACCTGGACGGCGGTGAGGTTGGCGATGAGGACATTCAAAAGGCGATGATGGAGATGGTGGCACTATCAAAGCGCAGAAACGCTGCAGCACAACTTGAGCTATTGGGGGGTTTTATTTAACCGGGCATCATGCATCACATGTCCCAGGGGCGGCAATCTGACGTCATGCACGTCATGCATCATGCATCATGTGCATCATGCTGTGTCAGTCACCGGTCACCGGTCACATGTCACATGTCACATGTCGTCAGGGGCTGCGCTTAGGGGCTGTGTTTGGCTGTGCTTGGCTGTGCTAGGGAGGGCCCATGCTAGAGTTACGCCGAGTACGTAGAGCAGGCACCACACATCAGTACTGCTCCTCCGCACTTCGTTTGCCCAACCAAAACAGGTAAGGATCCTTAGCTCAGTGGCAGAGTGTTACTTTCCGGTTAAGCCCGAGAGTTATGGTAATGGTCGTCGGTTCGACCCCGGCAGGATTCGTTTTTTGTCTAAAATCCACCTCTCCTCTCTTTTGTCCGACTCTATCCTCCTTTTGGGCAAGCCCCAGTGATATATACCATCATGGCGCCATGCCTTGCTATATGCTGATGGCGCTGATGTTGGCCCCTGGTCGCTTGTCCGTGTTCGCGAACACTACTACCGTGTACCGTTTTTCTTCTTTTCTTCTCGTCCGCTTTATACACTCCAAAATGCATAGACACTATCCTACTGTTGTGAAGTGCATGTGAGAGAGAGACTGTGATGGACTGAGAACAAAATATACAAAAGTACGTAGTACTGATATCGCATCGCCCCCGTGTTTTGTGACAAAAGGAGACAAGTCCCAGGCAGAGAGTGTGGAAGGGGCACAGTTTCCTGGCCCAATGAAGCAGTGCCTCATACAAGACATATGGAAAGTCTCGATATTAGTAACCCCCCAACTGGGTGGGGCAATTGCCACCCCTAGCAGCCATCCAGGTGTGCATATAGTACCCCTCATGGTCTCCCCATTGCAAGGATAAGTCGTATGCGACAGAATCAGCACCGTTCACGTTTTCTTGGCCAGGGTAGAACATCCACTGCAACAAATAGAGCAAAAATGCAAGAGTGCATAAGGATTTTCAGTCAGAAAAGAGCTCTTCCACACGCGAGTTTATACTCCCCCCCCCCTGTTTTTGACCACCCGGTTTCTCACCTGGGCAGCCCAGGATGACGGTGCGAGCGCATGTGAGGGGGAAACGGTAGGGGGAGGGAGATAGGGAAGCCGGGACACGTACGCTGGTCGAGTTGGCAGGGTTGATCCATACTTCCCCTTGGGGGTGACGCGCGCCAAAGGCATAGGGCACCACATGCGGGACCCAATCCTGACCGTTGGTAACGTGGTTGAACTTGCTGGGCCCAAAGAGAGAGTCAACGTAATCGGCCCAGGCTTGGTTCCCCACCCGCGGCTGACCGACTGATGTGTGTGTATATGGATTAGGCAGTGGTCAGTATCAGGTCAATGGTGGGACTTCCATTCTTCTCGCTTGTTGCTCTTTGCAATGAAATCTAGAGCAAAGGCGGAAAGAATGATGAAAAGAGAAAACGTACAAGTGATAACCGTGTTGGCCTTGTTGCCAAACGCAACAGCTACCAGTTGTGCAATGGACGCGCCGAGGGAATGGCCAACAATCGTCAAGTTGCGCCCGGGGTACTGTTGTTGCGCTTGAGAAACCATCGACTGGACCGAGTCCCAAATATCAAGGAACGCATTTTGGAACCCTCCATCAACCAGGGCGCCATCTGCGACCCCCTGAGTACCCAAAACGGGATCGGGCTCCGTCCACAAGAAGTCCACATCGTGCCACAGGCTTTCGAGGGCACTGCTGTTGGTGCCCTGGATGGCAACGACGATTCCAAGCGAATCAGAAACGTACACCAGACTTTGCTGCTCGTCCATTCCGTCACCAACATGAGAAAGCAAGGTTGCATCCCCGATTTTCGTCCCGGCATTCAAAGAGAACCAGTGCAGTAGCACCCTTGGGCCAAAGCAGCCGCTTGGGTGTACCATGCAACCGGGAAGGGGAGGTCAGGTACGCCAGGGTCGGTCGACTTGCGTGCGACTGTAGTGGTAGACACTTGGCCGCTCACGTCGGTCAAGTGATCCGTGCCCCCCAGGACTCGGGGCGGGAGACTTGGTGTGGCATGCCGCGCGGCTGTAGGGGAGCCGCACTCGCCAGGGTGGCAAGAGCCAAGAGCGAAGAGATGGTGAGCTGCATGGGGGTGCGGACAGTGGGGCAGATGAAAGTAGGAAGAGAATCCGTGTGCTACTGATGAAGATGGAAAGGTCATCAACACACAAGAGTGCACTTTATATCGTTTGCCGATGGTGTGGATGTCCGTTTTTGTCATTATTGTGGTGCGAGGCTCTTTCGTACGTAGCCCCTACTCCCCCTAAAGCTTGTATCATCGTATAGATCGATTAGGACCATCTGCACGGGGGGAACGTGGGCTGTGTCCAAGATAGAAATAACAGTGGCTTTTCGGTTCAGCGCTTAGGCTTAGGACTTAGCGCTCATTTTGAAGAAGGTGTGTGTGAACGACAACCACATCATATGATCGCTATACATGCGGTGGATGCTCTCAGAGTTGGTTTCTGCTCAAAGCGTACTATAGCAGCAATCGTGTCCGTAACATACTCCAAAGGCATGCTGTCTGCCCCTCAACTTTTACCACATATACATCGCCGCATGCGGTCCCTTGCATTTCTAACTGAATTATATACCACAGATGCCCAAGCATGGTGGCATGGTTTTGGTAATGAAGCTAATACGCATTGTATTCTATGATTAACTATAGTGTTTGGGCACTCTTGATATTGATTCGCGGGCCGCATGCACCGGTTATACACTGGCGTGTGGAGTATGCGATTTGTGGTTCGATGGAGAACACAGATGAGAATAACACGCCGTATTCTAGCGCACCCCACAAAAGAAACGGATAGGCGAAATGGTGTGTGGTCTGATAACTTAGCATATGAAAGGCAACGCGTGAAAAAGGCATCAACAACAAACGACGTTAGATGATGTGCAATGCGATAGGCATGAATTTTGTTACATTTTATCGACAACCCTGTACGAAAATTGATGTGTGTGTACACAGAAATCAAGCCACATAGCCGGGTATTTTTTGATACGTATGTGGACATCGAAAAGCCACCTATACTTACCAGGGAAGTGCGGCATCCTGTGGGCGTCTATTAGCATGTTCAGTTCGGCAAGGAGAGAATGTGAACGGAACATGGTGCCGCTTCCATGAACCCCAAAACAAATAAGGAAGAGAGAAAGAGGAGGTGGGTGGGATGTGGAATGCGCTGTGCTGCGAGATGTCTCCCGCGGTATGCGGTTATCGAGTTATCCAGGAGTGTCTTGGCTGTTGGGGATGAACACCTCGTGTCTGCCATAAAATGCATTATGAATTATCCGTGACTGGCATGGCTGCCCCCCTGTTTTTCGCGGTCTGCACGCACGTGCTCTTCTCCACGTGATAGCCATCAGCGTGTGGTGCAGACGAAGGAGGTGATGCCACATGTCAGGAAGTATATATATGCCATGCATTTTGCATATGCCAAATGGTTGAAAGCATATGCACCGCTGGCGCAGCAGTAGCTAGCACCAGAGTAATGAACGTGCCCTCTCCCAGCTTCCTGATATATGATCCCCCCCGTAAGATTGGTTCACCCCACAGGGGGGCCTGGCGTGGTCTTTCCTCTTCTGAGGCTGATGTATCGCAGGTGCGAACGGTGACGTGTGACGTGTGACGCGTGACGCGTGGCGTTTGACGTATCCATGTGACATGTGATGTGGCATGTGACACAGCACGTGGCGCTGCATGTTTCGGCTGGTCGGCGGGCCCCACAGTGCCCCAGTAGGCCCCAGTTTATTTGGTGCTTACAGAGCGGCCTTGTCAGTCAGCCAGTCACTAGTCCGCATCATTATTCAATGCCTGATGCATGATGGCGGCTGCGTGGGCCTCTCTTCGAGATCGGAGATCGGATGTCTGATGGATCTGATGCGCCGCATGTGTGGGCCGCCGCAAGACAGGTTTTTGCGGGTCGCGTCGAAATAACGGTCGTTTTCGACCCACACTTATCGACTGGGATCCACAAGCGTCCGTGTGGGAACTTGCTATGCATATGTATTCTCCACATGGGTCTCCTGGCTACCGTCGTGAAAGAATGGCACCGCCAAAAAGCTGATTGTCGGAGAAGCACACGATATAACGAAAAAGCTTTGCCATAAAGGAAGAGCTAATCAGCGAGCTCATGCGCTCTTTCTTCTCAAAACCTGCTCACATGTCACATCTGTGTGCTCAACAGCTAGACTTATGACGAAGAGAGACGCGCGGGTACTATATATGTCACCACTGAGGAGGATCGAGGCAAGAAAGATGTTAATAGAGGACAGGAAGAATAGACTGAAGAATATCATGAAGAGTCACGTACGTTGCAGACGTTCAACGCTCACATTTCTATCATGCTAATAATTCGTATCCACTCGCGCCACATCCGATTTTTGGAAGTGATCGAAGAGCGGAAGAGCCAGGGGGCCCTGTCCTGAATGTTGTCGACTCCGCTGAGCCTCTTCTGACCCCAACTGACGCGCCCTCTTTGCTTTCTTGTGCCCGCCCGGTCCACTTCTGTATGCCTATAGATCCATATGTCGGAGAGGCCAAACTGTGTGATTGACGACGGCCGAGCCCTTCTCCCTGTTTTGGTTAGGTATTGGAGGCACCAACTTCCCGTACGGGTCCATATATGTCCTCAAGTCCTGTTGGTCAGGTCCCTGATCCATCGGCGCAGGTATCAACCAGAAGGGCTATCACAGGTTATATGAAACGTGTATAAATCCTTTTTCCAGAAAACTAAACCGCTGCGAAAACGGTGCGCAGACGGACCAATTACGAGGTTCGGCAAGATGGGCGCAATGTGGGTACGGATAATTGTGGCGTTTGGGGCCCCTTCCATGTGCGGCTGCGATGGATGACCGTAGCTTTGAAAGCATCCTCAATTATCACTAATGTCAAATCGTAGTACACTATATTACGGGGCAGAGTTAACATCTGTGCTTCATCGATGAGAGGGTTGCGAAATGTGGTGCTTTATATTCGAAAATAACCCGATCGCCTCATTCACACCAAAGGGCCAGAGCGAAGGGGGAACCTCGAGCTGTGGCGGTGGTTCCTCCTATCCCCTAATTACAGATTGAGGGGATGCCGGTGATGAGACCTGGAGTCCCGATGGCCCTCGATGATAATGCAATCGCAATCGCACTGGTGGTGGCGGTGGTTAAACTCGAGGACACGCCTAGCGGATCATCGAGCAGCGAGTTGCCCCCAGGGGCAAGGCTGCCGAACAAGGAAAAACAGGAGAGAGAAAACCGGAACTCCTAGGCCTGAGGAGGAACTGATGCGGCGTTGGCCAAAGCACGAGCCACCCGATGGCTCAACATGAGGGGAACGTGATTTACGTATATATATCGCACAGACACGCTGACTCTCTTATTCAATTCACAACTGAATATGCGTTGAAATCCGGGAATGCATATAGCTGTTCTGTGCGCCACACTCGCGGTATATAATAGGACGGTCACAGTGTCCTCGATGCTTTGGAGAATCCCCCAACCCCTGCAATCCCTGCAACACACCTCGGACCCTCTTCATTATATCACCATCAACTGCAATGCTCGACCGCTTTCCATTTGAGATCCTTCTGCAAATCGCCACCAGCGGCCACCTTGCACCTCGTGAACTCATCCACCTGTCGTGGACGTGTCTTGGTGCGCGCACAGTTCCCTCCTGTCCCCCCACGCATCGCCTTGCAGGGGGGAACGACATCTGTAGTATCCAGGACTCAGTGTCGGATGCGCTAACTCTCTGTGCTCATCCCAGGCCTCCATGCTATCTTGCAAGACGAAACGCTGTGGCATCATGTCGCTTTACTTCTTCTCCATCTTCCATCCATGGCCACCACTCTCCCTCAGGCCCCATCAGTGTGCCGGTTTTGAGGTTGCACGCGCACGTGGCAGGGACTGCTTGTTGCTTGTGAGATGCTGGAGGAAGAGTTTGGGTGGACCATGACCGGAACCTCTCTGCTCACCAGCAAACCATCCCCCCTCCCCAGCAGATGACTAGGGATCCATTATTTTGGGGACGACGCCCTCGGCAAACAAACCCCGATCCATCTCCAGCCCCGCATCTTACTACGGTTCTCCCTCGTGCCCAGTGCGATACAATGGCTGGCCTGTGTGGGCAGGCTAAATTGCCCATACCCACGTTTGCCCCGGCAACCGTTATGCACCAGCGCCGGAAAATTAAAGAGTTTGACGATCCCCGATTCCACCAAATTGAGGACATAGCTGTCATGAAGGATTATATGACTACTCACAATCCCGCGTCTTCTGGCGTTTCCGGGGGCCGGAAGGGAAACCCTTTACGGGGGATGGTGCAGGAAGAAGGCTGGGTCTTGCTGCGGTGGCTCGTCGAAATGCCCACGGCCACGGCGTTATCGAGCAAGGGTGGGTCCCAGTACCACCAGCAACGTGTGGTGGTGTATCGGACAAATGCATGCACCTCTGGAGGGTTTCGATCCGATGAATGCCACGAATTGGACGAAGCCTATGACGTGCTGTACTTCAAAATGAGATTTACGCAGCTGTCGTTCAATACCCTTACTTGTTTACGTTGTGCGTGGATCTTCATCCTAAAATGAGAATCGTGCGCACAAAATTTGTACCTGACCTGTGGGTGACTGGATCAATCTCATCAGGAGCTACTCACCGAATGACGACGACCAGGCTGAACTCAACACTTACAATCTCCTTTCCAGAGAGAGGAGGGATGAAGTGGCACTTCTGAAACGCGTCGATATAGTCGATCCTAGGACATGGATCGTTGGCGCTCATCATCTTAGCATCGATCGGAATTGGGCCTATGTTTGGAACGAACGTACGTGGATCGTTCTCGAACGTGCGACTGGCACATGCATCTTCAATGTTACCCAGCTCATGTCGGCCCAAGCCGGAGTGAAGATGTCCCGGTCCTATTTTACGCTCCAAGGCCCAGCCACCCCTCAAGGTCACTCGTTCCTGAAAATCGCGCCTACATTTCCAGATTTGGACGTAACACATCAACCTATGTGGGGGTTTACTTTCTGGCCCTCATCGGATACCTGGGTCTTTCTATTCCTCGAGAGCACGAGGCGCTTGATGGTGCGTCTAGTGCTGGTCAAACATTATCTTGCCATATTAGCCCCGCACTCGCTGAGCTCTGATCCGTGGATGGTGTTTTATTGATATCAGCCCACCACAGCGCTCCAAGGTGCGGCTGTGGAGCCTGTTTGAACGGAAGCAGATCTTAAGCCGCGTCAAATGCGATCTCTTATCGACGATGGCCGAGCTCTTTGCCTGTCTTGGTTCCCGACTGGCATGTGAAAGTGACGAAGGCACAAAGTCATCGCGGCGATTGGCCAGTACAAATCGTCGGCAGATTCTCCCTTTAGGCCCAGGCCTCTCTTGAAGCCGATCTTGTTGTTGGATCGATGCGAATGGTTTGGTGGATTGGAAGCATGCGTCACGGCCAGACGAGATTCGCGTGACCGACCTCCCCCTGCCTGCCATAATGGTGGATGCTTCGGAGCCTGAACCAATAGTGTTGGGCACGAACTTTTCCCTTGGGCCCATGTGCGGAGGGGACCAAGTGTTGAGCACCGTGCACTACAGTTCTCAATGGACGCCGTCCGCCTGCCTGCTCACACCGGCCAGTGCCACCGTCGCATTCAGCGCTTTTCTTCCATTATTGCAGGAAATACATCCACCGCAAGTACGTACTCTCTTTCCATTGCCAGCGCAACTGTGGTTAACCCCCGTATTGGATGATCGATGCAGGAGACACGGCTGAACACCATCCGCCGAAAGGTCAAACCTCAGGGCAGCGACGGACGCGATGGACTGGGCAAGGAAGCCATCCATCAGCCTTATGTGGTGCAGGTGCACTGGGACTGGGGCACGCGGGCACGCGATTGGCTGAGGACCCATTGAGTGTACTGAAACTGCGGTTTTGTTAGGGCGCTCCTGTTATCTCCGGACGTTGAGCCCCACATGTCGTAGACATCTCAGCCGGACACGCGTCAGCCTTGTTGACTATCGCGAAAGAGTCAGTCGACGCCTTATCCATGATGGATATCATCCCGGTCGCCGCCAAGGACGCATGGGTTCATCGGTACGATACTGTGTACCCATCGCGTCCAGCCGTGGCAGAATCCTTCCTACTGCGCCCGACTACGCAGCGTCAGCGCCTTTGAGAGCATGGCTGTGCATTAGTCTTTAACTCTCTAGAAAGTGCCCCGCATTCTGTTTATCCCTTCTGTGATGAGGCACTTGAGACCTGATTCCTTCTGTTGTATATACTAAGCAGCCATGTCTACTAAGGCTTGCTAGCTGTGATCCTTGTCGACCATATTGTCTCCTGTTTTGGTCTCCCCGACTACCCGTTCCTCTCTCGCTCTTACTGTTGTGTGGATGAATTGCGTGCTATACTGGTGACATGCGACCAGTGGCACTGCAGCAGTAGTTTTCTTATCTTTCTTGTTTTTACTCTTTGCGAATGGGAGCATTGCTCCTGTGGGAGCTATGCAGTAAATCTTATGACTTTACCACCTCCATCCCCACTTAGCTGCACAATACTTACACCTTCTACCACCCTTACGCTTACGAATTTACGACTTATTCCGTCGAGTACGCTGCAAGCCGTGGTTGCCCTCATCAGAAGCGCTTGCTCTTGAGTCTTTATAGCTCTGTCTGTTCCCGCCTACTACAGCGTTCCGAGTGTGGTAACGCTGCGATGAGGAACAGAGTAACTTGGGAGCTCCTGGACCCCTTCAACTGGTCTAACGACCTATGTACGCGGCTCCTACCTCGGAGGGTCTGTGAGCTGCGGCCTTCGCACGCAGGCAGCCACCCAAACTAAGTCGGATATATATAATCAAGGTAGGGCGCGAAGAGCGACGAAGAGAAGACCAGTGGCAGAGATGATTACTCCAGCAGTAAGAAAGAATTTAGTGCTTGACTAGCTGGTTGGGGGATCCGAGCATCAGAGCTATATTAGGGACAAGGAGAGTGGCATCTGGGTGTAGAGCACAGGGATGTCTGCAGGTGTGTGACAAGGATGGGTATGCACCTGCTTTGGCAGTCCTGACGTGTCTGAAGCCTTCGAGGCTCAGGGACGGGAAATGGAAGCAGAGGACAAACACTGTTAGAGCTAGGACTTGGCAGGGGCCGGATTCGCGGGGCTCGAATAGAAACCGACGCGACAAGACTGGTACTGAACTCGACGTGGCTAGAGGAGGGCTCGCCCGGCTTGACTGTTGGAAACGCTGAGAGCGGGGAGACGGGAGTTCAAAGGCGAGATCGAATGGCAAGGAGGAAACTAAGTGGAGACGAGGTTGTGGACAATTGCCTGGAGAAAAGGCAGATGTGGTGAACAGGAAAGGCTGAAGGCAGCGCAAATGAAAGGGGCAAAGATCCCCACCAACTAGGGGTCCAGGCTAGATCTAAAAGGAAAACCATACAATGAAGGGGTGCAAAGGGGGACATAGAAACGGGAGGTTGGATGCCACAGGCACAATGGAAAGAGAGAAACGGGAACGCGGCGAAAATTGTTGTATTGTTGTATTAATGATACCGACAACTTGGCGGTGGCCTCATTATGGCCACCGACTTCAACTTGAGCAAGGTGCGACCGGATGCGTGACCATCGGGGCCACCGCACAAGGTTTGACCAGCAACGGTCAAACTTGGTTGGAGTTGGGAGCGCGCTCTACTGGGTGTGGGTAGAGCAGAAGGACCTTAGTTCGAATCAGACCATCTTAGATCCGAGACGCGGCCCGTAACAATAGACAGCCTATTGCAGTAGTTGGTAGGCCATCAAAGCCGGGCAGTGGGATGTTCCTGCAGCCTCGTGGCAGGCCCTGCTTCTTCTACATCCGCCCGCTCAAATATCGGAATCGGCTCTCCTGCCACTCGTGCTGCCTCGCATTCCTCCCGGCGCGCTTCCTTCTCCTCCATCCTGGCACGGGCAAAGTCGATGGTACGGTGGCACAGTCGCACTTGACTCAGCAGGTCTGTGTCCACCTCCCCGTGCAAGACGTAGGCGAGCACGAACGGCCAGTAGACATCTTCTCGCCGGAGAACAACGCTGTCGGTGGTGATGGACGGGCCACCGTTAGTGCCGGGACGGAAGAGATGCACATGCCCTCCATAGGGCAGTACACCCTCGTCATACGGCAGTGCCGGATCGAGCTTGAGTGGGAGAGGCTGTGCCGCCGCATATTGGCTTGCCATCTTTTCAAACATGGCACTGGGTCCACAAATCCACAGAGATGATGATAAGTACACATTCTAACTCGCCAGCCATAGAGAAACGACACGTACTCCAGGGGAATCATATTGTCATCTTGGAACTGGAGTATGGTCAACGGGATGGCAGCCAAGTTGGCACGCATGTGGTTCTCATTCTCCTCTCGTGCCAGGCTAAAGAGCGGGTGCATCATCCTGGTAACATTACGGGTCAGTATTTGGCGTCGGTTCCTCAAATGTGTGGTAAGAGACACCTACCACTCATACCACTCCCACCCAGGGCTGGCAGGATAATCTACTCCCAGCCCAGCGGCAGAGGAACGGAAGACACCCTCGGTCATCATCCGCGGGCAATCATGTGTTGCCAAAAGTGCTTCACTGCCTCAGGGGAGGTGTGGGTGTGCATACGCCAGTGCGGGTTCGCCCCGCCCACAGTGAGGATGCGAGAGACGGTCTGGCCACGACCACCATGATTCGGCCTGAGAGTAAAGGCAGCGTCTTGGACAGCGGCCAAATGCCCTCCCAACGAATGACCCAACACTGTCAACTCCAATTCGTCCGCCGCCGCACCCAAAAGGGCAAATGCTTCGTCCCGTAGCGCACTGATAACCAGCCGCAAGTCTTCTCGTGCCCATGTCCCCGTCAAGCTCACATTGTCTGGACACGCGCGCACCCCATCATCGCCACTGTAGCCGGGGGGGATAGAGCGTCCAGTCCATCGGTAGTCAAATGTTGCCACCCCAACGCCCTGGGAGGCAAACCAGAGCGCAAACAAGCGGTAAAAACTCGCGGTCACGCCGGTCGCATTGGCGAGAACAAGGAGGGCACGCAGCGAACTGGCGGACGGGCGGAAGAGCTCGCCTGGATGGTATACTGGTTGCCAAGGAGGGAGAGGGGACGCGTGTGCACGGGCTCGGGGGCAATAAGGACGTGAGTGCGAGCGCCGGGGGCCAGCTTGATTTGCATGCTGGCGATGGTGGGTCCCCGTGTGTCCAAGAACAGAGGGGGTGGGGCCTGGTGGGGGCAAGCGTTTTCAAGCCTCTTGTTGCGGGGTTGGCTCTGCTATTTCTATGACCACAGGTACCTGCTGAGGTGCGTGATGCATGCGTGATGTTGCAGACAGGTGCAGTGATAGTGAAACCCGGCTGAGTTCTGGGCCGGGTTGGGATCTCAACGGGTGCATATTCATCTCAGCCCCGCAAACGCCACTGGTCGTCCTCTTTCACATCATCAAGTGGTGCTCGACTGCCTTCTCTTTGACATCGTACTGCATATCGCCACCAGCGCCCACATCGCACCTCGTGACCTCATGGATGTGACAAGGCGCTCGCAGCTCCCTCTTGCTCCCCTAAGCATCGCCCTGTGGGGGGGGGTTAGAAGCGAGACATCTGTAGTATATTGTTACCCAGACCTCAGTTCCCAAATCGCTACCTCTCTGTGCTCGTCCCAGGTCTCCATGCTACTTGGCAAGAGGAGCCTCTGTGGTATCGCGCCGCTTTACGTATTCTCCGTCTTGCATCCATGCGGTGCGCACCAACAAAGCACCAGTTTGATTGTCCCATAAACTGTCGGGCAACGCTATGCAAGTCTTTGCCGATTAGTTAAGCAGCATGCATGAAGACACGCTAGGGGAGCGCATGCATAGGGACATGAAAAGGCGGCTTGACAACAAGGCCAGGGAGCAAAATGATCAACGCCAGAGCAAGCGCTGACTGTCCTTGACAGTGCCCAAGCCTAGCACGTCAAAATGGGGTAGGAAAACCCTCCCCCAATGGCCCTATCTTTTGGCGTCGGCCTCCACCAATATCCAGGGATGGACAAAGGCAGAGACCAGACAGATCTAAGCGGGGTCGCATTTACTTAAGGACCTTCTTCTTGCGCAGCTGCGACGAGTGGCCGCACTTGCGCTTCCGGCAGTTGGTCGCACGGGAGGAAGACGAGCGTAGCACTTGCGGCAGATCTGCTTTTCAACGTTGGTCTTCGAGGCGAGCACCTTGAGCGAGGGCTCAATGATACCACCCAGAAGGCTAAGAGATACAACGCCAACTTCCGTTAGTACACCCCAGACGCCATCGCCACGTTCCTTGTAGGTTGGGATCAAACATACCTCAGCGACATGTGCAGCGTCGAGTCCTTCTGGATGCCGTAGTCGGCAAGGGTGCGGCCATCGGCGAGCTGCTTGCCACCGTAGAGCAGGCGCTGCTCCGCGGCGGGGATGCCGTCACGCGCAAAGTTGAGAGCCTTGACCGACTCGACGGTAGCCTCGGGGGCCACAGCCAGGGTCAGGGTATTGCCCCGGACAGAGTTGACGAAGATCTGCATCTCGAAAGACCTGGAATGAAAAGGAGATGACAGCGCGTTAGTACGTCAAGATCCCAACAAGTGGCCAGAAGATGTGGCGAGAGGGGCATCGCCGTCCTTGGCTGGGACAACTCCTGGACCACCGCGGTAGGGGGATCAGGACAAGGTCAGGACAAGCGTAGCGGCACACCCCTGAATCCATGTAGCCAGAGACGCAATCCCCTCTCACTTGCCCCAGAGTCGACTCAAGTCGGGACTCACCTCAGATCGCTTGGTGTGGTGGACAGCAAACCGCGAAGTCGGGCTTGCGAAAGCAGACAACCGACATCCGGCAAAGCGAGCGCAGTACTGCGCTCAGAGCAAGGCACTGTCCCTGTCCCATTGGCCTTCACAGCCGCAGCAAGGAATCGGCATGGTACTGGCTCCCCATGCGCCAGCATTTTATTGCGCCGTCGACAAATCGCCGACCAACCCTAAACTTAAATTTGAAATGAACATTTGATGCGCAATGTTTCTATTTGTCGACTCCACTTCTCGTCCAGCCGCGTGCTCTTACCCCTTTTATTACGAGAAGCACGCTAAAGTATGAAACGCGTCGCGAGACCCCTGTACGCAACTGATTGCATCGGCAGAAATAACAGCAATGCTATGCCAAACAGGTTCGCTCAAGCATCCTGGGCAGTGATTTGGCTGCCCTCCAGTTGGGCTGTCAGCGTCAATAGAAATCCTGGGCCCGGTTGCTAGAGGGCAGTGCTAGGTCCCCTGCACAACGGCCCCAAGTTGATCGGTGACGCACGCCTGCGAGGGGCGTAACGCGTAACCGTCCAAAAGGATATCTCTGGTGGCGCCCTCCACATAGTTGAGAAGGTGCTTTCGCCAGATTAGCAATCGATGAAGGGACGAAGGTATTGCGGATTATGTATCAACAGGGTACTACGACTAGACCAAGGTAGTTCAGGGCACTTGCCGCACCCCAGCAATATGGCCACCGCAACTCCAGAAACTTAATGGGTCCTCAGCCAGTCGTGTGCCTGCGTGCCCCAGTCCCAGTGCACCACATAGGGCAGGTCGGCCTCCTTTCCCAGTCCATCGCTTATTGGCCCGTCGGTGTCCTGAGGGGTGACCTTTTGGAGGATGGCGTTCAGCCGTGCTTTCTCCTTCGTCACACACTAGACACCCTGGGGTTAACCATATTGCACTGTATGCCGATTGGAAAGGAGTACGTACTTGCGCGATAACCATTTCCAAGGAGGCCCTAAAAGAGGTGCATGCGACGGTGGCACCGGCTGATGTGAGCACGCTGGAGGTGGGTAGGAGTTGTCGGGGACTGTGCATAATGCCCAGCCATTTGGTCCCCTCCGCGCATGGGCCCGGAAGGGAAAAGTTCGTACCCAACACTATTGGCTCAGGCTTCGACGCGTCCATCCTCACCGCAGGCAGGGGGAGGTCAGTGATGCGAATCTCGTCCGCCCGCGAAGCATACTTCCAATCGATCAAAACCATCCGCATCGAGCCAACAACTTGAGTTGTAGGCCGAGGTTTCTTCAGGAGGGAAGGTTTGCCATCGAACGATTTGTATTGGCCAATAACGCGGTCAGTTAATTGGTCATGGGACACTTGAACGTGCCAGTTGGAAACCATGACAGGGAGAAGGCCTCGACCGTCATCAATAAGGAGATCGCACTTGGCCTCTGTGGCTGGCTTCCACTCCCAGTACGTCGGTATGTTTCCGGGGGTTGTGAGGGACCGATATCGATGGCCGCCATCCAGGGATCAGGGTTTGGGGAGTTTGGGGTTAATAAGGAAGAGTAGTTCTTGACCAACACTAAACGTATCTGGCCCGCCGTTCGCTGGGGGAGCAGAAAGACCCATGTGTCTGTTAAGGGCCAGGCTGAAAACCACCACAAAGGTTCAGGGTCGTCCAAATCTGGTAGCGTAGTCGCGCGTCGTAGGTACGAGTGACCATGAGGTGTGGCTAGGCCATGGAGAGTAAAATAGGACCGGCGCATATTCATTCCAGCTTTGGGAGACATGAGCTGAGCAAAATTGGAGAGGCGGGTGCCGGTCTCACGATCGAACACGCTCCAAGCACGTTCGTTCCAAAGGTAGGCCCATTTCCCATGGATATGCAAGCAGATACGACCATAATACCCTTCTCTAAAATCGAGGTTTAGTGTCACAACCCCTCTTTTGGGTGAGAAGGTTGTAAGTGGTGAGTTCAGACTGGGCGTTGGATGGGCCGGGTACGGAACCCCTGATGAAAATCACCGTGATCGTACATAGAAGTCAGGCACAACGTGTTCACACGCTTCTCATTTTAGGATGACGATACACTTACAAGGTAAACAGATAAGGGTACTGCACGATTGCAGCAAATTGATATTCTGAGTACAGCACGTCATAGGCTTTGTCCCAGTTCGCTCTTTCATGGGTTTGCAATCCCCAAGGCCGTCTTCCCTTGTTCGATATACTGACACGCGAGAGCGGTGGTACCGGGGGTCGTCTACCGACATCGTCTTGGGCATTTTGGTTCTCCATTTGAGCAAAAGCCAGCCTTCTTTCCAGTACCGCCGCCCCACCAAAAGTATCTTCTTCCGGTGCCGGACATGACCAGATGTGGCCGGATTGAGAGGACTCGCACACATCTTCCATCACAACCACGTCAGTCAACACATAACATCGGGGATCGTCAAATCCTTTGACTCGGCGCCGGTCCATAGCCCGTGCCGGAGGGGCAAACGTGGGCAGGGGCGACTCTGCTCGCTCACACAGGCCCACAGCCGCGTCGCACCGAACACGAGGGAGAAGAGCAGAGGCGACGTGCGGGCATAGAGATGAATCGGATTCTTTTTTATGCCGAGTGCGTCGTCGCATAAATGGATGACCAATCCGGTGAGAGGTGGAACGCTTAGGACGCAGAGAGGTTCCCGTCATGGTCCACCCAAACACTTCCTCCAGCATCTCACAAGCAACGAGCAGTCCCTGCCACGTGCGCGGTGCGACCTTAAACCCGGCACACTCGGCGGCCTGGGGAGAGTGGTGGCCATAGATGGAAGACGAAGAAGAATTAAAGCGACATGGTGCCACAGCGTTTCGTCTTGCAAAGTGGCATGTAGACCTGGAAAGAGCACAGAGAGTTAGCGGATCCGACATGGAGGCCTGGATACTACAGATGCCGTTTCCTAGCATATAGGGTGATGCTTGGGGCTGCACATGCAGGAGGGGTGTGAGTACCTTGACACGTCCACGACAGGTGGATGAGTTCACGAGGTGCGAGGTGGCCGCTGATGGCGATTTGCAGAAGGATCTCAAAGGGAAAGCGGTTGAGCATCGAAGTTGATGGTAGCGAAGAGGGGGGGGAATAGGGCGCGCGATCAGCGGTGTTTGCGGGGGGATCGCGGAGATTATATATCAGCAGTCTAATCAACGTTCAATCCAACCTGGGCTTCTCCTGTGCCTGTGGTTTAACCCATCATTAATCATTGTCTCCTGCATCAGGCACACCAGACACATCAGGCACACCAGTTGCATCAGCCTGCATGAGAAAGTTTTTATCGTATCCTCCTTTGCGACCCACAATTAAAGGAGCCCCCTTTCCATCCTCTGGCCTCAGGCCTCAGGCGGCCTCCCGCCGCGCGTACCACCTCCCCAAGACCCCCTCGATATCCCGTGAACGTCGTGAACAACAGTCCCCTCCCAAAGTCCCCTCCCCAAGACTTACCGATACCGTTTATGAGGCAATACCCTGACACATGTTGGCGCCGTCGCGGTGTGGGCCACTACAGAGGCTGAGCTTAATATTTCGGGCCACCGGTGACGTATGGCACGCACAGTGGCTGTGGCTGCGGAGGATATCCGCAGTGTGGATCGTTGTCCTTTGTCGTGTTATACGCGTTACGAGACTATCGCGCGACCGGTGTGTGCTTCGACGAGATCTACGAGTGCAGGGCACTGGAGAGATAACCTCCACATAACCGGCTGCCTGTGTGGTCCCGTATATATCAAAGGGACGCATGTGGATGGAGAGAGGAGACAGGAAAATGTAGGGAGAATTAAGGGGAGAGGGGGGAGGGCGAAAACGTGTGGGGTGCGGACGTAAAAGCAAAGCCACAACACAGACACAGGGGAGCACGCCCATCAGTGGCTCGTGGGTTAGCTAGAAGGGGGCAGGGGCAGTGGAGTCGATGGTGGCAAGAAGGTGGCAAAAATATGCTGCGCTGCCACGCATCATATAGCGTGGGGAGCGCTGGGAGTAATTAACACCCTTGAAAAAGGATGACCGATCGATCACTGATCACCAGGATCACACCTTCCCGTTCCGGCTGTTCCGGCCTGTTCCGGCCCCGGGGGGCGGTCGGGACAGGTCGGGACCACTGGCAGCCACTCGCGACGATCACATGTCCGATGCGTCGGATTTCTCGGCCCGGACATATTGACTACGTTGATTGGTCAGTCCCAGTTCGGCCCGGACCTTTTAGCTGTGGGCTCAAGTAGATTTAAGCAGCCCCCCTCTCCCGGCGGGACTTGAAGCAGGCACCCCGCTGTAACCCCCCGACCATCTCCCCCCCTCTCCCACCGAGCACGATGACCGAGAAAGCGTGTGCAGGACCTGCTCGGCATTCGACACCCCGTTGTGCAAGCACCTTGCTCCTGGATCACCTCGCTGAGCTAGCTGCGGCAGTGAGCAATGCCGGTGGACTGGGCACCCTTGGCCCCAGCGCCGGTCGCACCACCCCGATGCGCGACCTGGGCGAGGCGCGCGAGCAGCTACGTGCCGAGGTGCGCAAACTTCGTACCCTCACCACCCACCCTTTCGGCGTCAACTTCATCGTCCCCCCGCGAAGGGGGCAGTGGATTACATGGCGATCTGGCCTACCATTGCGGCCGATGTGATTGTGGAGGAGAACGTGCCAGTCGTCATTTGTCAACCACCACCCGCTCTCTGAGGCAGCTCCTTACCTGGACCGATTCCGTGCGGTGGTGTAACCATCGTTTATCGGGACATCACTCCTACCGTTAGCAAAGCCCTGGCTGCTGAGCAGGCTGGGGTGCACATTTACGTTGCAACAGGGCACGAATCAGGCGGGCTACTGAGTGGAAACGATGTGTCGACGATGGTTATTGTACCACAAATTGTTGATGCCCTCCACATCCCCGTCTTGGCTGCTGGAGGTGTGTACAACCACCGCACCGCGGCTGCCGCTCGAGCCCTTGGTGCAGCGGGCGTGTTTGCCGGAACGAGGTTTATGGTCGCAGAGGAGTGCCGTACCTGTATGGTGGCCAAACAGGCCATCTTACAGGTAAAGTCCGAAGAGCTGATTGAGGTTAGCAACGGGCACAAGTCCTCACGCATCATCCCCCCTCTCAAGGGCGTGGAGAGCTTAGACAAGACACGCAGCCCTTATCAGGCGGCTCTGTACGAGGGTGATTTGGTGGCTGGTTACATCACCGTCTCCTCCTCGGCCGGGGCATCCACCACATTTCCTCGGCGGCTGAGATTGTCGCTGAGCTGGGTGGTCCCTTTGACGAATTGTAAAAAACTTAGCACCAGACAGACAGTACCTTTCCCCTGCACTGCTCTCACAGATCCGATTTCCCACATTGCCATTCGTACATGTTGCTCGTTTTCATTGTATCCATTGAAGGCAGCATCCAACGTGCCCCACGAACCCTCTGGTAGTACTGATGAAAGAAAGATGAAGTCCATGCGATAACAGGGTCCTGGGACCAAATGTAAGTTTGGGGGGGGGTGGGCAACCTAGAGGTAGCCCTCGTCGACCTCGTCAAACTGCTTGCGTCGCTGTTCGGCCAACCGTTCCTCTTCCTCCTCTGTATCACAATCTGAGTAGACTCGATGCGCGCCTAAGCTTGACCCGCCTTTTTTGACCGTTGCTTGGCGGTAAGGTCTACCGGCGCGAGGGGGGGGCGAGCGGGTTTACGAGTGGAAACGGGTGGAGGGAAGGGATGTGCATGCGTCGGGTCAGACCAACTCGAGGAGACATGCCAGGAGAGAGAGGACGGAAGTGAGGGCTGAGCGCAGGAGTCAGCACAGAATGATAAGATCGATAGGCGAAGCAGAGGAAAATACGCACGCTTTCCATAGAAGGATCGCCTGCCCTTTTGTGATACAGAGCCGGTGGAGGTGATGCTGATGTTGCCATGGGACGTATCGAATGATACATCGCCCGTAGATGCGGGCACGGTCCCTGAAGAAGAATGAGCCCCATCACCAGCCGGAGCAGGGGTGACGGGTAGGATCGTTGTATCCTCGACGGCTGGAGGCGACGTCTCCCGACCGAAGGCATGGGATCTTTGGTTTCCGAAGTTGGAGGGGGGAGAAAGTTCGTCACGGTCGGAATGGACAGCCAAAGATGGACGGGAAGATCTTGCCTTGTTCTTGGAAGGCGGTTTCTTGGTTGGTGAATTTTTGGCGGTCGTCTTTTACGCGTACCCTTACTGGTAGTAGCTTCTTTGCGTCCGCGTTTGGCAGGCGGGGGGCTGGGAGAATCCATCCAATCTGCTCATCATCCGAGGGTGGTACCTGTTCGAAATTGGATGTTGGCACTCCCGCATCCTCCTTCCCGCTCTCTCATCGTCCGATTCGACTACGTGAACGGGTTTGCGTGCCCGTTTGGTAGGGGAAGGTGTCCTGCGTTTGGGCCTTGAGCGAGTGGACGATGATTTGGGCAAGACTTGTTCCTCATCGGATGCCGGCACCTCGTCATGATGATATGCGAGCCGCGCGTTGACGCGCAGACCGGGTTTGACGTTTCTGGGGCCCCAGAGCCGCCTGGATCGCAGCTACATCCTCCGACGAGATTCGCGTTTCGTGCCTCGGCCGGGCCTGGAAGGACCGGGCTGGTACTCGTCTTCCTCCGATTCGGCTACATCGGACGCTTCCGTAAAGGACGCGAAGGAGGCCTGGGAGAGCTGGCTGGACGTGTTGCGACTCAGACGGTTCATCTGATAAGTCAGAGCTGGGGATGGGCGCCATCTTGTTGCTGGGCCTAGGGGATAAAGATGGGGGCTGCAAAGTTTGGAGTTGGGTGGGGGATACGAGGGGAAGGGATGGAAGGGGGGCAGCTGTTGTGGATGGGGAGGGATGGTGGGGAAGCGTGGGCGGAGGGAGAGCCGAGGCGGCTGGCACGAGATTGGGAGCCGAGGGTGTAGCACTCTGGGATATTTCGCGCGGCGGACCTGGACGTGCTGGACGGGGACGGGGACGTGGTTTGCTGGGAATGGAGGGGGGGGGCGAAAGGAGGTGAAAGGCTAGGACGGTTCTGACTGGTCAAGTCGAAAGTACCGCGCCGGGGAGCAGCCACATGGCCGGGTACCGCATCCGGTATGGGGGGATGGGGGAGAGAGGGCAGGGAATGCGTGAAGAAGCGTCGGGAAGAGGTGCGTTGGGCGGGGGCGCTGGTGGGGTGGCGAGGGGCGAGGCGCGTGCGAGGGATGCATGGGGGGGAGGTGGTGTCATTTATCGCTCTGCTCAACTGATCAACGGAACGCTCTGCTTAATTCCTCTGCGTCGACCCGCCAGGAGCAGCCAGATGACGTAACCAGCGAGGAGGTGACACCCGGCACGTGACCTGCTGCGCGCCCTGCACTTTCCGCGTCGAGGCAAGCAACAAGGGCTGTGCGCGAGAAAGTGCCCCCACATCGTGTTGCTTCTCGTGCGCATCGTCCAGGCCAACCCCCACAAGGCCATCACGGCCATCAAGTCGATCAACGCAGCCTGCTTGAGCGCGTCGAGTCGAGCAAGTCAAGCAAGTCGAGGATGATGTCTGGCGGCTCGCGTCCCCGTGCCATCGCATCCAGCGCTGCCACGGGCATTCCCGCTCCCGCCCCTGCCCGCACCCCGCGCCGTACCAACCCCGTCCGACCCGCCGCGTCCACCAAGGCTCAGCCGCAGCCCAAAACGAAATCCACCCGCCGTCAGCAGCAGCACTCAGGCCAGCCGCGGTCTGGCCCCGGCGAGAGCCTTTAGCCACCCATTCTTCCAGCCGCCCCACCAAACGCCCCACCGCTACTTCCCGCTCAGTCTCGGCTTCGGCCGCCACCAGCCTGAGGGCTGCTAGCACTGCTGCGCCACCTCCCAGTGCTCGAGGAGGAAATCGCGTTGATGCCCTCGAGGGGCAAGTGCAAGGCCTCATTGCCCGGTTTGAGGAGGACCGACAACGGCATGAGGAGGAGCTTGCCCAGCTCAAAGCCCAATGGGGATCCGCGTCCCTTCGGTATCGGGGCCAAGCGTCAGTGAGATCCAGCTACAGGCACAGCTTGATGCACTTCGTGACACTCATCGGCGCGACCGAGACGATTGGTCTGCCCAGTTGGACCGTGTTCGTTCCGACTCTGCCTCTGCGCTGGAGCGAGAGCGGCAGACGATTTCTACTCTCCAATCTGCGTTGGCTGAGCAAACCGCAGGCCACTTGGCACTTGAGACCCAAGTGGGTGTGCTACGCCCAGGCAGATGCTCTGCGGGACGAAGTGGACCATGAGCGTCAGTTGGTCTCCTCCCTCCGCTCGCAGTTTCTGAGGTAGAGTGCCTGGTCCAGGCTAAAGAGGAGGAGCTGAGAGCAGCTGAGCGATTGCGTCGCAAGCTTCACAATCAAGTCCAAGAGCTCCGAGGCAACATTCGAGTTGTCGCTCGCGTTCGACCAGCGGTTAATGCCGGCAGCCAGAATGGCGCGGGGGACCGCACCATGGCGGACATACGCTATCCGGAACCTTTCCCACGGGAAGCACGGGAGTTGCAGGTGGCCATCGTGGGGGAAGTGCGAGCGGTACGCCCACCAATGTCCTCCATTCCTTCGCCTTTGATCGGGTCCTGCCCCCGCATGCCTCCCAGACCGATGTTTTCGGCGAGGTAGAACACCTGGCCCAGAGCGTGTTGGACGGGTACAATACTTGCATCTTTGCTTATGGCCAGACGGGCAGTGGTAAGACGTACACACTCGAAGGTCCACCTCGCTCTGGCTCGCCTACGAGTGCTACTCTCTCCGATCCATCAGCTGGTCTTATTCCCCGAACGGTGCAGATGCTGTGGTCGGTGGCCGATCAGCTCAAAGCCCGAGGATGGCAGTACACATTTTCGGGCCAGATGGTCGAGATCTATCTTGATGGCATTATTGATCTTCTTTCCTCAACCTCCGACGACCCAGCTTCGGCTATGGGGCGACATGAAATCCGCCACGACAGCCAGGGCGGGCGTACAATTGTCGTGGGGCCGAAGAGGTGGCACTGCATAACCCAGACCAGGTGATGACCCTTTTGGCAAGAGCCCAGGCTAAGCGGCAAGTCGCGCGCTACCGCCATGAACGCCCGCTCTTCGCGCTCCCACAGTGTATTTACCTTGGCCGTGGTAGGCCACAATGAGGCTACGGGAGAAAAGACGGAAGCGGTACTGAACCTGGTTGACCTGGCAGGCTCAGAGCGTCTGTCCAACTCGGGCTCGGCTGACGATCCAGCGCGCCTACGCGAAGCCCAGAGCATCAACAAGTCTCTGTCGGCCTTAGGTGACGTGATTGCAGCTGGGTAAAGCAGGTTCTCGCTCCGCCAAGGCCGAGCAGCATGTGCCGTACCGCAATTCGACGCTCACTTGGCTGCTTAAGAACTCACTTGGAGGTAACTCAAAGACGTGCGTTTCTCTTCCCCATGTGTCCGCTTGAAGAAGACGGCAGCTAACAATTTCCCTTTCTTCTCCCTGAAGCCTCATGCTGCTCAACCTCTCCCCCTTGGCCGAGCACCAGAACGAAACACTCTGTTCGCTTCGCTTTGCTACCAAGGTCAATGCGACTCAGATTGGCACCGCAACGGCCCGGCGAACAGTACGGACAGAGCCATGAAGTAAGTGTCCATGTGGACTCCTACATTTGCCTTCTCATTATGTTTCCTTTCTCGTCCGTCTTATGTCTATGTCTCCAATGCAGCTCACTCGTGGTTTTCATGTCACAGTAGATGGGTTTTTATGCACGCAGCACGCCAGACCGATACAGACCTTGGACCAACTCATCGCCCTTTGGACCAGAAGCCAACGCTTCGGCTTCCCGTGCGGCAGCCAAAAGCGTATCCCTCCGCTGGGATGCCGCATTGGTTGCAGGGTCGTAAAATGCGGCTTGTCCTACTGCCCCCGTGGACTTGCGCGAAGCAAATTGGTTTGTCCACAGTTCATAGGCTCGCTCAACGATCGTTTCTGAAATAGGAATGTGGCGATCGGAGAGCAAGACGAGGAGTTGAGCCACCTGAGCGATCGCCACCCTTTGCTCAGGGGGGGTATACTACACAATAAAAAACGTCAGTACCTCCATTGGGGGATGAGAAGATGTTGGCTAGTACTCACCTCGTTTTGGTCGCCGTACACGCCGTCTCCGGCATCAATGTCAAACCCGATCCCACGCCCCCCGAGGCCTTCAGCCTCCTGTACATGACCAGGGGGTTCTTCCGTAGGCTTTCCCTCAGCTTCGGCTTGATCCATATCGAACGCAATGTGCTTCGCGACCCAAGTGTATCCGTTCATGCCGACTACTAGGTCGACCTGGGCCTTGGAGAGGGTGACAAAATGCGACTTGAGCCGTTGGATCAGCTGCGGTTGAACTGCCACCAGAAGTCCGTTCCGTAGCTTGCCGTACCGAAGACTACGGGTGTGGAGGATCACACTGCCGTGGTTCACCGCCTGGACTTCGGCCACGAGCAGGTCGCCTTCCTTGAAGAACGCACGCATTTGCAGTTCATCCGACTCGAGTTTCTTGCGTTGCACGCCCCCGGGCAAATTGATGCTGCTGAGCAAGAGAGAGGCTTCAGACCGGCCGTTGATATCCACCTTCCACCGTTTGCTTCCAGGTTGCACTTCCACCACACGACCAACAACCAAATCGCCCACCTCGGGCGCATAGCGTGCCCTGAGCGCCCGGACCGACACTAATTTGTTGTGTCCGAATCACTGGACCAGCAAGGGAAGAGTAAATTAGGTTCACCACCTCTTCGCCCTCTTCGTCTTCAGGGCGCGAAGGGTCCGCGCCATCGTCCACGTCAACCGCCATAGCCTCCGCATGAGCATCTTGTTGGCCCGATGCACGAGCACCGGGGGGAGGTGCCAAGTACGTCCCATGTCCCCGCATATAGGTTGCTGATGACGCTACATGTTCACCAGCCGTGGCCACTTTGGCATGCATCATCGCCACGCGCTCGTCGGCCTTGGCCTCGCCTTCTCCATCCTCCGCCTCGTCCAACAGCTCGTCCCGGTCGACGTCCATGTCGGCCTCTTCGTCCGGCAGGGCCTGGCCCGAAAGGTAGTTGTACGACGCGAGGGATACATCGTCGGGCGCCGAAAGATGTATCCTAAACGTCCCCGTCGTGCTGGTGGCCATGGTCGAGTTCGTCTGCCCTTGCGCTGCAAGCGTCCCGTGTCCTGTGTGTGTCCAGCGGGCAGGTCGGCAGGTGGTTGCTTGTCCCCCAAATCCTGGACACAAACCCAAACCAGCGTCTCCAACCCAATGCAGGGGTGCAACAGCGCAGGCCCTAATAAAAACCACCAGAGCTCGTGCACTCAATTCAATATTCAATCCGCCCTTTGCACCGATCCTTCCGCCCCGCTGCTCGCTACATACGCTCCCACTTTTTTTTCCCGCCCCTCCTCAAAACCTCTGATTAACCCAACTGCATCACTCCAGCCACCCCAGCACCCCCCAGCATCCCCCAGCATCCCCAACATCCCAACAACCATCTCAGCCACCCCAACCACCACTGCCACTCTTGACCATGCCGCGCCTCGAGGCTGATTCCGGATCTTCGTCCGAGAGCGAATCTGAGTACGAGTCGGTGCTCCAGTCGCCCCAAGCGGCGCAGCAGCCGAGCCGCAAAGAGCAGCGGGCGCAGGACTTGCGCTCCGTCCGTGCGACCTACGGCGACGCCTCCGCTCGGTCGTCCAAATTGCGTAGGTCGGGACCGCAGACGAGCTATGCGGGCGTGCCCACCACGTCGGCCCAGATGTTTGGGCATGCCTCGGACGAGGATGAGGATGAGTCGGACGAGGACGAGGACGAGGATGAGGATGACGTCAGCGTATCAGAGGATGCGAGTTCACAAGAGTCAGAGTCCGATGAAGAGAGGCAAGATGAGGATGAGGATGATGAGGACGAAGAGGAGGAGGAGGATGCGGATGAGGACGAAGGCGAAGATGCGAATACGGATGCGGATGAGGGCCCTACCCTGGCTGCTCAACAAGCCGATGAGGACAAGTTGGCCAAAAACCTGGCGCATCAACGAGAGCAGGACGCCAAGCGGGGAAAAAGCGTGGAGAAACAACGGGCTGCGTACGAGCTGGCGCTTGACCTGCGTATCCGATCCCAAAAGGTCACAGCCCCATTACAGGGTGTAGATGTACGTGCTCCTTCCTCCTTTCATTTTCTCTGCCCCTCTCCTTTGATTCCAGTGGAAGAAGTGGCTTGCTGGTGAAGGCTTGACTTGCTGACCTAGGATACAGAGCAAGGTACTCTCCTTGCTGACCGCCTCTGGGTCCGGCGACGCCCTCCAAGGGAAATTGGTCGAGGTGGCTAGCTCATTGCTCAACGTATCCGCCGAGCTATTCCAGTTGCGCACCGAGCTCATGTCGAAGAATGGGTCTTTGCCCCCAAACATGGCCGACGTTGCCGACAAGTATCGCGGTAAGAAACGCAAGTTCGGCTCGTTGTCGGACGCAAGAGACGCTCTCGAGGATCACTTGGCGGATGCGGCACCGCTAGCGTCAGCAGCCTGGGCACATAACGGTAAAGTCCTCGACAAATGGTCGTCCCGTGCTCGTGCGGACCCTGCGCTCGGTGGGACAGCCGACAAATTTGCGCCGTCGGGCGGATTCAAAGCCATCAACCAATCGGCCACAGCGCAGATTGAGCGTGCGTTGCACCCGCAGGCCATTGAGCGACTACGCGAACGCGCACATACGTGGCGTGGACCTGCGCGGGTTCGTTTGCCTGGAGAGGAGGAGACGTCTTCTTCAGGCCAGGATGCGTTTGACGATACCGACTTTTATCACTCGCTCTTGCGGGAATTGATCGAGTCGCGTGCAGCTGGGGGGCAGCCGCGGCTAATGGATGGGAGGCGAGGCAGGAGTCACCCTCCCCTCGGCTGGCCTGGGGAGGGATAAAGCCCCCAAGGCGCCACGCGACCAAAAGGCTTCCAAGGGCCGCAAGTTGCGGTACGAAACCCACGAGAAAATCTTGCACTTTATGCCCCCCATCCCTCGTACCACCTGGGGTCAGGGCCAAACCGACCGCCTTTTTCTCAGCTGGCCGGGGCCGCTCAGGGTCTCCACTTGGACAACGAGGCCGACTCGTCGCCTCGGAACCAGAAAAGGACGACGACCGAATGATGAGGGGTTCCGCCTCTTTGGCTGAGCGCTGATCTCTCTCTCATCACCTCATCGATCATCTTCTTTCTTTGCCTGTAGCTTGGCGCATTCATATATGCACACTTGCATCCATCCCATCCCTTCCTAGGTGGACTCGTACACTCTTGACGACTGTGATAGTTAGATGTGGCCTCACGTATTATTCGCCCACTGCAATCGTATGATCGGGTTACACGAGTTTTGTGGACCAAATGGCGCGTCGGGCATCCGGAGAGCCCACTGTTAAAGGGCGCTATAACCTGTGGAAAAAAGCAATCCTAACCAAAAGCTCGAGCTAAACAATTAAGATTCCGCCGCGGAAATGTCATGGGCGTCGCCGCTAGGACGCGTCATGTCCTCAGCGCCTCAGCGCCTCAGCCCGCCACCCAATTCACGCCGCACAAGCCCGGCCGAGGTTCTGACTCCGCTGCCTCGTCCGACCCACCGCGTTCGCCTCGCTTCCCTCGCATGGCCCTGTGGGCATGAAACCATCCAGCTTTGCCGTCGTTGCCGGCGTGACGCTCGCCACGGTTGTGGCGGGCTACGCGCTGTACGTCGGATCTCTCTCGTAAGGCCGGGAGCCGTGCGCTGACGGGGACCTGCTGCCACAGATTCTTTGACTACCGCCGTCGCCATTCCACCTCCTTCCGCCGACAAACTAGACCAGCAGAGTAAAAAAACAGCAGCGCGCCCAGGCCCGCTCCCAAGCCGAAGCAAAGGCCCAATCTGAAAAGCTCCTCAAGGACGCCGTTCTGACTCAGGTCAAGGCGGTGCGACGGGACATCGAACAGGGTCTCTTGCCCCCTCCTCCGGCCGACTTGGAGAGTTACCTCCTGTCTCAGTCCCAGCAGGGAGAGACGTTGCTAAAGGAAGGTGAGGCGTCCTACCTTCCTGCAGCAGCAGCTTTCTTCCGCATCGTGCGCGTCCATCCCAACCCGTTTCAGCTCTTGCTAGCCCTGTCGGAAGCAGTGCCGGAAGCGGTGCACGACCTGGTGCTCAAGTTTATCGAGGTGGACACTGAGCTGGACGCTATCGAGGGCAAGCCCGCTCCGAAGTCCGACGTAGAGGACAGTTCTGACGAGAACGAGCAATTGGCTCAGTCGGCTGACTCGCAAGGATCATGGGATGTCGTTTCGTCAGGATCGCATGCTTCAGCTGAGCCCACCCCTGCCCCTGCACTCGCACCTGAACCCGAGCCAGAGCCAGAGCCAGAACCGGAACCGCTCTTGGGCAAGGGCTTTGGTGCGGCTGCCCCTGCATCCATTCCTGTAGTTACCGCCACCCCCACCCCGATCCACTTTGGCTTTGGCTCATCTGGGTTCCTGCCCGAAGAGTCGGAGGTGCATGGGACCAAGCTTAGCGTATATCGGTGCGCTCGCATTCGTTGCTCTCTATGGTCACTTTCTTTCCTCTTTACTTACTGTACCCCCGACACTTGATCTTTGCGTAGCGTGACTGGCTCGGACTCATGTTTGGCGTGTGTGGATTGTGTGGATGCGGTGGGGCTGGGGTAGTAGCGCCATGGGTATGTAGCAGACAGGTAACAGCGCGCAGCGCAGGCCCTTTGCGCAGGCGCCCCCACTCTGCGCGGGTAGTGGGGAGCGGGGTGGTTCATGGTTGCGTGCAGGTGGCACCAAGACCCAGATCCACGCCCAATCGGGCAGGGGCAAGCTGATCGACTGGTCGGTGGCGATGGTATATGATACAGCCAGCACGCGGGTGGCAAGGGGGCAGCACAACACGAGTGAGGGAAATGTGCCAAGCCAAAGTGAGCACCAGCACTGACGACACTGGAGACACTGATGGGCCGCACACTTGCCCTGTGCCCACCGCAGCGCCAGGGACCCCGAGAGAAAATGATTAATGAGCGCCGTGCCGCCCCAGGCCCCACCCCTCCACGGTGGCTGGTCCCATGCGGGAGACAGCCGAGGGTTATTGGCCGCACTGACGTTGATATGGATAGGATAGGATACGGAGGCCTCATATATTCGCCAGGCCTGCTTCCTTCTCCCGCACAGACCCACTGGCCTTCGTCGTTGCTCGCGCCATCCCACACCCGGCCATCCCACCCTCCCGCTCGGCTCCACTCTGGCGTCCAGCGCACCCCCCAGCCCCAACACCCGTCCGTCTTTTGTGTTGGGCGCTCGCCCCCTCCCTCTCCCCATCGCCCCCACCACCGCCAGCATGAGTGCGTCCCCCGATCCCGATCAGCTTCCCCAGGTGGACTCAGCCCCCCACCAGCCCGCGTTGGCTCCCGCCATCCCCGAGCTCGTGCCCGCCACGCTCGCCTCCCCGCCTCCTCTGACAAGGGAAAGGAGGTGTCACGCACGCCCTCTCCCCAGCTGGGCCCCGGCCCCTCGGTCCGCCTTCGCCCGGCGCCTCTCGACGCTGCACCTTGGCCCCCACCCACCCCATATGCCAGCCTGCAGCGGCCCAACAAGCCTGGCCCCTTGCACTTTGACCCGCCCGAGGCGATGGAGATGCAGCCGGTGCAGGGAAGAAGACTTGTTCCTGTACCGTGCCTTCCAATCCCCTCCTAAAGAATATGTCAACCTCCACGACACTTCCGAGTCGGCTCAGGTTCTCGATGATCCGTCTGCTGCCCAGGCTGCTGCCCCTCAGTCCGCACAGAAAAGCTGGGCCAAGGTCCGGGATGCGTTTGGTGTCAAGCAGCCTACCGATGTCGAGCAGAGGGTAGCTCGGAAGGTGCCCACCACCTACCGCCCAAGCAAGTATCAACGTCGTGCTGCCGCCTTGCTAGAGGCTCATAACCTCGACCACCGGCGAGAGGGGAAAGGCGAACCTCGTGCCAAGTTGCCCGGAGGCGTGTTGGGGTCCTTGTTACTTCTCTATGAGCAGCAGCAGAGGGACGCTAGGTCCCACCACCAGCGTCCGGGACAGGACGCGTCCTCCCCTCTGTATGAAGAGAGTAGTGAAGAGGAGGAGACGCCTCGCTCCATGGCGCCAAGGGTCGTCCGCCGCCCGCTAACGAATCCGTCCGAGATGCGTGATTTTCATTTCCCCAGCGAAAAAAAGAGCAGTTTCTCCTTCCTCGGAGGCAAGGCGAGCACCATCATGGGCCATGATGGGTTCGATGCGTTTGACCGTCCGAGGCCGCTCGTAATGGCGCAGGTGTGTTTGGTGCCTTAGTGGCTAGCACGGGCAACTTGATCGGCGCTGTGAGTCCAAACCATGCTACTTTGGGTCCTAACCCGTGCCGACCCGGGTTCAAATTGCAACGTTATCTCCTTCCAGAGATCAATGCCAAAACGCTCAAGCAAAACCGTAACATTTTGGCCAATGCCAGTGCGCCTTTCTCGCCTCATCAGCGTATGGGAAGCGGTAGCCTTATTTCTACCCCAGGACAACTCACGCCTGTGCCTCTCAACTCGTCGGTTCAGTGGAAGACGGGATCTTCGGCTACTTTGCTGCAAGAGGGGGGAGACGCCAAGGAGGCAGGCGAGTTTGGTGATTATTTCCAGATCCAACCTCATCGCGGAGGTGCACCAACGACCACGGGATCCTATGCCGTCGATGGCTCCGATTTGGGTGTCTCGTTTGCGGAGCAGGCTAAGGATACCTCCGACTCCCGCCGGGCCTGGGTCAAGAAGCTCAAGAAGCGCAAGCACAGGAAGAGAGAAAAGATTTATGTGAGTATCCAGTATCCCTCTGGGCGCATCGCTCGGTAGACAGTTCAGGCCACTCACTTATTGACTACGAACAGATCACGTTGCACGTTGCCGCCATTCTGGAGCGGCAAGATTTCTCCTGAAACTGGCTCGCGCGTTGATGATGTTTGGCGCGCCGACGCATCGCATTGAATCGCACATCCAATCCACTGCCAAGGTGCTGGACGTCAGCTGCCACTGCATCTACCTCCCTTCGGTCATGCTCTTCTCCTTCACGGATGAGATGACCCACACGTCCGACACTCGCTTCATCAAGCAGGGGGGAGCGCTGGATATCTGTACGTGGCTACTTCTTCTCCTTATCGAATGGTGCTGACCCTCTTGCTTATAGCCAAGCTGACCGACATGCACACCATCTATTGGAACGTGATTCACGACAAGATTGGCGTGGAAGAAGCAAGCAAACAGTTGGATGCACTCATGCACAAGCCACCCTTGATTGGACGCATCCCTCAGATCATCCTTGGTTTCTTGTGCTCCGGCTTGATGGCTGGGTGACATGGGCTTCCACGGTTCACTGATTGACGGCTTGCTTGCCGCGCCCCTTGGAGCGCTGGTCATCATCGCCCAACAGTTCCTCACCTCGGACGTGTTGTCCAGCGGAGTGGAAATCATGATGGCCTGTCTCGCCTCCTTTGTGGCGGCAGCCGCGTTCAACGGTGGCAATGGGTACTGGTGTTATGGCGCCGTGGCCGGTGGTGCGGTTGTGCTCATCCTGCCTGGTTTCCTATTTTTGACGGCGGCGTTGGAGCTGCAGAGCAAATCTGTTATGGCCGGTAGTGTCCATTTGGTCTGGGCATGCATCTACAGTATGCTTCTTGGTGCGTACCCGTCGTTGTGCTTTTGTTTCTGTAGGGTGGACAAACGTGCTAACCCCACCTCGAATCTAGGGTTTGGGCTCTCGATTGGATCGGCACTGTGGACCTTGGTTTCGTCCCAGGAAATGAACTTATCCTCCAACACGGCCACCTGTAAGGCCATGCAGAACCACCCGGGTCAGCCGTGGCGGGACACGGTGAGTCTGTACTGGGCCTTCCTCGTGGTGCCGGCGTACAGCATCTGTGTTTCGCTGCGCAACCAAGCCAAGCCGACGCGCAAAGAGTTCCCCGTGATGGTAGCCATCGCAGCGATCGGGTGGGTGGTAAGTCACTTTGCTGGCAAACGACCCGCCTTGTCCAACCGTTCGGACTTTTTGGCCATGCTGAGTAGCTTGGCAGTGGGTGTGCTGGCATCCCTCTATGGCCGCTTCTTTGATGGACGCGTGTTCGTGGTGAGTGTGCCAGGGATGTTGTACCAGCTGCCTTCGGGGTTGGGCAACGGTGGTGGTCTACTCCTCTTTGCCCAGAGCAACTCATCCACCACAACGGCCACTACGTTCCAGAACGGATTCCAGGTCGCTCAAACGCTCATCTCGACCGCGATGGGATTGAGCGTCGGCTTGTTTGGCGCTTCAGCAGTCAACTTTATTGTGTTTGGCGGGTCGCGCACCCGGTCCAAAGGCGTCTTCTCGTTTTAATCGTCGGTTACCGGTTATTGTTGGTCGCTTTGGCTTGTTTATTCACTCTCATTCATTTTTTTGTCCCTTATTTATTCAACTAGTACATCTCTCCCTTCCCGCCTGGCTACTAATGCAATGGGCTACGATCGGCTGGACTGGACCTGCTCCGTCAGGCAATATTTCATGCATGTCCAACGTATTCTCCCCTCACTCCTTTGCTTCGCCCTTGGGTCTGCTTGCCGGACAAAAGAGGTTCGTTTTCTTCTATCATTTGGCTTTGTGGTGCACATTTTTTTCTTTGGGGACCCTGCTGTCGCTTCTATGGACGCAGAGAGCATTATGGTCACCATCGGTATAATTGGCATCCTCGGCATCCTCATACATTTTCTGGCCAGTTGACGCGGTCAGCGTGGCTCGTATATAACGCAGAGCAGAAGAGAGAGTGGGATCTGCGTACTAGTATAATAGTGCACCACCAATGACTTGAGGCCTACCATTCGGAGTTGTTGTCCTGCTTCCTCCCGCATTCGCATGCCCGACATATACCGAACATGGATGGAGAACACTGGTAGCGCAATACTCGATGGCAAGGGCCCAGGGGAAGAGAAAGAGAAGAGGGCGATGGCTATTAGCGCGTAGCACGCATCCCCGGTAACCGCGAACCCCCGATCGCCGAGAGCAGCCTTATACGACACGAGCACGCCGAAGAGAACATAAGCGAGCCGAGCTGCGCACCATGCCTTGCGTTTGGTGTTTAGCTTTTGGCGTTTGGCGTTTGGACCATTTGAGCAGCGCTGGCCGGCTGCTGTCGCCGGAGACCCACGGCTGGTGGCTTGACTGGCACCCACCTCCCACTCATCCTGCGCTATTGCGCTGGTTGGATGTTGAAGCTTCTTCACGCTTAAAATACCGGACAGTCTGCCTCTCCGACGACACCACCGCCACCTGGTCTTTGCGCGCCGTCATGTCCCGTCCAGCACCCCTTCCCTCTGATTCTGCGTCGTCACCGCTTGCCAGTCTGTCCGCAGCGGTCCAGCGGGCCCATGGTCACCAGCACTCATCCTCCTCCTCCACTACCACCGTCACCAGCAGCACGACCAACACTCCCCGCCCGGTCCACTCCACTGCTATGGCGGAGGAACCTGACCTCGCACCCCCGGTGCCGTGGGGTGCCGCTCACAGCACTGTCTTCCCACCCTTCTGCTTCGTCATCGCGCTCGGCGGTCAATGAGATAAGAGATCAGCTTGTGCCCGCCTCTTTCCCTGAAACGCCTGATCCGGAACCCTGCGGCAGTCGCAACAAGATCCAGCTCGTCTGCTGGCCATCCAGACGGCCGATCTCCATGTCGATTATGTCCATGGACCAGAACCCCTCTCTCCACGACGCTTTTCTCTAGCGCCCACCTCGGCGATTGAGGACTTGTCACTTGAATCAGCAGTGACTCATCCGTCTCCTGCGACTGCCATGCCGATATGGTCCATCCTTCCTCAATTGAAGACGGTGCAATCGTCATCCTCGGACGCCCAGCAAGAAACTGCCGAGGTGGGATTTGAGTACAGCGAGCCAATTGCCCAACGCATTTCTCACATCGGTGTGGGAAATGTACCACTCGTACCGTCAGGGAGCTCTTCTCCTAGGACCAGATCGTCTGGCTTTTTGGCGACTTGGCCCACCTCGCATGCTGGCCCACACACATGGACACAGACTGGGAAGTACTACGATCTACCACCGTCTGAGCGGCCTACCGAAGAAAGCGCTGCTCTTTCTCGGATTCACTATGAACAATCTAAGCCGCACCTCATGGAAGGATCCGAAGGAGTCTTTTCGAACCAACACCAGCTTCCGTCACCTTTGAACGATCGCCTTCCGCCACAACGGACTCGACCAGCAATGTTTGGGCGGTAAACAATCTCGATTCACCTATAGGCCTCCATCCTTCAACCGTGCCAGAAGTACCGAGTGCTACGGCGATCAACAGTCACGCCGCTGATGCCCTGCGTGATGCGTTGGTGAATACTCAGGCACAGCAAGCGTCTGCGCTTGCTAAATAACTTCGTCAACTTCCAATGCAACACCGCGTTCATCAAGGCGCGTCTCCTACTTTCTCCCGCAAGAGGCGGGAACTCCCCCTCCCCAACAAAGTGAGGGAGATCCAACCAATCTTCCTCTTATTGGACTCACTTCCCGTTCCGGGTCTGGTGTGTCAACGCCAACCGAGTCCAGAGGGTTGCTCCGTTCTTCCGTCATTCATGCTCGGGCCTCAACGGCCACCCTGGTCGATTCTCACCGCAAATCTCTCGCCTCTCTCCTGGACCCGGGCACCAATACCAAGTCGTTCATGTCAGCCCATCGGTCTAGTATGGCCACCCTGGTAGCCCCGCAGGGCACAAGAGGTCGATGTCGGATAGCAAGCCTGTTGGCCTTCAGGAGGTCCCTTGATAGGCCCTCCCCCCCGCGGCCCACCTGGAGGGAAACCACCTCTTGAATTTGGTAGTCATGACTTGTTCGACCCAAGTTACGCCCTCTTTTCCGCCCTATCTTCAATGGCTACCTACCATTCATTGCTGTTCTTTCCATCGTTGTCGTTTGGGGCATCGTGCCCATCTTTGTAAGTATCATCTCCTTTTCAGTGGGCATACGCTTCGTCTTGGTACTGTTGTTTATTATCTCTTGTGGGAAATGTGAAAGCTGACACTCCCATGTACACGCAACAGTGGGGATCGTTGTACAAGCTCACCAGTCGCGAGCTGGTCGGATTCGTGATCAACGGCGATCCCCCCCACTACCAGATTGGTTCTACATTCGAAAACGCTTTTCTGAATAGTGATAACAAGTCCAAAACCGAACGTCTCCATTGGGAGCCGTGTTCACGGTGCGTGCTCCCCGACAACGACAGTATCATTAAAGCCCTCAAGACCGACCAAAGGCTTGGATCATCGTTCAAATTATGGACAATGCAACAACACCGCTCTGCTTGATGCTCAAACAACTGGCAATGGCACATGGGAACCCCAAGATGTAGTGACCATCTGGTACGCCACTGCACGCAACTACCAAGCCGTCCAAGGAAATGTTGTGTAGCCCCACCAAAAAGATTTTGGTCGAGAGTATGAATGCGCTCAACTTGAACATCACTGCCACTTGGCTCAGCAACAGGGTAGCCGACAATGACAATGCGACATTACGGAACAATATCAACTTGGCCCTCGCTTCGCCTCAGACGATTGGTCACGCAGTTGACTTTTCCGAGATTGACGTCAATCCGTTTGATCAATCCGTCACGGTTGCCACCACATTTGTCGGGTTGATCTATCTTTTGCTTTTGGCATTCAACATTACCATGGCCCTCTTTGGTGCTCGGCAACCGATTCTTCCCTTTCTCAAGTTCAAGCACTTGCTCTTGCTGCGCTTGCTCATCCCTCTTGCCACCAACTTCTTGGTAGCGTTTCTCTTTAGTTTGGTCAACCTCCCGTTCCACGTTTCTTTCCGGGGATACGGTGCGGGTGGGTTCTTTGCCTTTTTTGCCATCATGTACACGGGCATGATGGTCCTCGGTCTGTGCACCGAGGTGGCCCTGCAGGTCCTCGGACCTAAATTCGTGGCGTTTGGACTGCTCTTCCTTGTCATCCTCAACGTTTCGGGAGCCGGGTACCCAATCCCGATGCTCAACACTTTTACCGCATCTCATACGCCATGCCCTTTTATAACTTGCGCAAAGCGTTTCTCGTCTTGCTCTACTCCCAGGGGAAAGGCATCGATATTTTCATCAGCTGGATCATCTTGGTCTCTTGGCTCATCCTTCTCCTCGCCCTCTTTCCTTTGCTCGTTTGGCGCGAACAAAGAATGCTATCCAGATGCGTAAAGCCGCTCGCGCGGGTGTGGGGCCAGGCGGACTTCCTCCTGGTCCACCTGCTGGTCCGCCTGGGTCCGCCTGCTGGTCCGCCTGCTGGTCCCCTACCCAATATGGCTCCTCTGGCCCCCTCTGATGGTGAGGTCGCAACGGCTGCTCAAGATCAAATGAGTCCCGGGAAGAATTTGCCCGCCGTCCCTCCACTTGGTGATGCTTCGACCCAGCCCTTGGGGATCCTTGAGCGCGCACGCCCCCCGCACACCGAGGTACAGGAAGCCTAGTTTTGAGTTTCCTCCTTGTTCTGTGGCCCATATGTGGGGCTTTCAAGTTTCTACATGATGTGATGGACCTTTTACTATTGGACTCTCGCGGGTTTTCATGTGTTTTTGATCCTCTGGCGAACACTGATGTGTGTCTTCTGGTCTATGAAGAAGGCGCTGAGAATGCTACCCTTACCCTTTGACTTTTATTGTGCCGCCACCATGAAGACTGCTTACACATTCTCATGCATTCCTTTTAGCATCCCGTCTTTGTTGCTATAATCAGTGAGAGGTTGTAGGATTGATCGGCCTACAGTGTGCATGAACGTTGAACGGATGACCAAGGGCAGACTATAGACTACTAGTAGTAGTAGCAAACGTACTTATTGCTCTTCTTCGCCTCGCTTCCTGACCCGCTGTGTCGCTTTCCGTCTCCTTTCCCATACCGTTGCAGGCGCTGTCACATGTCACAACGTATATGACGTCAAAGGGGCCAATGTCAATGACGACGACAGAAGTGCATGGGTGCGCCGCGTGGCGCCTCCCGCGGCCCAGGGCGGCGGGCAGGCACAGGCACGGGGCGAGAGCCGGGGGTGTGGCGCAGGGCAGCGGTTATTAATTATTGTTCCTACCGGCCAGGCACGCAGCATGTTGCGTGCATGCTAGCAGCCCCTGCATCCAGCGCAGGGGCTGCATGCAGGTCGTGTGACACGCCACTGCACCGCAGCAGTGTGGGCAGTCGGATGCATGAGCCCGCACCCACGCGGTGATGGGCCGCGGCAGCCGCAGCCGCCCAACCCTACCCCGCCATCCAAACCCGCTGCGGAGTACTGCCGACTCAGAACTCAGACCAGAGCGCTGTTTCTCAGCACAGCCGGCGCAGTGCAGGGCAGGCGGCAGGCGGCATTACCACTCGGTCGCCCCCAGGCCATGTGGCTTAACCCGTAACCCCTTGCTCGCCTTGCAACCCCCTTTCCCTCCCGCATCCACCCACCCCCTCCCCACCACCGCCTCATGCCGCGATGAAGTTCGGCAAGTCCTACCAGGAGACCATTGCCTCCCCCTCCTTCCCCGAGCGCTGGCGCCGCGGCGCCATCGAGTACAAGCAGCTCAAAAAACTCATCAACGGCGTCGTGGCCGAGCTCGAGTCCCTGGGGCTGTCGGCCGCCGTGCTGCGCGAGCTGCTGGTGGAGCAGCAGCGCATCAAGGACGCCCAACACATCCACTCCGCCTGCGTCTTCGCCTGCGCCTGCGCCTGCCTCTGCCCCTGCCCCTTCCCATGTGTCTCCTGCCTCGGCATCTGCGCCACTTGCGGATGCTCACCAGCACGCCGCGCTCCCCGCCGGTGCCCCACACCCCGCACGCAGCAGCGCCAAAGACTGGCTCGAGTCCCTTCCCATTCCGCCCACCATCGCGACCGCTCCCTTCGACCCGAAGACCGATCCTCACGCTTCTCCGCTACCGACAGCGGCGCTTCGCCCCCTCCCACCCACTACTCTGCCTCCTCGTCGCAGCTTCACAGCAGCTGGGCCAGCACACGACCAACTTCTTGCTCTTGGTCCCGCGTCCAAACCAGCGTATGCGATGCGCCTGACCCTCATCCGTACCGCTCGGCTGCCGCCGCGAGCGGCGGGATTGCGACGAGGAGGAGGGAGGAGGTGGAGGAAGTGGTGATGGACCAGACCGATTGGGTCGAGGGCAGTGAGGGACGCCGAGCCCATGCCGCCTACGAGTTGGGCGGTACTACCGAACATCCCATCCCTCGTATTCGCATTACAATCGAGTCGCCTGTCACTTCGTCGGACGAAGACGAAGGGATGGACAACGAAACGATGGAGGCCGTACCTTCCACCGCTTCTCCACGTGCTTTGGTGCGCGAGTTGCCTGCCACGGACGAGGAGGGCCGACGTGGCCGGTCCACGCGGCGTGTCGCTACCACCTCGCTATGGCAACACACCAGGCGTATTGCGAGCCCGGCGCTGAGGCCGACTGGGAAGGCGATTCGGAGATGGACCATGCGCCAGACGGGTTGTGCCGACTCCCTGCTTTACACAACGTCGTCCCCTCTCCCCCTCCACAGTATCCACAGTCTCGCCTGCCATCCAGTACAAGTGATGAGAAGTTCTCCTCGACCCCCTCCCAATTTCACACCACCCCCGCTGGCATTCCAGCAGCTCCCCATCTCCTCACCCCGGTACGAATTCGAGAAGAACAGCAACTGGTCCGCACGACCGGCGCGTGCGCGTGAGGGAGATGACGATCCCTCTCGTAGCAGACGAACTGTTCCTGACCCTATTCACTTCGGCCCTGGTGGCAGTGCAGAGTGTACAGGCACTGCAACGCACCGAGTTTGTCACCGCCACCGAACGCTTGACCAAAGCCATTGCGCAAGCCAGCTCCCCCTACGGAGCCCAATCGGACCTCTACACTTGGCGCGCCATCTTCCAGCTGTACACCGACTTGCAAGTGTTTGAATCAACACGCGAGAAGGATCGGGGAACTGGATGCGGACGAATCGGAGCGTCGGCTGATTGGGTTTGCCAACCAACTCTACCGTCGTGGCTGGCTCCAGGGTCCCATCACGCCCTCCCGCGTAGCGACGAAGGATGTGTTACCACCGCCCTCGGGTGCAGAGGCCGGTACCGCTCAGGTCGCATCCAGCTTGCATGGCCTACCTGACGTCGGGAGTACGACTACCTTCACCGAGGTGCGGCAGGAAGAAAAGTTGTCCCCCCGCTCGGCACAGGCCTTGACCGACTTTTTGACCCTCAACGTGGCGTTGCTCGATGTGAAAAAGTACCAGCGACTCAACCTCGAGGCAGCACGCAAGATTCTCAAGAAACACGACAAACGTACCGCCTTGACTGCCGGCACGGGGCTGCGCGCTTTCATGGCGCAACACGAACATGACCGTACGGTTTTCCAGGTGGAGCCGGAGCAGGAGGGAGAGGCAGGTGTTGTATCTGCGTCATTGCCCCCAGACTCGCTTCTGGCAACCGCCAACCCCTCACCTCGATGCGAGTCCCAGTCCCAGCTGGACGTTCAAAAGCTCCCTCGTCTGTTACGGCGAAAGGGGAAAAAAGCGCCTGGGCTGACGGCGCACATGCCCGCGCTCGACGGGGGCGGAGGTATCGTGCCCACTGGGGCTGAATGGGCGGGCGGGCGAGCACGAGCGCTAGCGCCCATTGCGACGTGCGTCCCGTCGCTCGAAGCTCTCCTTCCGCTCACAGGGCCAGGAGGCATGTTGAGTGCGACTGGCAAAGAAAGCGAATCGTTGGCTCACTTTTATTTTCGTGATGACTGATCAACTGATGCCTATCTTACCTTCGCTCGACGACTATTCCTGTGTCGATTTGTCTCGATGTGGCCTGGCGCCCGATCCGACTGGCTGCCAGCACTTGTTTTGTTCTTCGGTGTTTGGTCAAGTTCAAAAACAAGGTCGACCGCCTGCCCGCTCTGCCGCGCCCCGACGCCGTTGGTTCAGCAGGCGAACGCAATCTCGATACGGCCATGACCAACTTACTCCAAGTTTGGTTCCCACGCGAAGTCCGCGCCAAAGATCGCGAGAACGAACGTGATCGAAAACAAGAGGAACGGAAAGAGTTGGGACTTAACGATAACCAGTGCCTCGTCATGTAACTCTTTAACTGTACCTGTAACTGTACCAGTTCTTTTTTCTTTCTCTTTCTCTTTCTTTTTGGGCCGTTTCATTTTGCTTTTCTGGCCACTTGTAGTCCCCGTACCCCTCTCCCGGCCTCAGTCCTCACCGGCACAGCTCACGGTCAAGCTTCAAGGGTAGGGTAACTTTGCTTCTCGCTACTATACACGGGTACCGCCCCCCCCCCTCAAGCCTATCATACCCGGTTCCCCCTTTTGCACAAGTCCAACCTCCACTCTCTTGCCCCCCCGCGGTCAGGTTGTCAGTTGTCCAGGTTGTCAGGTTTCCAGGTTGTCACGTTCCAGGTCTTACATGTAAAGGGCTCCCGGCTCCGGGCTCCGGGCTCCGGGCTCCGTTTCGATAATGGAGCTTGGAGTCCATATGGATTGTATGATGGGTATACGCTCCGATCTCAGACAAACCAGCTCAGCCCGCGTCACGCGTACGCGTAGACCTACTAGCTCCGTCAGGCAAGGGTTCATGCAGTGGGACAGGGACGTGCGCACCCACATGGATTGCGTCTTGGACCCTCTTGTGCTTGAGGAGGGTAGCATTCCATGGGACCATGGGTCACGTAACGAACTGGTATGTGCTGTGCTTGCTGCACTACAACTGTAGTATATCATCAGCTCACGTTCTACCTGCGTAGGTCTGGGCGGCAGCGTCTCGCACCAAGAACGCGCTGGTTTAGCACGTTTAAACCCATTTGGTGCGCGGTGCTAGGGTTTGGATCCGGTGCCGGCCGCCACTGGTCGAACCTGATGTAATTTAGCACCCGGCGGCGTGGCTTGTACCCATCACCACCAAACTCATTCGAGTCCCGGCCAGCTGCCTATGGTCCCCGGCGCACTCGTTTGCACTCGCTCTGTCTGCGCTCCTCGTTCCCTCCCCTCCGCTCTCCGGCCACACGCTGTTTCCTGCCCCCCCCGCGCCATGCCTCGCTTGCCCCCACCACCGCGCCCCACCCCCCCAGGCACGCATCGCAGCTGTCCAGCTCGCGCCCACGTTTGCCTCCCCTCATCAAAGCGCAGCACGCGTCCAGCAGCTGCTTCAGGACGCTGACATCTCCCGGCCTGGGCAGGTCGACTTGCTCGTCCTTCCAGAGATGGCATTGGGCGGCTACAAGTTCTCGGGTCGGGCAGATATCGAGTCTGTCCTCGAACCGATGCCTACCGATGCGGCTGCGTCTTCCAATCAACCCACCTTGTCTCTTGCCCGGACGCTCGCCACGCGTCTCCACTCGTATGTTCATTGGTTTTGCGTGTCGCTCTGCAACACAGAGTTGGTCCCCGAGCGTCGGCGTCAGCGCCCCTCTGATTCTCGCCCTGTGGATCAGATCCACCACCACCTACCCCTGACCCTGTGCCGACCGAGTGGCTGTACAATGCCGCGCTGTTGGTTGATCGGAAAGGGAAGGTACTGCATGTGTTCACCAAGCACTTTCTCTACGACGATGACAAGCACTGGTCCAGCCGTGGCCCTGGGTTTCAGTGCATCGACTTGGACATTGGCCGTCTTGCCGTCGGCATTTGCATGGACATGAATCCCTATGAGTTTACCGCGCCGTTCGAATCTTTTGAGCTGGCGCGCTATGCCGCTAGTGTGCACGCACGCTCATATCCTGGCTGTCCCCATGGCCTGGGCCATGCCCCAAGACGAAGTCCATCCTCTCGATGTTGGCCCCACCACCACGACACTGCAGACAAGCACGATCCACCCTCCCGCTCCATGCCCAGCACGTCTACGATCAACTACTGGGCTTGGCGCTGCACGCCTCTCTGGAGCACAGACCCGGACCCGCACCCGGATCCCACCTCGGATCGCAGCACCATTGTCGTCGCATGTGATCGAGTGGGACACGAAAAGGGCACCACGTTCGCAGGTAGTTCCAGCGTGTTCACAATGGATCCGCGCCAGGGCCGGCCGGTACTGTTGGATTGTCTGGGAGGACGGGAAGAAGGAGTACTGCTCGTTTCGGCACCTTTGGATCAATCGTGAGACGACGTTAAAAGCAAGTTATCTTATTCCAAAGGTCAACGCTAGCGGCCTCGCAAGTCTGCACCCTACTTTTTTTCCCCATGCACGCCCCCATCACCACGTACACATCATGTATGTCGCCTTCACTGGTGTCAGTACCTTTACCCCCACCCCAACCCTTCCATCACCCTGGAGGACTGCTCTTCCCCACGCTCGACCAATCTCTGCTGAACGACCCGCCCGCTGCTCTGCTTCCCTCGTTTTCTCTCCAGAGTTCCGTTTAATCCTAAGTCCACATCCCTCTCATTCCACAGGAAAATGCCGTGCCAGAGGCTGCGACAAGTATGCATCTCTAACAGCAGTCAATGCATATATGTCCATGGCACCGACTTTTGTTGCAGCGGTCTACCAGAAAGTGGGACCAACTGTCCTCATCCAATTCAAGATGCTCCCCATATTGTCCAATCCCGCCTAAACGAGTAACCATAGTTCAAATTCTCATCATGGCCAGACGAACGATATATCCTGCAGACTAGTACGCTCCTCGTTCGGAGATAGAATGGAGCCGGGATATCCGGGATGAATCTTCTGAATTTATTGCAACTGCTTTGGTACCGAACGTGGAATCTGGATCGGTTATCGAGAGGCTCTGTATTACGCCTCTGATCATCAAGCGTTTCGCCCACCTAGGAACATCACCACATAGCTAATCGAAAACGCTGGTAACAAGGTTCCGGATAGATATGTGAGGACTACGTACAAATGCAAGGTGGGCAAGGCCCACAAGATTGTGCACAAAAATTTCGACTAGCTATGCATGGCCAATGCCACCAGCACAGTTAAGTTCTTCACCTCTCCGGAACTGCACAGTTCTTTTAGTCTGGCAGCATTACCCCACAGAGTCTATTCCACGCCATACAATTCTAGCGTTAATACGGATGATATTGCAGTGAATAAGGTGAAGGACTACGGCATGCGCGCCGCGCTCTTGTTCCACATGTTGGACTTATCTTCCTCCCCGCGCCACCAGGGTTGCTTCTTGATGGCGTTTGCTTCTCATGGAACAGCACTTTCTCCGGTCATGCCCACATGGTTTCGGAAGAGATCTTTTTCGGCCATTGTCTTGTACGCGTTGCCGACCCTCTCTACAACTCATACTATGGCGCCTCGCATGGGTAGGACTCGAGGCGGGAATGGTGAACCTGGCCCCGAGGTGCAGCCTTTTTGATGAATCATCGCGTTCCCCGGTCTTTCCCCCACACATTGGTTCGAGTAGTGGCGCCCAAGCTCGACTCTGCTGGCAAGAACCTCTTGACCGTCTGCGACCCATACCAGATGGTGGTCTGGCTCAGTAAGGCCAATTACCGCCTGGCTCAGTTGAATGGCCACCCACTTGAACGACCTGTTCACTCACGGGCAATGTTCGCGCATTACGGGTCCATGCCGTCGGCCGTTCCAGGTCCCACCCGCTGTGACCCCACCATCTCTTTACACCCTTTCTGCGGTGGCTACGGGCCATAACCCGAAGTTACGCTGCCGCCGAGAAGATGAGCCCGATAGTGACCACCCATCTCGTCGCGACCGCGTTCATGGCTTTCTTAACACCTTTTCTCTCTGTATGAATACTGGGAATTTGTGAGTTTGCATCTCACTCTTTTATCTGTCATCCCGTTCTCGCTCGTTAGCGGGATGTTGTCACCGGGGTTACCAATCCGCGGCGGGCGGGGATGAGATGTAAAGAGCTCAACCGCGACTGTGGCGGCTTGTCTCCGGAGGTTCTCCCACGTTTTCATGGCTTCAAAAGCCTCCTGACTCACTACCCGTCTTTGTGCTATCTCGACTCCTAGTCTAACTCGCTCCATACCTCTCTACCCCCACCTTCATTTCCAAGGCTTTCTCAGCCACATTCATTGGTGTGTCGCTTATTCGACTTTTTCGAATCGTCTCATCCTCTTTTGCAGATCCTGTTAGCCACTCATCATGCTGCTATAGTTGGCCTACCACGGTTTATACAAGGGTTGATCATAGCGATGTGGTTGAATACAGCTGCGAGCGTCCAAATACGCTTGGATGTCCCTGACGACCAAATACTCATCAAGGAGATCTAGATTGGTTTTCGAGCACCTCACTTAACTTCTGTTTAGGACAGACGGGGATTGATATCGTCTTTGGACCATTAATACAAGCATGGCACTCAATCCCAGTTTTGGCCGTCGTCAGGGGAGTGGTAGAACCGACGTCAGCTTGTGCACTCCATCTATAACACGTACGATCTGACATACATGTCATGAAGAGAAAGCATCTGACAAGGGGTAGTGGCATGGATTATGGATTAACAGACCTAAGATCATTGGGAAGATTACCAGACCATATCCTGAGAGACACTCTTAAAATATGCCAAAATTGGTTATCATCAGTGGTTACACCGGTGGAGATTGTGATATGCCCGAGCGCGGCGCAGAAAAGGAACGGCGTGTTTGTATCGAGATGGTCCACCACTAGGTGTCCGGCACATTAGTCATTCACTTTCGTTCGCCTTGTTGGTTGAAAATCAATCGTTGAATATTCGCGTTCAAACTAGAGCAAGGAGAGTATGAAGTAGCGGAGGTAGTAGACAAGCGAAAGATAAATGTAACCGGAGGGGAAATGCAAGAACAACGTAGGATGGGTGGGGCGCCCCCTTAGGTGAATGAGTAAGGCCGCATCCTGTGGTTGATGGAATACATATGGTGAGTTATGTACTTTTACGTTCAATCGTGAAACTGTGGCTACTATTTTAGCAGGCGCGGGAGATTTCACAGCGTGATGTACAAGTGGACCAGTTTTATGATCCTGGGAAATTGCTGTGACTACCAACATCGATCCACATTTCCCCGTTTCCTTTCATTCTTTGCCTCGACTACAGTCCTGATAGAACTGGGCTTGTTTCCGTGAGCGTGATGTGTACACCGGGGGATATAATACCAGCAGCGGTGCGTTAAGAAATCATCTGGATGCTAGTGTCAGCGAACACCCGCCTAATTGTCAACTGCTAGTGGTCTAAAGATCTATGCACAAACTGTACGGCATGACCCAAAGAATAGCCACAGAAATGGGATAGACGCTTGTTCTTCATGCCTTGACCGATAATATGCCCCCTCCCACCCCATTGTAACTAATCAGGTGACCAAGGCCCGTCATATGAACCCAATGTCAAAAAAGGGTTCAATGCCCACTTCCAATCATATAGCAGTCGTTCACGTCTGGGATTCCTCTTCTAGTCAATGACTCACACCTTGTAATGGGCTGCATTGGAATCGTGCAGTGTAATGTAGTCCAACCCTGTGCCATGCGATGAAATGTTGGGACTCTAGTGTTTCCATATAGCTTCGCTACATTACGCTCTCATCAGCGACAAATCTTGTACAAAGGCATAAATCGGAGTTCGGAAGAGGATAGCATGATGATCGTGAAGGACAACAACTTCTGCATTTCCCTTGCGATTAGGAGTTCTGTCGTCGTGAATCCAGAAAACAAAGCTGTTGCCCCAGAGGAGTGACCATTTTGAAGTAATATCACCTGCTTGCACGGTAACATATGCGACGGAAGAATGAACTATGGATTAGTGGACGACAAAACGAGACCTCATATTGAACCCAGTATCATTAGAAAGATGCAGTCGCCCTTGCGGTGGTAGTGTAGCCTAAGAACGAGAAACACATGCAGGGCCACATAACACAACTAGTTGACACCGGGGCTGTTTATCCCGAAGCCGTAAAACCAAAAATCAGAAATCAATGAGCCTCTTAGAGCTCAGAAACTGACCGCTGACCTTGGCCAAAAGTACAAGCCACGCGAATTGCTGAACCATAGTGGTCTTGGATTGCAGAGTAACATGCTGTAGAGATAATGTGTCATGCCTTTGTTTCTTTGAAACCTCCGGACATTCCATACATTTTCTACAAGATCAAGTCCAACCGAATCAGGTTCCCCTGCAGCATCTTGTACATAAGGGGCGTACATATGTGCCAATAATGAAAGGCATGTGCGCTTTAGCACTGATCATGGAGGATATCTCAGCAGGAATTCATACACCAACCAATAGGTATCAACGCACAGTTCAAACGTAGTACCTTAAACCCGCTGCTCTAGATAATTCAACACGAAGGGTGGCCAGTGTGGGGAGGTATTCTGCTGGACAACTCGATAGATAATAAACAATTACCACTCCGAGTTGTTAATTACAGTTGCGCCCGTGTCTGTCACCGCTAACCCGCATATTAGTCCGTAGGGGGACAGTAGTGTGCCTATGGGACGTGCAGTTTTAAAACCTAAAGTGATCATGGAAGTGTGTTCGTCGTGGGCAATGAACGCCGAGTCGATCAGCGAAGAGTCTGGATCCATGAGCTGAGGCTGGCACTGGCTGAGCAAAGTGGTGTACTGCAACAACGAGATAATATGGACTGTTTCATTGTTGAATTTAACCCACTATGTCTGGTGAAGGGACATCCGCCTCATACAAGTCCGCAAGCCGCCGACCATTCTTTCCCCTTCACCCTTCTTGTAGACACTCCACTTCTAGAAGAAACACCTTCTGACCAGTTCGCTCGCCCTCCCTCGCCCATCGAAGCTCCCCGCTTTCCCATCCAGCTCCCACACGCGCAACCTCGGCTTGCAGACCGTTGCTCAGGCTCTGCTCGACGTGGACTAGCAAAGCATCACTCACCGCCCTCCTACGTTCACGCCAGTGAGCCTTGGACTTTGGGTCTGAAACGCGTTCAGTCCTCCGGTGAGTCCCGTCTCCGATGGGCAGGCAAGGTCTCCCTGCCGCAGCCTGCTCCGTGTGGGAAGCCAGCCACGCCGTCACATAAAGGGCATGGAAACGGACCACCGGCTTGGCGTCATGAGACATGCCCTCGGCGGGTACTTACCCACTCCCGCTCGTGGACGGGATAGCCACAGATGTGAACGAAGTACTCAATGCGACCTTCACAGCTTTTGCAGCGATCGTCGACTGGACGTGTTCGATCTCATTTTGAACCGCATCATTGTCAGCATATTGGGGGAGAGGAAACGAGGACTCAACTAAGCGGGTAGGTACCATATGTCACCAGGAGTGTAGGCACGGAAGCAGGACACATGAGACATGTCATGGCAGTGTAGATAGTCGGGAACTAGGCGGACCTGGTACGCGGCGGTCCACAGCGCGGACAATGGGAAGGGGCCGAGGTAGCGATAGTGGAGACCGTCAAAGGGTCGCTGGTTAGACACATACCCGTCCCGGCGGACCAAGACAGGCTTGCCAGTAGTGAAGGGCGCCGCCTCCGTCAATGCGCTGCTGGTCGGCATAGTGCTTGTAGCGTTCTTCACTCGCTGCGCGAGCGTCCGGCGGGCCACCACCTGGGACGAACGCAAACCTTCAAGGTACGACGCACAGCGTCGGGGGCACGAGCGGAGGGGCGGGCTTCAACTCCCCCCCGGCGGGAATACCCATAAGTAAGGTCAAAAGGGGACTGGTGGGTGCTAGAGTGAGAGGACAAGTTGTAGGCATATTCGGCCGTGGGGAGGAGGTCGAACCAATTGGACTGCTGCTCGTCGAGGTAACAGCAGAGGTACTCTTTGAAGATCTGGTTGAGGTGCTCAGTCTAGCCGTCCGTCTGAGGGTGATAAGCGGCCCTTGAGGCTCGGCTTGATACCCAAGTCGACACGCAAGGCTTTCCAGACGTGTGGCTCATGAAGGTCGGTCCCCAATTAGTCACCAGATGTCAGAGAAGGACCTGTGGTAGCGAAAGAGACATGGTGTACAAACTGGGGTGCGAGCTGTGACGGTATCGGTCGTTTGAGCGGGAATGAAGTGACCCGTTTTGATGAACCGATTCACCGCCACCAAAATCGCGTCGTAACCAAGGGATCGGCGGAGTTGGGTAACGTGGTCCATCGTCAGGTGCTGGTGCTGGTGCTGGGCTGGTGCTGGTGCCGGTATTCTCCGATCCCGCTGTTTCTACTACTGCCCCCTTCGCCACCACCTTTCCTTCTCATTTCCTTACTTTTGCTTACATATACCTCGTTACTTGGCAATTCCTCGTTGGCCAGTGTGCGCTTTAGATACTAAGTTTCTCCTACTAAGTCATTGCCTCAGTTCTACGGGTCGCTACAGATACAGCAAAGTCCCTGATTGCCGAGTGCATACTCGTTTGTATAGTGCAATGATCTGTGCATAGTAGCCACATGAGAGGAAATCAATTCCCCCGGACAGTAAGGGGTCACATGTCGATGATGAAGCAGCAAGCGAAGAACAGGCAAGAATCAAGTAAAGAAAACGGCACCGAACTGTTGAGGAAAGTAAAGAAAAAGGCATCGAACTGTTGAGAACTTGTTGCAGCAAGGCGTGTAACGCGTTGTTTTGCTCTTTTCACATGAGCAGAGCGCCGGCGAGCAGACTTCCAACGAGCGAGAGAGCAAGACCATTGGCGCGCAATCCCCCACCAGCGCTGGATTTCTTGGCCGACGACCCAGCAGCTTGCGCACTGGCACTGCCGGTAGCCGCGCTCACGGCGCTCTCCGTAACCGTAGCACCACCTGCAGCAGTGAGAGGGCCATCACCGCTGTACCCCATGTAAGTCGCCGTCTCTACTCCCCCCGTCCCAGACGCAACAGGGGCTGAGAAAAGGGCGGTGGCCCAATCAATCCCAGCGCCTGTTACCGGCTCGGTCGTTTCGAAAATATCGGTGGTGATATCCCAAAGAGATGTAGCAACTTGGGTGTTGGAGACGAACGTTGCAGTTTGCGGCATAGTCTGGGCCGTCGTACTGGTTTTAAGCGACGCAATCCCAACTTGAGGACCTTGCGGACCCAACTGGAAGGCAGTAAAGTACGACTTGAGAAACGCATCTCCCAGGATGAAATCGGGCGAGTCATCACCAAGACTAGGCCCCGCAAAAACGCCACCATAGCACATCGTACCTTCGTCGTTGGCCGGACCGTGGTTGAAATCAGCGGGATCAATAGGGTATACCTTACCTCCCAAGGTGAATGAGAGCTCCACTTGGGTATCACAAGGGTAGAAGTACTTCTGGGATGACGACGACGACGACGACGAACCATCACCACCTTGCGTAGTTGACCCAGGGATGGAGTTATACACCGCTAATGCCACCTGAGGTGGTACGCTGATCAAAGTTGTTCCTTTTGACAGAGAGTCAAGCGAACAAAAGGTCAGCACTTGGAAGAGAACTGACTGGGATAAACGCACCTGAGTCCATGAGCGCCCACGACTGTTGCAAAGGAGCAGTACTCCCATTCAGCGTGACTGCATCCAGGGGGATACCCCAACGAGTATTTTCCACCGTGTTGATCCAGTTGATGTCGCCAGAATACTGGCTAGAGTCAATCTCACCCAAGGTAAAAATGCCGCCGGGTGCCTCGTCGGTGACGTTCTTAGCATCCGGGTTCCGTGCCATTTGGAACGAAAAGGACGGTGTGATAGAGTGCAAATCGGCGAGCACCATCCAGAACGGAGTGATGCCCATGGTACTCAATCCGGGAAGACCCATGCCCATGATGCCTGAAACAGGCGGGATGAAGGGACTCTGGGTAAGCTCAGATGCAACACCAAAAGAAAGAGATTCGACAACCGCTCCAGCCATTTCGACCCGATCCGAGACGAGAGACCCTGAGCGTCGCCTATGCCATACGAATCCTCCCAAGGTTGGTCCGAATACCGTAGTGTCTTGGAATCGGCTGTAACAAACTTTGGGTAGGGCGCACATGATTCGGAGGTGCACTGGTCGCTGATAAACCACAGATCGGAGCTTCCCGTGTCAAGTATGAGTTTCATAGTCTGAGGAGGGGTACCAATGCTCACGGGGGCGTAGTAGAACGCGTCCAGTGCGAGATCGGTCAGCGCAACACGCTGACGCTTGGAAAGGAGGTCAGGGGCGCCCTGATCGGCACGAGCAGCGGCAGATGGGGTAGAGTTGCGTTTCTGATACTTGGCCTCTAGGTACGCGACCTCGGCCTCGAAGCGGGCGGCAGCCTCGCGTGCGGTGAGAGAGTCACGCTTGCGGTTTGCATAAGGACGGGAGGATTGATGGTACAAGGGCAGGCTCAGACGCTTGAGCGGCTGGGGCTTGCTAGCTTGCTCCTGCCCCATGGGCAAGGCGCCCACCAGAGCGCTCGCGGCAATGTAGGCCAAGACGACGGACAAAGGGAGGCGCATTGGGGGGTGGGTGAGCAAGACAGCTGAGCAGCAACGGTACGGCTATATATACATCGCGAGAGGGCCGGCTAGTCCCACGGTCTCCTCCGATGCGAGCATCACAAGGGAGGATTGAATTTTTCGCAAGAACGGCTGCGGAAACGAGCTGTACGCGCAGGATGTACAACTTGTGCCCTCGCGAACCAACGAAGAGCGGCCATCTCCAAGGGCCGGAGACCGGTGAGTACGAGTACCGACGTCCTGAGGACTGAGTAGCCGCGTGCCGAGTGCCGCGTGCCGAGTACCGAGTACCGGCTGGCGAGGATGCGCGCACTGCCGCAGCCCCTGGTCTTGGCAAGGCGGCGCGAAGGAGCACTGGGGCAGTCTCCACCGGAGCACCCGAGGATCCGCAGCCGCGCACTAGCGCAGTGCTCTGCACGGGGCGGCGCGGCTGCCAGGGTCCTTCGCGGATGCGGAGGGACGCACCGGAAGGACGGGGCGGAAGGGCTGGTATTACGCGTTACGGGGCAAATATATACGTATCTTGGCGGTCGACACAGCCGCCCTGCCGGGGAATATTTAAAGGCGTCTGCCATCTCAGGAACAAGAGCCTGCGCTGTGGGGGCAGGGGCGCGGAAATAGCACTCAGCGTGCCGAGTACGCACTGTAACCCAGTCCCTGGTTGAGCCTGTTGTAGCGCATCGCTGGGAGGCCTTATTAGCGCTTAGCGCTAAGGCTTAGCGCTTATCGATTGTCGACTATTGGCTGTCGGTGCCGATTGTCGATCCGCAGCCTCCCTTTTTTCTTCCCACGTGGCGGTATGGAATACTGAGTACGAGTTACTGAGTTCCTCAGGTCTGAGGGCTGGTATTGTACAAGGCCTATAAGACTCAGTACTCAGGCCAGAGTAGTGGCAAAACCACAGCGTCTGCCGTCGGGCGTTTTGAACATCTGCAGCCATTTCCTGACTGCTTCTCAAATCGTTGCGTGTTGACCACATGGCAGAAGCACCGCAGCATTTTGGCCCATGATATACCACGGTTACCCTTATTTATAGTGCGTGGATCTACGTGCACGCCAACATCGGCACTGAACCGGGGGGGGGGGCGTGGGTGAGAAAGCCGGAGGCAGGTCCAGTGACTGTAAAACAGGAAACGCCTACTGTAACATATGATGTAACACGTAACGCGTAACATGTGTAACATGTAAATGCATAATGCCTCCCACTATCCATGTCTGACTGGGTGAGAGGAGGCTGCGTTAGACCACGGTTTTGTCCGGCACACCAAGGAATACGCTGCAATGATGAAACATCCCCACAAATGGCTGTCCGTACTATCTGACTGAGTGAGAGACTGGCTTCTGTCTATAGTTGAGGAGACCTTGTGGCATGCGAGCTTTTGTGTTATGCATCAATCATGCTCATGAATCTTGCTAATCATGCGAACACCTGTGGCAGTGGCAGGCGAGCAAGGCAAGGGAGGAGGTGGTGGTGTGTGTGCAATCAGGGTTTAGGCATCCTGGAGGCGCAACAGCAGGAGCGGAGCAGAGGCGGAACGAGGCCGCCTCGCACAACAACACGGACGTACCAACATGTGAACCTTCCACTCGCAGGCTGCACAACCCCCAGCCTGCTCGCGCGGTCTTCCTCCTCTCTCTCCTGTCTCCTTCTCTTCAAACGTTGCTTGAAGAATTGTGGCTCGCCACGTTGCCTTCACACCTTGTCTGAGATCTGAAGGCTGCTTTGCAGCTGATTCTTAGGTAGGATCGCGAGTGCTCCCAAGTGGCACTCTAGCAGAGAACGCCAAGCAATTCTGATTGTTTCTACATAAATTGTACCGCGCCTTTCCACAGAGGGGGTGGCGGCGTACATACGGGTGTATTAAACGGAGAGTCATGGACATACGTAAGGCGAATGCCCACAAGTGACTAGTGGCGGTGTACTGAGGTACTACCTGGTCCTGCTGAACCTCAGCACTCAGGGTACTCAGGTACGGCCCTCAGGCCTTAGGCCGCAGGCCACCGGACGGCGATCAGATATTTGGACTCGATATATCAATGAACGTATGAGTGTGAAGCTACACAGCTGTCGTCTGCTGCGGTGTGACATGTGACATGTGACTAAAGCTTTGACATGCGCGTCAAGTTCGCGTTGTTGCCATGACGCACGTGTTTCGCTAATATAACAGGACCCCTGTTCCCCGCCCCGGTACCGAGGCCCAAAGACGGAGCCACAAGTCATTGCTGCAGTGGAGTTCCCTCTGGCCCTCTATCCGAATGTTATCTGTTAACCCTCCCCCCCCGCGCGTCACCGCCGCCCTATTATTCCGCCCTGGCCACAGTGGCCTGGCCGTACGAGGCCAATACGCGACACCCCGAGCGACGCCCGATATACTGGTACTGTTTAGGATCCCCTCGACACCAAAAGGGCTACGAGTCTGAGAACATATCGAATGGAGGCCACAACACTGGACCGAGCGTGACACTTCCCGACACCAAATGTGAGTCCTTGAAGCTTACCCCCTGGGTTGCCTTCCCGCACTCGTGATGGGGCCCCCACTGATAACTCGGTTCCGTCGGGTGGGACCGAAGATAACGATGCTGGGTATAACGGGGCTGTCACACTGGCAGCCCGCCACGCCCACCGGGACTATGAAGTAAAAGATGGATGTACACGCCCTATCCCTCCGTCTAACAAACTGCCATCGCCCTACTACGTCCATCCTATCCACACGCGCTTTCTAGGAGGGTACGGGAACGGATGGCGGGCACCAGATGGTCCTGATCTCCTAGCGATTCCCCTGGTTCTTTAAGCGAGGTCAGTGCTAACAAGCAGCACACGGATGATGAACGTGCATCTCGAAGGTCACTCTACGGACGCGTCTTGCGTCTGTGGTGCCACATTGCATGATGGCCTCTCCTGACAGACACACCGTATTCTCTGGTGGATTTAGCCCTTACAACTATTACGCGCGTTACAGAACAACGATGCTTGGATCCGAGGATGACTTTGCCAAGGCTCCATCCCAAGCGGGGTTTACGACCAGTTCATGACAAAGCTGGGAATGGAAATCGGACTGGGGGTTCAGGGTGTGCGCTCACAAAACGATAATGCTTACTATGAGGTGGACTACAGACGGCGTGTGTGCGCCCCGATACTTTCGACCGCGATCAACAGAGGGAGTTTTGCTTTTGGGTCTGTTGAACAGGGCGGACATGGCCAAACATGCAAAAAATCATACGTCTATGTCCCACTGATCGCCTCACTTGTCCTCCGACGAGCCCTCCGCCACGTGCCGCAAGTATTCCAATAATGCTATACCTGTCCATATGGTGCAGCATTTGAACTCGGGGCCGTCCAGACGTAGTGTTGCTCTGACCTCTCACCTGTAGGCCCACGTGCTCTCACCAAGCGCTACAACCACGGTCCACAGTTCGATTGGTCGCCTATCGGCGCGTTCCGCCCAGCACGTTTTTATGCTACGGTACTGTCGTAGTTCGGATGATCTCGCTCCCATTGCATACAATTTGTTCTTCGTCCCGGGTGTCTCGCAATTTCCCTGTTTCTTCCACTTTTAACACCATTTCCTCTGTTCTTGCTTCTTCTCCCTACGAACGATTGCTACATCCCTTGATCTAATCTTGACTCTGGTCTCCCTTGCCCTAGGCCCAACTGTAACAGGTACACTATATAACTCTGAGGAGGCCTGAACTGGTCACTTCGCCTATATTGGCTTTTGCATTCTATACTTCTCACCGGTTTTCTTTCTGTGGCCGGGTTATCCTATGTGGTGTAACTGGAGTGGGGACAATCGCGGCTGCGGCGACGCGCGCCAGTGTGGTCCTGGCACCGACGGGCGTCTTCATGGATGGCGCGCTACTGCTGATCCCTTCATTGGGCAGCACAGTACGTAGCTCGGACCGCCACCACAGCATATAGTCTGCAAGTACCTTTGCCCTGCTATCGGTACTACTAATCAATGCCTTTTCTCCAGTTTGGAACCTATAACAAAAACACCAATTTGCACTGCCCGTATTCAATGCCTTACCGGAGCAGGTCCTAACATCGGCAGGCGATAGCCATGGTGGCCCACGATGGCCCAACTATAGATTGAACAACCGAATTCCGTACCTATATGACGGCAAAGATGGTTCCTACTGAGCGATCTTCTCTCCCCCCTCTGACCAGTGTGGCACGTGAGAAAGCGGTAGAGATGGTTGCCAGAGCTCGGGATGGGGGTATGGTTCGCATGCCGGGACGGACAAAGAGGGGATCTATAACGAGCTACACAAGAGAAGGGAAGGAAAAACAGATCGGGGACGAGGGTGGCGGGAGACGTGTGGTAAGAGGCGTCAAATGGATTCTTCGTGGCAGGATGGTCTTCGTCACGTGTTGGCACGGAAAAGTGTAGGAGAGGGAAAAGGAGCAACATATGCACACAACATTACCCCCCTTCCCCCACTCATGTGTTCTCGCGATGAAAAAGTGCAAATGGCAGGAGCAATTTGAGAGGATAAGCTCCAGAGGCTGGTTTCGTCACTGAGATGGATTTTGGAAGGACAATGTGAAGTGTGGTATTGGAAGTCCCCAATACTCAGTCAGGAGGGAAATACAGGCCCTCGTCGTCAAGGCGGAAAAGATATAGTTGTACGGGTACCGATCAGTCAGATCCTCGAAAGGCCAAAGTGGAAGAAAGATAGGGATCGCAATGGAGTGGCATTGCTACCCTCCCCACAATCTCCACAGAGAGACCTAGTGACCAGACAGAAAAGAAGGGTTAACTGTTAACGGTACCGGTCGTTGTGGTGCGACGGACGAGCAATCACAACCGCGACCAGCACTACCACACCAAGGAACCCAATCGCTGCTGGGAGAGCGAGATCTTTGGTCAGCGCTCCTCCCGCTCGAGACTTGGGTTGTTCTTGGCTTTGCGTCTCGATCCGAGGTCTGATAGTTCATCTGACGAGCAAGTCGAGGCGGTGGAAGCGGTCGAGCGGGACGAGGGATCCATCACTGGAGAGCGAGCCTCGTTGGATTCATGGCGTACGCCAGCCGATGCGGGAGGAGGGTTGGTCCGCACGCTCGAGACAACCTTGTGAGGAGTAGCTTTTCCTCTTGATCGTCCAGTTCCTGAGACTGCGGGGTGGGAGAGATCGCTGGAGCTGCCGCTGGTGCTGACCAAGAGGCGCCACCAAAGATGAGCAGGGTAACGCGGTCTCTTCCCAGTTGGCGAGCAAGGCGAACAGCTTCAATCATATCATCATCCGTAGTGATGGTTACCTTGTCCCCGTCGTCGTCCTCATACCCCAACTTAAAGTCTTTTGGGTTGGGTACCCATCGGCCTAAATGTTCCTCGGCAAAGAATTCGTCTCGTGCCAACTTGGACGCCACCATGTCCTGCACGACGTCCAGTTGGTCAAAGGGAGCTTGGAAGCGGTGAACGTGCTTGGAGGGGGTGGTGAACTTGAACAGGCAAAACTCTGGTCCTCCTCCATCCAACACTCCCTCGGAACCAAGCAGTGCATCCGATACACCCCCGACCTTGGAATTGCTGTCGTGTGTCATCGAGCCTGCAGGGGCCTCGACCTCGGCAAGTTCTTGGGCTGCAGCTACAGCGGATGCACTGTCATTGGGGAAGACGTCGGAGGAAAGGTTTCCGTCGGGAGAGAAGGGCGGATCGTACTCCCTCGTAGGATGGATCGAGTGGGACGCCCGAGGAGAGGAAACTGCCTCCCTCGCCCACTCCATCATCAGCGTTCGAGCCATAGTACGATCCTGAGCCCAAGCTGTTCCAAAAGTGGTTCCACATCGGGCCTCCTTCGCTTGCTTCCACGCCGGCTTCCTCCGGGGTTTCTTGCATAGCCGTGATGATCTCGAGTGTCTTCCACGTGAGACGGAGCACATCGACCACCCCGACCACGCCAACCTCTTGGTCCACCACAGGGAGGTTGAGGTAATGACCATCGTGCATCTTGCGCAGCGCCGTTTGGATCGTCATGGAGGGTGGAGCTGTGTCAGGGTGCGGAGTCATGACGCGGACCACACTGCACGTCCGAGGATCCAAGCCAGCCGCGATCACACGCAACACCACATCTTTCGAAGTAAATATGCCTGCCAACCGGGGTCCTGCGGCGCCTCCAGCCCCAAAGCCCGATACATCCCCCGAAGGCACGCTGCCCTCAATCACAAGCACCGCAGTAGTCTGGTACTCGGCCATCATCCGTGCCGCTTCAAGGACAGAGGTGCGGACTGAAACTGTGCAGGGGACAGTACCTTCGTCGAGACAAGTGGACAAGTCGGGCAAGGTCATCTTGTTCCGGAGCGTATCAATGTAATCGCGCATCGTGTCTTGGTTGCCAACGGTGCCAGTGCCCCATTCATTCTGCACGCCCTCGAGCGCAGTGTACAGTTGTTGGCTGCTTGCATACGCTCGTTCAAGCTTTTTGAGCGCGTCGTAAAATACTTTGGCAATGTCCAGGAGACCAACAATGTCCCCTTCGTCGTTGCATACGGGCAAGTGGCGGAAGCCACGGGAGACCATGGTGTTGAGCGCATCGGTCGCTAGCATGCTGTCCCGTGTAACCATCGGGGAGAGCGTCATGATTTCACTGACGGGTGTGGTGCGTGGATCGATGGATTCAGCCACGACCTGCAAACGGCCAGAAATGTGTCAGCTGGCCCTGTGAGCGCAAAAGGGGGCGGGGGGAGGTATACACCCCTCGAGACAGGGGAAACGGGGGGGGGGGGGGATGCGAGACGACAGACGTACACGGAACGCCAGATCTTTGGCTGTGAAGATTCCAGCCAGGCCTTGTTCATCGTCAACGACCAGGACGCAATCGGTGCGTTTGGCCGCGCACAGTTGGCTGGCATCCGCGATGCTAATGTGCTGTGGCACCGTCAAGGCCGCGCCCGGGCGCAAGGCGGCCACAGTGCCGGGCGGAGCACGTGGTGGTGGAGCACGTTTGGAGGAGGTCTCTATCGGGGCGGGACGGCCACCGCCTTTGCGGCGGAGCTCGAGCTGGACCTTTCTGCGGATGGCCTGTGCGCAGCAATCAGCAATCAGCAGTCAGCAATCAGCAGTCAGTGTGGAGCCGAGGGGGCCGGTAGGCCCAAAGAGGGAAGCGTGCCTCGTCTTTCTTGTTGGTGCGGCGGCGGGTGTCGCTGGAAGCGTACATGGCGCAGCAGCGGGCGGAGGCTGCGGGTGGTGGTGGTGGTGGTGGTGGTGGGCGGACGAAAAGGTGGGGGAAGACGGGGAAAGACGGGGGACGACGGGGGAGAGTATGGGGTGATTAATGATGGCCACGTGAGCAACCAACTAAGTGGTCTTCGAATGGGCGTTGTAGACACGCTGGTGTTGATGGGGACGAGGCACAGGGGCAGTGTGAGGGTGGGGGGCTCGTGGGCGCAGCGCGCAAGCCACCCTGGCCGCACGGGGGCACTGTTGTTGAACATTGCCCTCACGGGCTCCGCCATGGCAACGAAACCAGAGAGGTTATTGGATGTCAGCGCATGTCGGCGCATGTTGGGCAGCAATCCATCCATCCATCCATCCCGTCGCAACACACCGCTCGTCCTGCCCTCCACGATTACGACGGGCAGCCCCAAGCACGAAAGGACCCACCAATAGCATCCCCTGTTGCCAAGCCCAGCGGCCGTTACGTTTTCCACGTTCCACCGTGGCGTGTCGTTTAAGAGCAACACAACCTACTAGGGTTTGCCAATGCTAGGGTTTGCCCCTGCCTGCCCCTAGTCCTTAAACTTCAATTTCAACATTGAACATTCAACCTCAGCCGCTCCGCCCGAAAGAGCATCGCCGCTGACTGGACGTGGCACGGCGGCCTCTCCCATCCATCCACCCACCCATCCCTCTCTTTCCTACCGCTGCCGCCCCCGCACGACCCATGTCGTTGCCCAAACGCATCATCAAGGAGACCCAGCGCCTCAGCGCTGACCCTGTCCCCGGCATCGTCGCCACCCCGCACGAGGACAATGTGCGCTACTTTGATGTTGTGATGGATGGCCCCGAGTCCAGCCCGTTCGAAGGTACGCTGCTCTCCCTTCCCTAGCCCCACCCCACCTCTCTCACTTGTTCTTATCGTGCGCGGCTTGGGCGACCTGACACTTGTTTAACTCATCGGAACCCACCTCAGGTGGAAAGTTCAAGCTGGAGCTCTTCCTGATGGAGGACTACCCTCTTTCCCCTCCCAAGGTCCGCTTCTTGACCCGCGTACGTCTCACCTCCTTCTGATTCGGTTTCGCTCCCTGAGGGTTATCGGTTATCCATCGCCGGCGTTCTAGCTCGCTAACTCGGCTTTTCTGTTTACTCGTTCGCCTCAGCTCTACCACCCCAACATTGGTATGTTTGACACAAAACGCTCCTTTGCCATGCACGCCTTTGGAAGCGCCACCCTGACCTCTTCTCCTTGCTGTGCTTCCCAGACAAGCTCGGACGCATCTGTCTCGACATCCTCAAGGACAAGTGGTCCCCTGCGCTTCAGATTCGTACTGTCCTCTTGTCCATCCAAGCGCTTCTTTCTGCGCCCAACCCGGACGACCCATTGGCCAACGACGTGGCGGAGCATTGGAAGTCCGATCTGCCCGGGTAGGTTTTGCGTGTCCAGTTCGATTTGGAACTCGGTGTTGGTTGGGGGGTCGTGGGTGTTGGGGCAAAACGTTCAGAGTTCGAGCTAACTCAAACCTTGCTTTTCTTCTTTCCAGGGCTCTTGCCGAGGCGCGCGAATGGACTGCCAAGTACGCCAAGGAATAGGACGTCGTTCTCCAGGTTCGTTAGCGGTACCGGTATCGACGCGTGGAGGGAGGGGAAGGGGGGAAGGGGAACGGTGTGTGTGTGTCTATGCTTGCTACCGAATTGTCTGGCCCAGATGTACGATGCCTCCCTGTTCTTATCTGCACACCTCGGGCAAAAGACTGGAGATAGAGATGGAGAAGGTGGCAGCTATCCAACAGTAGATGGTGCGCACAGAGACGGCCAGCCTGGTTACGTGTGGTGTGGGCTGGTACACCATGAGCAGAGGGGGAGGCGGTGGGGCATCTGCATCGCTCTGTGGCAACCAACGGCCGGTTGGCGCCAGACTGTGTGGGTTGGCGCTTGGGTGGCTGGCGGTGAGATGGACATGTGACAGCGGCTGATAAAGCTTGGATGTCAATCAATTTGAAGCGGCACACGTGGAAGGCAGATGCAACATTTCATTTCCACTCTGGGACAGGTGGGGCAATTAATAACGCTTGGGCTGATTAACTGATTAAGGATGCCGACTGGGGCTGGGCCCACTCCGGGCATCGATCATCGGTTCCGATCCGCCCTCACGCCTCACGCTTCCGCCATAGCTGCTCTGCGCACGGGCATCGGAGGAAGCACAAGCACGTCTAGGCAGCCGATCCGATAAAAGGAAGCAGCGGGGAGAGTGGCTGGGCCAATCGTCTATCCGTCTGCCATCAGCATCACACGCTATGTCAACCTCGCAGGAACCCACGCACCCCCAGCACGCCAAGCACGCTAAGCACGCTAAGCACCACCCCAAGCACCCCATCCCGGGGGGCGCCTACGTGCCCATCCTGACGCCCTTTGACGCCGAGGCGCAAGTGGACGTTGCTGCGCTCAAGCAGCTGGTCACGCGGATTGCGCAAGCCGGGTGCGGGCTTGTGCTGCAGGGCACGAACGGGGAAGCTGCGCACCTAAGTCGAGCGGAGCGGTCGTTGATTACGCAAACGGTGCGAGCGAGCGTAGGCAGCTCAGTCCCGATTGTGGTGGGCACAGGTGGTGGGTCGTTACAGGAAACCAGTTTGTTGTGCCACGATGCAGCGACAGATGGGGCCGATGCGGTACTGGTCTTGACGCCACCGCATTTTGCCAGTGCGATGGTGCAGGATCCACAGGCGTTGGTGGCGTACCACAAGGCTGTGGCAGATTATTCTCCATTGCCCGTGCTCGTCTACAACTTTCCTGGTGCATCAGCAGGAATCGACTTGAACAGCGACGTGTTGATTGAGATTGCATCATCCTAACATTCTCGGCGCCAAGGTACGTGCTTGTTCTTGTTCCTAGGAAACGTTTGTCCCTACTGCCGTTTACCTGCCTCCCTTTTTAGGTACGGGGGGCTGGAGACCTGGAAATCAGGTGCCGACTGGGTGCCCCGGTGCGGTGGGCTAGTGGCCGACTAGGCGCGAAGGGTGAAGCGAAGACCTGGGATTACCTACTGATTGACTGACTGACTGATCTGATCTGATCCACGTCCGTTTGTTTTGGTGCGCTGTGCCGTTACGCATTCCGCATTTACGCATTTACGTATTACGCAGCTTACCTGTGGCCAAGTGGGCAAAGGACAACGAGTTGTAACGGCGCTTCAGAAACGCGGTACGCCATTCCACGTCTGGCCCGGCTTTGCCGACATTGTTCTCCCCGGCTACGTGGTAGGGATGGACGGAGTGATCGCTGGCACGGGTAACGTCTTACCCTACACACTTGCCAAACTGTGTACGTTATCCGCCCAAGCTGCGGCGGGGACCGCAATGCGCTTGCCGAAGCCCAGAAGCTGCAAGCGCTCGTCGCCGAGGCCGATTGGGCCTGTGCCAAAACAGGTATCCCAGGAACCAAATGGGCGACCAGCCACGTGGGGGGTCGACTTGGGCGCACCGCGTCAGCCTCTCCAACCTGTGACAGAGGAGAAAAAGGTCTACCTCGGCACCGCACTCAAGGAGGCTGTTACCCTCGAGGCCCAACTGGCCCGCGAGGCCGGGTGCAAGTGGACGCCGACGTTGTAGCTTTACCTTTTTCGTTGTTTCGGGGGCTGGTTGGAATGTGGGCCCGAGGGGAGGGAGGACTCTACAGGAAGAATAGCAACTAGTAATGCAGCAAAGGTCATCCATGTCTCATGTCAAAGGCACAACGAAGTAAGCGCGGGCAGGATATAGGAAAAAAAGGAACCGGTTCACACGCGGCCAGCAACATGTGGGCGCCGCCCTGACGAAGAACGAGGGAGAACAAGGGAAAACAAGGGAGAACAAGGGAGAACAAGGGAGAACAAGGGGGAACAAGGGGGAACAAGGGGGAACAAAGTAAGAACACTAAACGCGGGGCGTCGAAGCGCGCGGAGGAAGGTCGCGGTCATCCGAGCCAAACCGATCGTAGACCAAAGAAGCATTCGAGTCGGTAGTGAGCATTTCCGGGTGCTGGAGTACGCGAGCCATGAGCGAATCGATGCCAATGCCACTGAGGTGGACCGTCGTGTCATTGTCATTGTCATCCTCTGACGCAGACGCAGGCGTAGGCGAGGACGTGGAGAGGTGGTAAGATAAAGAGTCTTTGCGTGCCTGGACGAACGCGGTAACATACGCTGGGGAGAGGCTAGGTTCCTCCTCCGGGTCGGTTACGGGGTAAGGGTAGACAGGGTATGCAGATGGAGCGAGGGACAAATGGGGGGGGAGGGGGAGAGTTGCCAGCCGTGCCTGCGGCGGAAGCGAGAGCAGGTGCAGGTGCGGGACCGGGAGCGGGGGGGAAACTAGGTGAAAAAACAGGTGTAGGAGCGAGAGACAAAGTGGGAGTAGGAGGTAACGGAGCGTCGTGACACAGGGTCGGCCAAGGAGAACCCGTTTCCTCGTCAGCATCTTCGAATCGGCCGTCTTCCAGGGACGGCCGGTCGAGCCCCCAAGAGGTCGTGCCGAACGATTCGTCCTCCGGTTCGGGCAAGGGGACATGGTGTGCCTCGAGCGCCGCAGCACTGTGCCGCCGGTCGGAAGGGACGCTGAGTTGGCTGTCTGGCCTACGCGGGCGCGAAGGAGACACGTACGATTGGGGGGGAAACATGGGCGGGCAAAGTCCTGGTCGCCCTACTGCCCCCGGTAAAGTGGTGGGGGTAAGTCCAGCTGCGCTTGGAGGGGTGCAGGAGCGCACTTGTGCTTGGGTCCAGTCCACATGCTTGTACACGTTGTACCCTCCCTCGACCGAGGGGGCCGAGTTGGGTGGGCTAGAGTTGGACGGGAGTACGTCTTGCTGTTGGCCAAGGTGGCCCATTTCTTCGTGTGCCAAAGCTGTGCCGTCAACACCTGCTTCCAACCCCGGGTCGAATGGGGCGAGATGGGCCAGTGGATTAGCTTGGTTGGCAGCCAACGCGGGGGAGGTAGTCCAGTACTTGTACTCGTTCCTCCCTCAGGACCAACAAATTTCCATCCACTACCATCGTTATGCCAAAACCCAGTATGCGCCGCTGCATGCAAGTCAGCATCCAACTCGTCATCCGACAAATCCATCTCATCCTCCTCGTCCTCCTCATCGCCCTCGTCCTCTCCCTCTCCCTCGCCCTCGCCCTCGCCCTCGCCCTCGCCGTCACCCTCAGTCTCGTGTTCTCCACCCAGAGGGGAAGACAAGAACGACCGTTGGCCCGAAACCGAGGCGCGCAGTCCTGTGCCGCGGTGCGAAGTGCCGCTCGAGGTGGGGCAGCGATAGGACGCGCCACTAGAGGTGGGGATCATGTGCGCACTGTGGTGGCTACTGGTCGTGGGGACAGTATTGGAACTAGGTGCTGACTGAGCCAGCTCGATGGGTGGAGGGACGTGACCGTGGCCCAGCGTGTCGGGTACAGTGGGGTTGTGGGATAAGGAGGAGGTAGGTCGAGAGGGGGTGCGAAGGGAGGTGGTAGTATTGGCGCGAGAACGTGGTCGTCGATGGAAAGCAAACCGTTGCAAACGAGATCGTACTGATGTAGTAGGTGATCCAGCCCTATCCATCTCTCCCTCCGCTTGCGGCGTAGTCCCACTGACAGTACGTGAGAGGGTGGGTGTATAGGATCGGGAGAGGAACTGGGCTGCAGCAGCCAACGAGGGCGCGGGGGAAGACTCACTCCTACCCCCGCCGAACCATCCAAACCATCCAGGACGCCCGTTTCGTCCACACTGTCCTGGATGGGGGTAGCGGGGCATATCATGGATCGAAGGCAACCCGACCGAGGAACTTCCAATACTGCCTGCACTCGGGTGGGATCCATGGCCGGTCGCTACGCTTCTTCGGGACGAGCGATGGAACGAGGGAGGGCGACCATCTCCGTGCGAAGTGGACGTTGCACTGCTTGATCGGCCATAGCTCGAAGGCGGAACGGGGGGGATATCAATAGCACTGCCTCCATGGCCGGTAGACATACGCGAACGAAGAGAGAGGTAGAACTCTTTTGGCGTCTTAGCCTGAACCGACCAGGAAGGAACGAAGGCAAGTTACGCGGTTTGGTACTCGGAGGCAAAGCCGGTGCTGTTGCTCCGCTGTTGGAAGGTGTGGTAAGGACAGTAGTTGCGAGCGTATCGGCTGCGCTGGGCGGTACTGGGCGTGACAAGGTGGGTAGAAGGCGGGTCGGCCAGCAAGTCGGGCACAGCAGGGGAAGGGAAATGTGGTTGGACCGTTGCTCGTCGCTGGGTACCTGGACGGATGGCGGGGGAAGGGTTACCGTCACGAGCAAGGCCAGGATCAGGGTCAGGAATAGGGATAGGGACGGAAGGGTGACGGTTAACGCCATGGCCGATGCCGGCCGAAGAGGCGCTGGGGGACGATTTCTTCCCGATCCGGCCGGGCTGGTATCGGAGAAAGGTTCCGAGTCGTGCCACCGCATCCTCTTGTCCCCATGGTCACTGGCGAGGGGAGCACTGAGTGCTGACATGGGTCGTGGATGGGAAAAGATTTGTGCAATGGTGGGACGCGCATCGGTCCTTGTATCGGCAGAAGCAGCAGGAGCAAGCGGGAGCGAAGCAAACCAATCGTCTCTCCCGGGTTGGGAGCGCATGCCACTGGCATCACCGATCGTTTGGGTAAGATGATCGGTGGTGGGGGGAGAAGACGGAGCAGGGCGGGAGGTGGAAGAAGGATGATCGGAAGGGGTCGAGATGGATTCGCGACGATGAATCCGAGCCCGGACGCGATTCATTTGGGTGCGCACGCGGTGAGCTAGGTTGCCCCCCGCCGCATGTGACTCGGATCGTCGTCGTGCTCCCAGTCCTAGGGGGACAGGGGAGTGGGCATGATCGGAAGAAGGATGAGGGGAAGCGGTCGGATGCTTGTTGGCAAAGCTAAAGCCCATCAGCCCGCCCGAGCGAGGTTTCTTGATCTGATTGGCCACTGTGGCATCAGGCACATCAGTATAGTACACAGGCACATACGGTCCCAGTTCTGGGTCGGTAGCATCGAGCCACGCTTGTGGGTTGGACAAGCCCTTGGTGGTCCAAGGACTGGCCTTGACCGTCTCAAGAGCGGAGCGAGTCCCCGGATCTTTCTGCAGAGTCCCATCCAACAGTGCACGGAGCGCCGTCGCGTCCGGGTCCAGTTGGTCCGGTGCTACATCGGGCTCGGCCAGGTGCTGGTCTAAGGGAAGCGTAGACGAAGCCGAGGGAAGAATCATAGACCGAGCGCCGTCAGCTTGGAAGAAACGGCTGATGGAGGAACTCATTTCTTGGTCATGCACCGTGGCCTGCAACCGACCCGTGTCCCACCGAGGCGCACGCGGTCCGACCAGGACCTGATCCGAGCCCATGGTGCACGGCAAAGCATAGTCCGACCAAGGGATTACTGAAAACAGGGCAAACTCACTGGGCGCATTGAATGGCAACGAGCCAAACAAGAGACAGTAGAGCGTTACGCCAAAGGCCCAGATATCTATTGACTGGGTGATCACCCTCCCGCCATGGGTGGGCGGGACGGGGGGCGGAGGCTGTCCCTCGGGCGGAGGCGTGCCCAGTTGTTGGCATTGGGCCGTCGTCAGTGGACGTTCGCCCGACAAGCACAGTTCTGGAGCAAAAAACGCAGGGCTGCCCGTAGTGTGAGCCAACTCGGTTTGGTCGCGCGCTTCGAGCTCAGCGTCGGTCTCTGCCTCAGCGTGGCCAGTCGGGGAGAGGGGGCGAGATTGGGCATCGAGAGGAGCCTCTTCGCCCTCGAGGTACTCGAGCGCCTGGCCGCGCCCACGACGAAAGAGCGGAAGGCTAAAGTGGCTAACGCCAAAGTCGGAGATCTTGACGTGGGTATGGGTTTGGTTCCAAAGCAGATTGGCGGGCTTAATGTCGCGGTGGATAATGCCATTGTAGTGGAGGTACTGTAGGCCGCACACTACGTCGCGGGTGATGTGGCGGACCGTGTCGACGGATAGCAGCGGGCGGGCGAGCGTGTCTCTCCACTGCACTTCTCCACCGGACATGTATTCGAGCACTTTGAGGCAGAAGCAGCAGGAAAGGTCAGCCAGCGAAGCCTAACCGGCAGACCGACGCGTAGCGCAGAGGATAGGGGGAGCAGGAACGAAAAGAAAGAGCAGCAGGGAGGAGGAGGAGGAGGAAGAGGCGTACGTACCAAGGAACAGCTTTTTGCTGAGGGGGTCATCAATGACTTCGAGAAGACGGACAATGTGGTCGCTGTCGCATTGCTTGAGGATGGCAATCTCGCGCAGGACCTTATCGTCGGTCGCGGCGGCGGCATGATGGGTGCGGGAGGGGCGCGGGGTGCGAGGGGTGGGGGCCAGGGCGGAGCGCAAGCGCGGACGCGTGGCGCGGTCAATCTTGATGGCCACGGGCTGGTTGGTGGAGGTATCGGTGGCTTTGCGCACGCGGCCATGCACGCCGCGGCCGAGCTCGGAAAGGACGAGGTACTGGTTGACCATGCGGCGGCCGGAGGGATGGGTGTGGAGGGCGAGGGTGTGGGTTTCGCGCACGGCCGCGCGGGGGGGGCAGCGGGGGGGCTGGGCATGGCGGGGGGCGCTGGCCAGGGCGGTGGGCATGGGCCAAGGAGCCAGGGGGCCAGGGCGGGCTGGCGGTGGGCAGCACGGCGAGCAGCACGGCGAGCAGCACGGGGGCAGGGCGGGGGGGGGATGCTGTGCTGGCCAGGCCGTTGCGGGAGCTGCTGGTGCGGGCGATGCTTGCTGGGTTATGCTGGGTTATGCAATCCACCGCTGCGGCGAGCGTGACCAGTGACGAGTGAGCTAGTGACGCGTGACGCGTGACGAGTGACGAGCGACGAGTGACGAGTGACGCGGACGAGTGACTGCTCCAGCCATGCGCATCCAGCCCCCCCCGCGCCTGGCGCCGCTTTTCGCCACGCGCCCCCACACTAGGGTTGGCTTAGGCTAGGTTAGTCTCCTGCACTGCCCTGCCCACGCATGCATGCTAGGGTTGCTGCTCTGCTACCTGTGCTACGATTACTAGGTACTAGGTACTAGGTACTGGCAGAGTCCTGCAGGCCTCCGTGCAGCGCGCGATCGATCGGATGGATGCATACATGGCATACATTGCTCCGTGCAGGCAGACTACCAGATGGCACAGCGCTCCTCGGGCGAGCGGGCCATCTTGTCGTGCCCCGGGGAGCATCCAAACGCACGCGCAAATGCGTCCGAGTTGGACACGGACCCGATGACGGTACATGGTGGGCGAGTGTTCGTCGGTGCGCAGGCGCTTGACCTGCTCCGAGCACGGATGTTGCGTGCCCACGCCAGGCCAAACGACGTGAAGAAGAGCTGTTCGCGCGTGTACGCTCCGAGGCCAGGCAGACGCACGTTGGCTGCGCGCGACGCTGGTGTGTTGGCACTAAACGACGCATTCCACGCACGGAACGCCTGTTCCAGCCCGCCGCCGTCGGCCACGTCTTCCCCAATCGACGCGGTCGCATGCAGCGGCAGCCGATGGCCCTTGCCATCGTCCACCGTGTAGTTGCTGTACTGGTCCAGAATGCACTTTTCCGCCGGTTAAACTCGGCCGCCGTCGAGTTGGTCCACCAGTCGCGCAGGTAGCCGTCCTTGTCGTACAGGCGTCCCTGCGGGTCAAACGCGTGCGACAGCTCGTGGCCGGCCGTCTGGCCAAAGGCGCCATAGTTCATGTAGTCCGGCCAGCTGGCGTCAAAGTACGGCGGCTGCAGCAGCCCCGCCGGGAACACAATTTCGTTGCCGGTCGGGTTGTAGTACGCATTCACCTCGGCGGGAACATGTCCCACCGGTTGGGGTTGAGCGCACGGTCATTGTACAGCCACTGGCGCAGCTGCAAGCGCGTGGCCGAGCGCAGCGCATTGCCGAAAAAGTCGTCGGGCGACACAAGCAGGTCGGCATAGAACCCAACCAGCGCTGTGCATCGTCCGTGTTGGGGTACTTGTCCGGGTAGCCCACCTTGATCCGCACGGCATCCGCCTTTTCTTCCGCGAGCTTGCGCGTGTGCGGGTCGAGCCAGTCGAGCGAAGGCAGACGCTTTTTAAACGCGACAATAATCGACGCAATAATGTCCTCGGCCTTCTTGCGTCCTTGCGGGCTAAAGGCTTGCTGCACAAAGTACCGCCCAGCCAAGAAGCCCAGCGCGTCATTCACCTGCGCCACGCACGTCGTTGCCCGATCTTCCCGTGCATCGGGCTCGACCCCCTTCAGACGACGGTCCAGACGATCGTACCGACCCGCAACGGGGCATGCGGGCCGAGCTGGAGCGCCAACGTACGTACCGTCGACCACACCAGGTACGCCTCCACCACCTCGTCCGACGTGCGCGACAACAAGTCGTCAGTTTGTGCGGCCACTTGGGATCGGTGAGATGACGACCCGAGGAGGCCGCTGTGGTGAGCGCACTAAAGTACGCGGTCCATTCAATGGATTTGACCGCGGCCGAGAAGGTGGACAAGTTGACGGGGTGTAGAGCGCAATGGGGTCCACCTCGCCGGCCTGTCCGACAAGGCAGCCAAGTCCTGTTCGAACCCTACCACCGATTTGGCCAACGTCTTCGGTCCGGCATACGCCAACACCTCAAACGTTCCCGGATCACATCGAGGTAAACGTGCGGTCTTCCTCGTCGTCGTAGTAACTCGGATCGGGCAAGCCGAGGCCCGAGGCAGTCAAGGTCGGAGTGCCCAGCTGCGGGTTTGTACCCGAGTCCCCATCCACCGTCCACTCAAACAGCGCAGCACGCCGCGCGAATGAAGCCACGCCAAGGTCCGGGTCAGACGGGCTTGACGCGACTGCGGCCACCGGGAGCAGGGGGAAGAACACCCGGATCGCCTAGGGGAGGGTGCTCAACGGGCTTGCCCGCCGCCCCATCAACCATAGCAAGCTGGTCCACCGACGAGCGTAGTTCCTTATCCTTCTTCTTCTTATCCTCTTACCCTTACCGTTGCCCTTGGCGAAGCGGGAAGTGACATTGGCCACGACGTCCAAGAGGGTGCATCGCCCTTGGTGTCCTGGGTGGCCGTGTCCATGCACGCGTCGTAGTACGTGCGGAGCTTGACTAGTGCCTGATCGTCCAGGTGGGCTTGGACGGGACCGAGGCCGGGCGTCTTCCAAGATCTTACGTACCACCTCGGCATTGTGAGCCGCGACAAACTGGCCTGCACCAAACAAGCCCGCATCGTCCGGGATGGCATGGGTGGCAAGCCATCCGCCAGCGGAAAAATGGTAAAAGTCATCGCATGGGTTGACCGACTGGTTCATGCCCCGGAGCAAGTCGCTCGCAGCCAAGACACACGCCGGAGTGGTGCACACACGCTCGACAGGCGGGGGGGCGGGTGCGGCTGCCACGGGTCTTCGGGCGGAGAAGGCGGTGCTGGAGCGGGCGGGCCGGGCGAAGGGAAGGGTTCGGTGGCGAGGGCGGAGCAGGGTGGTGAAGACGTTAGACACACCAGCAAAGAGACCAATGAAAACGGACGACAAGAGGAAAAGGCCGAGAGCGAGGATAAGGAACTTTTCAAGCGGGCGCAGCTGCTCTGGGTTGGCGAGGGGGGCAAAGGTGGCGGCTGTGGCGCGCTTGACCCGCCCAGAGAGACGCGGGGGGCGTCGCGGTCGCCGTGGGTGGGAGCAGCGGGTCACGCTCCTCGTCGGCCATGGTAGGGGGGGTGGGGGGAGGAAGAAAAGGGAGAAGGAGGTGGGGAAGAAATGAAGCTGAATTGAGCCAGTCATGAGCATGAGGCCATGAGGTTAGGCGGAGATGACGTCAATTTTTGCGCATGGGACTGGGCACTGAACTCGGTATTCACCAGCACTCAACAACACTCAACACGAGTACCGAGGACCGTCACGCGTCACGACCACTCGTGGCGGGTGCTATGCCCTAGTGGCCAGTCCTGCCGTGTTTCATGCACCGAACCGGGGGGTGGGGCGGCGGGGCACAGCGCCAGTGGCGATCGAGGGCGAGCGTGCACGGACCCTAAGTCCTAACCCAGCAGAAAAACTCTCGCGCACAGTGGGAAATCTCCGCCGGTAGCCGGGCGAACAGTCCATGTGGGCTCCACCAGCCAACATTCCGCCCCTGCACCTGCCTCAAACTGCAACTGCAATGCAACAGCACTTTGTACTTGAACTTGAACGTCGAGGCAAAGCAGGCGAAACTAATATACAGTGCTCGGCCGGAGGACCCAGTCGGCCTCATGTCGCCGTCGATGTCGCCGTCGGTGTCTCCGTCGGTGGCGCAGGACGCGTACGCGGACGAGGGCGGGTGGGTGGGGACGACGCAAGCGCGCGGCGCTGGACGAGCTACCGGCGACGAGTATGCGCCTCACCAAGCTCGGCCGTCCTACTGACCACGCTGCGCTGCTGCACCTGCGCGTCTATAGTTGGTCCCCGAAACGCTCTCTCCACTTAGTACTCACACCCATAATACACCAGATGGAACGGTAGCTGCACTGGACCTTTGCCCAACTCGGTTCTTAGCTGGTACAAGCGCTCCAGCCAGCCCCGAAATCGCCCGCAAAGTACGTGTTTGTCTCTCACGCTTGTGCCACCAAGCGCCGTCGGCGTCGGACCCGCGGCCGCTGTGCCCCGACATGCGCCAAGTCCCCCGTGGGCACATCCCGCCAATAGACCTTACGCATCGACGGTTGCCTACTGGATCCGAGTGTGGGTTCGCGTTCGAACGTAGCTGACGGGGCACGTACCGCGGCGCACATTGGCGCCTACAAGTTCTCCAATTTGATTCGTCGTGTGCTGGTGTCATGGTTTGATTGAGTACTATAGGGAGGGGGTTAGACGTTAGTCCGGGGTGTGGATGTGCCTCTGGCCGAATGGGAGCACCCTACGCCCCTCCCGGTTTCACTCGGACAAAGTACGGGCGCGTCGGGCCCAACCCCCCCCGCTTCCCAAGCACCTACAAACCATCCTCACGAGCTCCGCAGGACCAACCGATCAACGTATCCTTCCGGCCACTTGCACAGCTACCTACCCACATGTATTTGCTTCGTATCCGTAGCTATACCTAAATGGACATTCGGCATCGAGTACTGACAGCGTTGGCCAGGCGGAGCATGCGGACCTAGTGTGCGAAGAACGACTCAAGATACGTGATCGCGTGATACCGGCAGGACGAATGCAGCATGAAAGATGCAATAAGGGAGGGGGGGTACAAGCACACTCCGAGGCTTGCTCTCGGGCGAAAAAGGGGAAAAATGTGGTGTTTTTTATTCGAGCTCCTCGGTACGACGGACAACGGACGAGGAGCTCAAGAAAGCCTAGCGGGACCAAGCGCTTACTTCTTCTTGCCGGCCTTCTCAGCGGCCTTGGTGGTCTTGCCACCCTTGCCCGAGGTCTTCTCAACCGACTTGATCACACCGACAGCGACGGTCTGGCGCATGTCACGGACAGCGAAACGGCCGAGCGGGGGGTACTCGTTGAAGGCCTCGACGCACATGGGCTTGGTGGGGATCATCTTGACCATGGCAGCGTCACCCGACTTGATAAACTTGGGCGTCTCCTCAATGTCTTACCCGACCGACGGTCCATCTTGGTAAGAATCGAGTCGAACTTGCAGGCAATGTGGGCCGTGTGGCAGTCAAGAACGGGCGAGTAGCCGTTCGAGATCTGACCAGGGTGGTTCATGATGATGACCTGGGCGTTGAACGAGGCAGCCTCCATAGGGGGGTCGTTCTTCGAGTCACCAGCAACGTTGCCACGACGAATGTCCTTGACCGAGACGTTCTTAACGTTGAAACCAACGTTGTCACCGGGAGACCCTCGGGGAGCGACTCGTGGTGCATCTCGACCGACTTGACTTCAGTGGTCACGTTAGCAGGAGCAAAGGTAACGACCATACCGGCTTGATCACACCGGTCTCGACACGGCCGACAGGGACAGTGCCAATACCGCCGATCTTGTACACGTCCTGCAGGGGCAGACGCAGGGGCTTGTCGGTGGGGCGCGAGGGGGGGTCAATGGCGTCAATGGCGTCAAGGAGCGTCTTGCCCGTAGCCTTGCCAGCCTTGGTCTCCTTCTCCCAACCCTTGTACCAGGGCATGTTGGTGGTGGCCTCAATCATGTTGTCACCGTTCCAGCCCGAGATGGGGACAAAGGGAACCGACTTGGGTTGAAGCCGACCTTCTTGATGAAGGTCGAGGTCTCCTTGATAATCTCGTTGAAACGGTCCTCCGAGTACTTGGTAGCGTCCATCTTGTTGACGGCAACAATGAGCTGGCGCACACCAAGGTGAAGGCGAGCAGGGCGTGCTCACGGGTCTGGCCGTCCTTGGAGATACCAGCCTCGAACTCACCAGTGCCGGCAGCAATGATGAGAATGGCGCAGTCGGCCTGCGAGGTACCGGTGATCATGTTCTTGATGAAGTCACGGTGGCCGGGGGCGTCAATGACAGTGACCTGGTACTTGGGCGTCTCGAACTTCCACAGGGCAATGTCGATGGTAATACCACGCTCACGCTCCGCCTTGAGCTTGTCGAGAACCCATGCGTACTTGAACGAACCCTTGCCGAGCTCAGCAGCCTCCTTCTCGAACTTCTCAATGGTACGCTTGTCGATACCACCGCACTTGTAGATCAAGTGGCCGGTCGTGGTCGACTTGCCCGAGTCGACGTGGCCAATGACGACGACGTTAACGTGAAGCTGAAGACAAGACGAGGAAAGTTAGCACGAGGCGACCACTTGCATATCAAGACAAAGGGGGGCGAAGTTAGAAGCCAGACTCACCTTTTCCTTACCCATGGTGAACGATAGAGTGAACCTGGTGTAGAGAAAGAAGCCCCGGCACCCGGTCCGACAGACGCAAGGTTTATACCTCAGCTGCCCTTCCCAACCCAGGCGGGGGCCGAAGAAAAAAAAAAAAAACGACCAGCTGCGCCCGCACAGGGGCAGTGTGTGTGTCCCCGCGCGCTGGGATCCATGCCGCACAGCGCCAGTCCCCCTGCTGGGCGGCTGCTTCCGCCCCTGGTTCCGCCCAGGGGTGCCACGTTGAGTGGCGCCGTGCGGGGCGGGGGAGCATTGAGCATTGCTGTGCTGTGCTGCCGGTAGATTGGACCATCGATCATCCATGCCCACCCATTCCGCCAACACATTCCGCCGCGCACAACCCACGCATCCATCCTCCCAGCCATTTGCCACTGCCACGCTGTCCCAGGAGGGATGCCCTGGGATGCTCTAGCATCCCGCTTACCGCGCCAACGCAGAATGATTAAGTCGAGCTGGCCTAGGCTAGCCACTGCAATCCACAGAGCCTCCTACCTCCTATCTGAGGGCTGACACCAGACACCTGACACTACGCCACACCACACACACGGGATGGTAAGTAGTACAATGTTGCCCCGGATGGATGGGCCACACCAAGCACCGGCGCGCTCTTGAAACTTGAGCTTGAAGCTTGAAGCTTGAAGCTTGGCGCCACTAGTCCACGCACACCCCGGGGGGGGCATACCCACATGCACCCGTATGCATAGGCGCGTGAGCACGACACCCCGTCCACCGAGTCGAGATCGAATGAATGGAACGGAACGGAATGGAGTGGGATCCATGGATCAAAATAGGTCCTCCAACGTTAGTTGCTTGGCGATCTGTTTAGACAAGCAATAAGCCACACCGGGTCACACTGTCAGTCCACCTGGCCTCACACAGGGTAACTCGCCTCCTCCTTGTAGCCCTCATAGCCACAAACAAGGGGGGGAGGGGGGGACGTACATCCGTGTTGGCAACCATGGCCTTGAACTCTTCAAAGTCAATCTTGCCATCGCCATCCTTGTCGGCTTCCATGATGGTCTTATCGGTGATCTGCTGCAGCTGTGGTCCTTGAGGTTTTGCCGACCATCATCTTGAGAACGAGAAAGAGCTCGCCATTGGAGATGTATCCATCTCGGTCCATGTCGTAGACCTTGAAGGCAACTGACCCCCCACCCCCAACAACAACAACACAACAACATCATCATCATCATCATCATCATCATCATCATCATCATCATCATCATCATCATCATCGAGTGGCACACGCGCGTTTAGTTGGTGGTTAGTTCGATCGGTACCCCTTGGTATGTGGAGCGCTCGCGGCAACACCATACACCATGCATCACACCCTCCCCCAGAACCACACCAGAACTCGACGTACACTTCAGCTTCTCGTCCGAACTGCCGTTGTTGTGAACGCACTGAGACCCTTGACAAATTCCTTAAAGTCGACCGTGCCCGTGCCACTAGGAGCCGAAGAAGAAGAAGAAAAAGTAACAAGAGTCAGTCTGCGTTCGCACACGTGAGGTAGCAGGAAGGACAGCGGAGGCTGGAGACGAGCAAGTGGGGGGGGGGACGAACTTTCGTCAAAGATGGAGATGAGACGAAGAGCAAGCGGGTTATTGGCCACAGTAGGAATCTGAAGAAACTCTTCCGTCTCAATCGATCCGGACCCATTCGTGTCCAGCTTCATAAACCGTTTCTTCAGCCGCCGAATCTCGGGGCCAGAGACTAGACAAGGTAGGGGTAGCAAAGTACGTGGTCAAGGGAGGTCACAGTCAGGTCTCGGGTCTCAGAGCAGAGGGAGGGGGACTGGGCCGAGCCAAGAGCCAAGAGCAACACCGCAACAACGAGCAACGAGTAACGAGTAACAAGTCAAGTGCAGGCGCAGCAAGGGGAGAGGGGAGGGGGGGCATACAATTGGTCGTGTGCTCAATCTCGTCGAGCAGCTGGGAACCTGTTGGCCCATGGTGAGGGTGGAAGCGCAGAGAGGGTGGGGTGGTAGCCAAGACGCAAGATGCCAGACCAGCCCCCCCCCTCCCCGCGGTGTGGAGCAGCGAGACTACTTGGCGCTTAGCTTACGGCTTACGTGCGTGGCGGCCGCCCGGTTGCGCGTTGCAATTTGAACATTGAATTGTGACCGGTTACCGGTGACCGGTGACCATTGAATATTGACCATTTGTGCGTGGAACGTAGTCTCCTCGGCCCGCTGCTCCACTCAGTCTGAGTACTCAATATTCCAATCGTGCAACACTAGGAGGCTCTTCACTAGTTTCCAGCGCACCGAATTGGACTGAACCTCGGACACGGTGTAGGATCTTACATCTTACATCTTAGTCATCCACATTGCTCCCACTCCCTCCGGCCTCGCCGGCTCGCCCTACACACTCACTCATCGTCCGACAGCCATCACTTCTCACTACTCACTAGCTCACTTGAGATCCACAGGCATGCCATCGAACTCGATCATCCTACTACGACATGAGCAGCGGAGGGGGTTGGGGGGTTAACCTGGACCGCTACCGCTACCGTTTACCGCTATCGCTTAGCGTTTAGCGTTTAGCGTTTGAGCAGCACAAGCCGGCCGCAGCGAACTCGTACACACCCAGGTACAAGCCATAGTCCGTTTCGTCTTGCCACCCATACCACGTAGCAAGTACCACGTACCAAGTACCGCGTACCAGTACCACGACGTACCACGTACCAAGGACCACGTACCACGTACCAACGACCACGTACCACTACCACGTACCACGTACCACGACCAAGTAGACGCGAGAGCATAGACCGTTTGGCCAGCTGTGAGCTAAGCTACCCTAACCGCTGCAGTAACTGCTGCACCAACGAACTCGAACTCGAACTTGAATCCACCTCTGGCCCCGACCCCGACCCGGACCCAGACCTAGCCACACCAGTCACACCAGCCACATCCGGCACATCGGGCACACCACCACACAGCGCATGAGGCAGATCAGGCACATGAGGCACGCCCTGCCCGGCATCTGAAGTGGACGTGACCCACCCGGTCCTGGACCAAGTCCGGTCCGAGGGGACAGGACGTCCCTGCACGGGAGGCGGTGCGCTCGTCACAGCGTCCGGAAGGGGGGGATGGCGGCAAGTTGAGTTGTCGACGAGGTCGACGCGAGAGGGTGGGGGATCGGCGTGGTCGGGTGGGGGGAGCAGTGGGTCCCCTGCAGAGTTGGTAGGGTGCTCCTCGGGCTCGGGTTCGGGCGCGGAGGCAGGAGGGATCGCATGGAGGTTTTGAGTTGGTCCAGGAGGATCGCGATGTCAGGTCGGACGGGGGCGAGGGAAGCGAAACATACCCACCACCATCGGTCGTACCATCGGTCCCACCACCAGGTGCAGGAGAGGTAGAGGTGGGAGGGAAGACGGTAGTCGCGCCGTTGGGATGGGACCGGTCGGGGTGGGAGGAAGTAGAAGTAGAAGTAGAAGTAGAAGAGAAGTAGAAAGAGAAGGAGACGAAGGCAATGTTGGACCTTGAGCTTGCCGTGCCGCTCTACCCTTTTCGACCAGTTCATGCTCCTTAGGCGGAGGAGGAGCGTTGACAGCAGACAAGAGGCGGTCGAGGTTGAGCGCCGTAAAGGGGGAAGCGGACGACTTGGTCGACGCTGTCGTTTTAACCGGGGCAGTACGAGCAGCCGCCTTGGCCAGCGCAGGCGGACGTTTGGTAGTACCCTTGGATGGCAAGGTGCGGGGAGCTGCAGTAGCGGTCCCGGTCCGGGCAGGAGGTTTGGAAATCGGTTTGCCCCCGCGGTCCGGGTGGGGAGCGCGGGAGCGACTGGGTGGATGGGGTAAAGAGGACGTCGACGGTGACTGTGACGGTGACATTGATGCCACCACTTGGACGGTTGCTTCGAAGTAGACGAGGACGAGTCAGGACGCGAACCAGGGGAGACGGACGGGCCTGTATTCGGTCGAGAATCCCGTTCAGAATCAGAATCAGAATCCGAATCAACTATGACGACCTGATCGTGGTCCGTCGGATCTCGCGGGACGACCGATGAGGCCAAGTTATCTTTGCGCGTTGAAGCGATCAAGGAACGCATAGCCTCGCTGGCCAGTTGGTCAGGAGTAAGTTCAGCCAACTGCGCAGGGGACAATGCACAAGACACAATCTGTTGGTGCAAGGCTGTGTTGCGTTTATTCTTCAGTTGGACCAACAAGATGCGTAGCCGATCACGGTACGTGGCCAAGTTGGACTTTTGTGTGCCAACGCGTGGGCGGACGAAGTCGATCCCACAAGACCCGCGGCACGTTGTTTGAATTTCCCCCCGTTCCCGTTCCCGTGGTTGTAGAGGGGGAAGGAACGACAGCAGGAGAACTACTTACCACCCGGTTCCACAAATGCGCTTCGACCGCCTGTGCCGTATCGGCAGCCTTGGCTGCGCGGACAGAGGCATCGGTACCGTCCTTGGCCTGCTCCCACAACGCAGCAAAAGCAGACCGAAGTTGCTGGACAGCTTGGGTTCGCAGCGCTTGAGAGGGAGGAGGCCGTGGGCCCAGTGCAGCCGAGGATGAACTCTTTGGATAAAGCGGAGACGACAACGCTGTCTTTTGGCCGGTTTGGGAATGGGCGCAGTTGGTGCAGGTCTCTTGATCCCAGTGATCCCAGTGGGTGGTGGGACAGCCAGCCGGTTCGGTCGGCAATTGACGCAGAGTGAGTCGCCTCTGATCAGGTTGCAAAGCACATGGTGTCTGGTTCAACAAATCAGTCAGATCGTGTGAAAGAAGGGGAACCCAAATGCGCGCACGGGAGGAGGACGAACCTTGTCTTGCAAGTGGCGCATTCGGCTTGTTGGCTCTCACAGCCGGGCAATCATGCTGGCGCAATGGCATGTTTTCTTAGGTGGGGCTTGGGGTGGGATGGAGTAGAATGCGGTGGAGATTGGGTCGGATGGGGAGGGTGCGGCTGAGCTGAGGCTGAGGCTGAGGCTGAGGCGGGGCTTAGTCAAGAGTTGAGGTTTGGGACGAGGCGCGACGGGAGCCCTGGCCTGACCTGCTTCTGAGGGCACGAGGGCAGGCGCAGGAACAGGTACTGGCAAAGGAGCTGGAACAGGCGTTTGGGCCGGTACGGCTGGCGTGGCTAGGGTCCGCGGAGGAGGGTACGCCCCGGCTAAAGAGGAAGAAGAAAGTGAAGCAGATGACGTAGTAGCCGCAGGTTGGGGCGGGAAGGAAAAGGGGGGTACGGCCCAAGCGAGTGATGTCGCCTCTGCTGCCGCAGCCGGTGTCAGGACTGAAGGACCGACAGCGGGGAACGACAATGGCGTAACGGGCAATGCGCCAGGCAGAGGCACGGGATGGGTCGATGGGGCAGAAGTAGGCAGTGTGTTGAGGCCAAACCCAGAAGCGGGGTGAGGATTGGGGCGCGATGACAATGGCGCACGAGGCGGAGAGGAGGGCTGGGCAGGTTCATCAGACACGATAACGGGCATGGAAGCTGTTCCGAGGGCCGAGGCGGGGGGCGCTGGGGATGGGGGTGGGTGCGGGGGCGACGCTGGGCTGGGCCGAGGCCAAGGAGGAGCGGGCGGGCGGGAAAGAGGCGGTGAGGGGAGCGGCGAGGGGAGCGGCGAGGGGAGCGGCGAGGGGAGCGGGGGCCGGGGCTGGCGGTGGATCAAGCCATGGCGCCAGCGGCAGCGGCAGCGGGTGGTGGTGGTGGTCGGGCGGGAGGAGGGGTGCAGGGCCCTCGAGCGACGGCGGTTGCGAGTTCATCCGAGGCCTGCGGCGGGTGGGGGAAGAGACAGGCAGAGAAGCGTCGCCCGCACAGATCCATCCGGCCTGTGCGCCTGCAACTTTCAACCCCACCGCGAGTACCCATCCTGCCATCCAATGGCAGAACGCGATGGAGGACGCACCATGGGTTGATGCCACACCATGTCGCCCCAGAGACCAGTACTCAACCTCATCTGGATGCAGGTTTTGCAGCAAATCAGAGTGTGGTACAAAACAAATGCTGCCCATCGTGGGACAAGTCGAGGAGGTAGGTACAACACGAGCCGCGTCCATCGATTGATCTCCACTCGGCACCAATCACAGAAGCTGGCCTTTCCAGCGACCCTTCTGCCACAAAGGGGCGGATAGCTCAGGGGTAGAGCGCTTGCTTAGCATGCATGAGGTCCGGGGTTCAATTCCCTGTTCGTCCAATGTTTTTCGATCTTTTTTTCTTTCCGGTGCAGACAAGGGGTTTTAATCATCGACTGGCCTTTTCACCCCCTGGTGGTAAGTGACCAGTGACCGGTGACCCGCAACCAGTGTCCACCGGCGACCGGCCACCAAGCTCCAACCTCTGAAACGGCAAGGAAGCTGAGGCGCTGCGAACTGAGAACGGCATCTCTATGTTGCGTCCATTTCATTGACAGAGCTTAAGGCTGGGACAGGGGGAACGCTACGTCTAAACCGAACCGTTCATCTTGCGGGGGTTACTTGGAAGCGCCACTAAGGTCAAGGAACCAGGGGGATCGCCAGGATATCAGGACCCTCCGGCTCTCGCCATCCGGTCCCGTACCCTAGGAAGCGCGTGTGGACACGGAGGAGCGTGGTTGACATCCGAGCGAGGAACCATTTCCACTGAGACGTAGTAGCCAACTCCTTCCAATGCGCAAACAACTTGCCCGCCGTCTTGGTGCCGTAGTATCCTCGCGTCGTCAAAATCGGGGGGAAACGGCTCTTGAGTGCGTCCCTGGTACTTGGCGTTCTTGTCGCATTCTGCTTGTTCAAGCATCCGAAGCAGCTCCTTCTCCCGGCGTTCCAAAGGCGACGCAGTGCTCTCGTGCACCACCCGCCGGTACGTTTTTCGCGCTCTGCGCCTCTTGCGATCCCGTGTCGCGCAGCCTTTAAAGCGTCAAGCGCGTCAAGCATCATGCATCATGCATCGCATGTCCCATGTCCCATGCCACATGTCACCGGTCACACCACACCACACAGCGCTTGTGCCCCGCGCAAGGCAGGCCTAGTTATGCGTCGCACGAGACTGGCGTGGTGCGGCTCGTGCGGCTGCACGCCGTGACGCGCGTGTGACAGGCCTAGTGCCCGCTCTGCTTGCATACGCGCTGCCCTGTCTGGCCCCACCGGGTGCATGTATGCATGTATAATTCCTCCATCCTCCTCTGCATCTCCTCTGCATCTCCACACCTGGGCCCCACTCCCATCCCCATCCCCATCCCCATCCCCATCCCTGTTGGGGCGATGCCCCAATCACGCCATCCTGCGTGATAGTCATCACCCCTCTTATCCGCCCGGACGCTCCCTCAGCTCCGCGGTACCCTCGTCTATATAAGGCCCTACCCTTCTCATAGCCTCCTGTACCTCGCCTCAGAACCACATCCTCCATTCCACTCCTCCTCCAGTAATCCCCATCCCCATCCTCATCCCCATTCCCAACATCCCAACATGGAAGAGCCGAAGCAAACGATCCAAGCCGTCGCCCGCCTCTTTCTTGCCCTCAGGGAAGCTTACAATGGCATTCAGGCTGCCCCCGGCTTTGTCGTCTCTCCGAACCTCTACAGTCTCATCACCATCCCCGATCCGTCCAAGCAGCCCCCCGCGTGCTCGATGCCATCCTCACGTTCCTGGCCGACTTCCGCGCCGACGACAATGACTGGGCATCGGACCACTTGCTGGCGCGCGTCGCGCTCCACCATCTCCGCCATCTGGTTAACGATCGCCGCGACTATCTGGGTGAGGATGCAGTGATCAACCCAGCGTCCTCGGAGCGTGTCACACTCAACTCGCTTGCTGGCTTGGACCACTTGAGGTCAGAGGACGAGGTAAACCAGCTGGAAAACATGTTCCAGGCCATCTTCGACATGTACCCCAACCTGCCGCGCGCCGCGCGGTTTGAGCACCAAGCCGCGTCCCAGCTGTTTGTCGCGGGCATGCACAATGCTCTGCACTTGAACCGCGAGCGCTTTCAGCAACAATGGGCAGAGGCTTCCATTGCTAGCAAACCGTTGCAACTCAAGGCCAAAGAGCTGATGGCCTACGCCTATCGCAACCACCTCCTCCAATGGCACGATTCGATTGAAATGCGCCAACGCGTGCTGCCCCTCATGTGCTTGCCCCCGCCCGACCTGGAGAGGTACAACAGCTTCTTGTCGTGCCTGCGAACATCGTTGATTAACGGAAAGCTGGACAGTGTTGTAGCCCCCAAGGTCCGGTTCCCTTGTGTGTTGTCCCGGCTCCGTATGGGCCTTACCGCGAGTTTTCCGACCGCCGCTTCCGCGAGCTCGTCCACATGACCACGGCCTGGCGCGACGAACAGAATCCCATGCGGTGATGGACACGTTTTCTGACGCACATGCATCGGGCCGAAATCGATCGCATGGAGCGAATGCTTGACCGCTCGCTATATTACCAGTAGCGAGAGCGGACTGTGGAGTAGGGGTCACGGTTCTTCTCTCCTTCCCTTCCTTTGTTTTTGGTTGGTTTTTGTTTTTTGGTTCTTGGTTTTTGTGATTCTTGTTTTGTCCCTGGCCCTGACACGCAAATAACGGCGCCTATATGTACGCCTCTCCATCGCCCCCCTGGCTTCCTTCTACCTAATGCGGGTCCTGGATTCCCCCCACAATTCTGTATGTGTGTGGGTTTCCTTTCGGTTAGCGACCCGCCTTGTGGCCCGCCGCAATGTGATTCATGTGAAAACGAGACCACGGGGCCTATGCCCCAACCCAGCCTGATGCAGATGTGTGCTGGGCCACACCATAGCCACCCCGTTCCACCGTTCCACCGTTCCACCGTCCACGCTGGAGAGCGGAATGGTATTGCCCACTCCGCCCTGGGCGGAATTTGATCACCCATGTGCAGCAGCGGGACTGGAACGCGGCAGGTGGACCGTAACGTGGCGGGTGGCACGCTTACCACATAAACTGCAGCTGGCTGGACCGGGGGAACGGTGGCTAAGGTGGCGACCAAGTACCAAGCTGGGGCGAAGCCCCAGCGGACCGGGCCGTAGGCTCGGTGGTGTCCTCGTAGCGCTTACTAGAAAGCTCACCCTGGTTGCCGGGCGATCATCGATCAGCGTGGTGGCAGGGCGAGGCGGCACACGGCACGCGGCACGCGGCCGGCGAGGGAGCGCAAAACTTATCTTTTAAGCTTTAAGCTTTAAGGGCGCGTATCGGTACGTAGCGGCGGTGATGGACGTGGGTGATGGGATGGGTGATGTGACAGGCGTGTGACATGTGACGTGGGGTTGTGGCCACATAGGCGAGGGGATGCGATCGAAGCGATGTAGGATGCGATCGGAGCGATGGATTGATTGGTGGGCGCTCAGGCTGAGCCTCGCGATGTGTCCCCCTCATGCATCCCATCCATCGATCGATATTCGATCGGCATGCCCAAGGGAGGGGGAGGTGCTACGCGGGGTACGCGATGGATGATGCATAGCCGCAGTCGCCATATGCCCGAGGGCTCAGCGGTGCTGCGGGTGGGAAGCGCTAAGCCTTAGCGCTTAAGCGGTGCGCTTTCGAGTATGCTTGAACGCAGCAACAGGACACTGGTCGGGTGGTGGCAACTTGGAACGCGAGCGGATTAAGCTTTAAGGTTGGCGGGCACCCCGGTGTTTCGCATGCATCTGAGATGTGAGATGCATGGGAGCAGTCGCCACAGCAGCGAACACCGGGTACCTGGCACCCAGCTGCCGAGCACAGCACCCCAGCCGCACGTTTCTACCCTTGCATCTTAGATGTGCCAATGCACTCCGGTGCTGCCGTCCGTCCAAGCCCGCGGCGGTGCTTGGCGCCGGGCTAGGCGAGTGCATTGCACAGCGCATGCACCCAGCACACAGCACCCAGCACACAGCACCCAGCACACAGCACACAGCACACAGCACACAGCACCCAGCATAGCCGAGCACCCATCCAACGCCCCCCTGCGTTCATTCGGCGCGTGTGCGGCATGTGCTGCCCAGGCAGCACACAACAGAGCATCTCACGCGTCGCACTCAGTACACACCAGCATCCATCATCCTTTCGTCCCACCCACACACACCTATAACCGGATAACCCCCGCTCCCCATCCTTCCGCCTCCCCCCCCCACCCGCCATGGCCTACTCCTCCGCCCTCCTCTCCTCCTCTTCCGTGCCCAGCGCCCGCCCCCTCCCCCACACACGCACCCCCTCCGCCTCCACCCGCACCTCCCGCCCTACCCCTCTCACCCAGCCGCAGTACGACCCCCACCCACACCCTACGCATACACACACACTCCCTCGATGGACGCCTACTACCCTCTCCGCACTGCCCCAGCACCCTCGGCCTGTCTGCCCATGCGCCCTCCCGCCTACTCCACCAGCACCAGCTACCCCTACTACGCCTCCTCGGGCCCTCCGCCCAGCTACTACCCTGAGCTCTACTCTTCTCCCTCCACTGCATCTGCCGCGCCGCGCCCCATGGCATCGGACAATGTTGTCGCGCGCCCACCCTCCGACACTACGGCCTCCTTTGGCGAGCCTGCCTCTCCCTTTTTTTCACCCTCCACCCCGCACGCAGCGGGGTACTACTCGGTCCCCCCCTTTTCCGCGCGCGAACGCGGTCACAGCATGCCCGATACGTCCTTTGCGCCTCTTGTGCCCTACCGCACCCGGCTGAGCAGTACCCCGCAATTGAACCCACCAAGCTATCTTCCATTGGATGGTGCTTCCGCTCCCCTTCGGCTGCCCGCCGTGCCTGGGTCCGTACCTGGGTCCGTGCCTGGGTCCGTGCCTGGGTCCGTGCCCGGCCAAGCGCCAGCCCTTACCTCGGAACAGGCTAACTTCCAACTGCAAATGTCCCACTTGCGGCAACAACCCACCTACGTCGGACTGATTCGTACCACCAGTGAGGCCATCAAGCTCCTTACCGCCTGTGACCTTCCCAATGGCACACCCAACCACCCGCCGCGTCGAATCCCGCGTCGCCTTCTCGAATCGGAGCGTGCGGCCTTAGTTTGTTCGGGCAACGTGTTTGCCTGGGACGAGGCCGAGACAGGTATTCGCCGTTGGACCGATGGAAGGGTATGGTCCGCGAGCCGTGTACACGGTGGGTTCCTTACGTACCGTGAACTCCTGGTGCGCAAGCAGTACGTCATACTTCCTCCCTTACGCTCTGCCCGCTCTTGCTTCGTCTCGCATGTTGATCTCATCACGCTGACCCTACGCCTTGCCTTGTGCACAGTCGGAATGGCGCTCCAGGGTGTCCTACCCACAACGAATATAAAGTCGATGGCTTGATCAAGCAATCCTTCACCATCACCACCACCTCGGGACGCAAGCTGCACGTTATCTCCTACTACCACAAACAGGACTTGCGAGACGGACTCCTGCGTCGGATTGACGAAGACGATCGGTTTTCCAATACCCGATCAGACGGTTGGCCCATCCATGTGGACCAATCTGAGTACCCAGATCCAGATCCTGACCTGGCATATCACCCCGACCAAGAAGATGGGCGAGGAGGCAGTGCACAGCCTCCCCGTGGATCAACTGGGTACAACACGGTGCCCCGATCACCACAACCGGGTCGACCAATGGCCAACCCATATGCACAGCAGGGAAGGGAGACGTACCATCCAGATATAGGGGCAGATGCGGACGCGCATACGGAAGCGCACTCTCCCGCTTACAAACGAAGGCGGGTCGAGCCGGTACCAGGACGCGTGGCGACCAACACCCCACCCACCACCTGTGTCGGTACCAAGTCCAACGCACTTACTGCACCCGCGAGCCACCTGAAACGGAAGTCTCTTCCCGCGGCACCGTCCCTGCCTCCCAGCTACCACCTCTAACGTCCTTCCCACCCGGAGACGGGGGGTGGCACTTCCCTCGCACGGTGCGCATCATAGCGTGAACGGTCGATCACATCGATTGTCCTCTTACTCTACCCACTCTACCCACTCTACTTACTCCGCCCACTCCGCCCAGTCGACCCAGTCGACGTGCTCGGCTCACTCGGCCCACTCGACGTTGGTGAGCACGCCTGCTTCCCCTCTGAGTACAGCGCACCTGAACGCGACTGCGACCTTGGATCGCGGCAGCTTCAGCAACTTCCCCACCAAGCCCGACCAGTCCGCAGCGGGGGTGCTCCTGAGCTTGGCACAGGAAGATCGGTAATCGATGGTCGATGGTCGATGGTCGATGGTCGATGGTCGATGGTCGATGGTCGATGGTCGATGGTCGATGGTCGATGGTCGATGGTCGATGGTCGGTTACCTATATGATCCATGATCCATGTTGATGATTGATGACAGACGGAAGAGTGGGTGCGTGGGTGGCAGGGATCCCGAGGCTCGCAAGCTTCTGCTTCTCCTTCTGCCTCATTTCGATGGGCTGGTATACGCAAAGTTGTCTACCCCGGAAGAGTAGGGAGGCAAGTACGGTGAGTACGTCGTGTGTTGTATGTCGCATGTCGCGTTCATGCATCGTGGGTGGGGACGTGGCTGTGTACCAGCGGAGTAGTATATTTGTGGGGTGTACTGCGCAAGGTGAGAATCCAACTCTTATACACGTGTTGGTGGATTTCCACGGTTACGTTTTTGTTCGTTCAAGCTTCAAGCTTCAAGCTTCAGATCGTGCTTCGAGGTTCTTATTTTGTGTACTATGGCTTTGTCTCGTTCGTTTTGTTTTACTTTTTGTCGTTGTGGTCGATTTCAGGCCTTTTCCCTGCTCCCTTTTCATGGTATGGTTTCTCTCGAAACTTCGTGTTGTCAACGGTCAACGTTCAACGTCCAACGTCCAACGTCCAACGGTCAACCTGCTCAAGCTTCTCTGCCGAAACAACACATGTACATACTCGTCCGTGAACGTCGTGAACCAGGGTGAAAAATAGTGGCAAGGAACGCAAGATGATCAGATGTCAGGTATACAAAGAAGATAAGAGGCGCGTGCAACCAGATCGAAGATCAGAGCGGCTGACATGTAACATGTTCATGTAACACGGCTACAGCACCCAAACGTGCTGCCATTTGCAAGCGTGCGGGGCCGCTGGGGGCCTGTCGCATGTCGGGGCAGGTCGGTTGGGAGGTCGGATGGGAGCGGTGACAAGCTACAATGCAAGCTGGAAGCTGCAAGCTCCAATTGGGCCCCGCCGAAGCCTCTGTCTCACACACAATGCCACACTGCCCCTGTGCTGCCTCGCGGGGCCTGTCAGGCTCCAGGTCAGCCTGACGATCGAAATCACCGATTGGTCGCTTCCCTCGTCGTTTTTTGCCAAGGGCTCTGTCATTTCCTCTTCCCGACGCGTGTTTGGCGTTGGGAATAAATGGGAGAGCACTATTCAGGGTAAATTGCACCCCTACGTCCACACCACCTACCTCCTGTTTCGTCACCATGTCCTCCACCCTCGACCACGCTGCGTACGGCGATATCTCATTCCGCAAAATATAATGCGCAGTAGGAGTACACGATCAAGTGGGGTGCATTGTTGCCGGCTTCGTAGGAGGTGGTTAGGTGCAGGTATTGGCTACCCGCCTGCTCTACCCTGCTTCGCGCGCAAGTGGCCCGCCGTCGCACGTGCCCACCCAAGCGTCCGATTCTCCTTTGTCCTCTCTATCGCCTGTGCGGTCGGTACGATTGCCGCTGATAAGGCGGGTGTGCACTGTGATCGCATCGACTGCAACGATAGTGGTGCCGCCATGCTCGCTCGTTCCCAGACCAAAGAAAAACAGATTTGGAACTCGCTCACCCTGGGACAAAAGGCTTTGCCGCTCGCCAATAAGGACAATAAGATTTCCGTCGTATTCGGTGGGTACGTCTATTCTACTTGTGCCCCCATGAGATGGAGATAGGTTGAACGTTGACCTAGAGTCTCTGCTGTTTCTCTCGTCCCGCTACGATGACTAGAAGATGCCTAGTGAACTGACTATTCTGTCCGCGTCATGCGTAAACCCCCCTCTTCCTTCCTTGCAGATGGCTCTCCTACATATCTCTTGTCGCTCCCTTAGTACCTCTAGTTCACACCTATGACTGCTCCGCAAAATACAGTGACTAACGGCTCGGCAGTACAATCACTAACCAAGCGTGAGCCCAAGAGACCCTCTTCTCTCTGAGGGAGGCACCAGAGGGCAGGCCGGCTCGGCTACTATTATACAACCTGTCTCCAGACCAATAAAAAGAAGTCCGAGCCCCTACTTGCGAACCTTCAAAACCATTGAAGCTTCCAGCTGCGAGCCTCATCTATCATCGTGCTCCAACAACGATTGCATGTTACATGTTAAAGACGAACTAGATCATGAAACCACACATGCAGTAATGCAAATCAAATCAGGGTCACACAGGTCATACATTTTCACGAGTCCAGGCATGACCCTGGTACCTCTACCCCGCCGCCCCCTCACCTCCATCATCATAGCCGCCCAACATGGCGTAGCTTTAACTCCCGTGCCAGGCAAGTAGATCCCCCCCTCCCCCCAAAGCGAACCCAACGAAGAGAGAAGACAAAAGGAAATCAGGGCGGAAGGAAGGATAGAACAATAACCGTAACCCCTCATTTCCCACCTCCCCTCTCCCTCAAAACAAGACCAAAGTCAGGAACAGGAGGTGCGAGCAACCAAAGCGACCAAAGCAACCGAAGCAACCCAAGCTCCGCCTTTGCAACGTCACTTTTGAAGTCCCGTCCGGACGGCTTCCTTCCACCAGCGCGTCAAGGCCGTAACGGGTCACCGGGAATCTCCCCAACTTCTCCCTGGGGATCCAGCATCCCCGAACGGCATCCAGAAGAACCAAAAAGAGTCCCCTAAGCCAAGGAACACCCTCCTCCTCGTATTGGGGTTGAGAACAGAGAAAAAGAGAAAACAAGGAAGAAAAAAAGGAGATGAATCGAAGGGTGGGATAAAGGAAGAGCAACAAATGGGAAGGAGATGGAAGGCGGACGAAGGCAAAGATGGGGGCCCGGTATAGCTCAGTGTGGGCGTGGTAGCGGGGTTGAAGATGAAAGGTAAGAGTGGAGTGGAGTAGAGTGGGGTGGAGAGAAGTGGGCAGAATCGCGAAAATGCAAAGGGGTCGGGGATACGGGGTGATACGCGGTACGAGGCGAGGTCACAAAGGGGGGGCAGACATCAGTACCCGGGTGTTTAGGCCGGGTGATTGCCTTGCTCACTTTGTTCCCGTGCCCACGTGGCCACTTGCCGCGTTGACCGTTGGTGGTGCTTAGTCCGCCGGAGCGGATAAGTCGGCCACCCAGTCTTGGCCAACGCTTCGACCAACTGACGATTGGGGAAGGTAGCTGCCACGTCGCCCAGCAACCCGAGCGCACCGAGAAAGCGTCTCGGTGCGGTATTCAGGATCGGAATGGACGCTCTTGATAAAGACCAAATGGTCTCTACGTACGGAGCGATCAGCTCCGCTCGCTGGTCCGCCCGAATACCGACACGATACCCCACGTACGATCGCAGACGCCTTCCCGCAGTTGATTGACATAGTCAACATGTCGTAACCCTCACTTGCAACTTATACGCCTGGTCCCAACACGATCATGGTCGCTGACAAGTAGGGCTCAACCCAGCCCCTAGAGCTAGAGCAATGTCGCCAAAGCACTGAGGATGGGTGGCTTGACCGAACGTTGGAGGGTAGGAGAAGAAAGGTTGTCATACAGCCTTGGATCCACGACCCACTAAGGTGCCCGCGACCTTGCCCAAGCCCGGCAATGTCCCCAATAATCCCAACTGCAATCGAGCACAACTGGAAGTCCTCATGGTTGTGCAGAGCACCCACCATAAACGGCTGGAAAGCCTCGAGGTACTTGGCAAAGTCCGCCTCCAGCGCTGCGATCACGGCTGCTACCGCCAAGAACGCATCTTCCAACACAGTCGACATTTTTGCCCCCGAAGCACCATTGTTATGAGGGTGCAGGTTGGTCATCAACTGGTCCGCCACCGGCATAATCTCCCGGCCCAATCGCCTCACCACCGACTAGCAACGGCACCAAGTTGCTTTGCAATTCAGCCCAGTTGTTGCGATCGTCCAGACCGACCAACTGGCCCACCAAAGAATTCAACTTCTCTTGGCGTTGCATTACAACCACAAGCAATTGGCTCACGGACGACAGGCAGTCCTTAGGGGCCTGGCTCGCAGCAGTAGACAAGGCTTCGTACGACGACGTGCGAGCATTCGACTCGTTGGTGGTCCTTATCGCGGCTGCGCGCAGCAAGTTCCAACAATTTCGGGGAAGTAGGTGAAAGCGGGGTGGTACAGCGTCTTCCCCGAGCAGCTGTTCGCACAGGTTCATCACAGCCCAAGCACAGTTCATCGCAATTCTCGGCTGCTCGTGAATAGCAGACAAAAGTGCCTTGATCAGCAAGGGAAGAACCGTCTGCTTTCAATGGTTGCCACGTGGAAGTCGGTGATCCTACCCAACGTCCACGCCGACGTATCCCGCACCTCCACCGAGGGTCTTGGAGCATGCCAATGATGGCTGGAAGTGCACTCTGGACCAGTGGTTGAAGTATCGTCTCCGAAGGGCCAGCAAGGATAGAGCCAAAGGCCATTACGGCGGCCTCGCGGTCGTGCCAGTCCGCGTTCTTGATGTTACTCTCAATGAGGGACAGTGATAGGCGTGATGGCGTCCCGTAGACATTGGGCAAACAGCCCAACACTCACGCCTGCCGCCTTGGATACCGTCCACTCATCTTCATCTGCATCCTCATCCTGCGTCTCTGAGCAGGTCGAGCAGAACAGGAACAACTTGCGCGCCTGTCACCTGGGCAAAATGGTACGATGTTGGGCACCAAACCGTCCTCCTCATCATCCCGAGCTGCCTCGTCGAGAGCAAGTTCGTGGTCACTATCGTACTCCAGAACTCGATGGCTTGAAGCTTGACTTCCGGTTTCTGGATCCTTCATACCAAGAACCGTAAGCTGGACAGGGCGAAATATAGAAAGAAATAAAAAAAATTAGTGGCCTGGAAAAACAGACAGGAGGACGCTCAAGAGGCGAGAGGAAGGAAGGACGTACACCAAAGAGGGCTTGTTCCATGTACATCTTCATCTTCTCATAGTACATCATCGCATGATCTTGACCAACACGCTGAAGGCAGCAACCTTGATGTCCGTACGGGCATGCTGTGTGTCTTCGCAGACAACTTGCATAATGTAGTTGCGCTCGCCCTCGCGATCAAAGTTTTGAGAGACAAATTCGAGCGAGTTCAGGAGCGCATTAAGGGCAGCCAGTTGGACGTCGGAGACAGGCTCTTCTTTGCGCGCGCCCTGGATAACAGCAGTAAGGATCTCGTTGGAATGGCTTTGGAGCGCATCGCTCTGTTGAAGGGTTTCGCAGACAAAGCCAATGGTCTGTAGGGCCGCTTGCCGTAGCTTGGCGTTCTGTGCGTCCGAGGAGGCGGCAAGGAGCTGGGTTAGCAGATCAGGCCACTGGTTCAGTGGAATCTCAATGGCCGCAATGGCCGAGATGGATTGGGCAGCTTGCGTGCAACGTGGCTAACCGGCGAGGTCAACGTCTGGAGAGCCTTGGATTTCACATCCAGCCGGGCCTCTTGTGGGAGCGACTGCCAACGAGCAGCGAGCTCAGCAGAGCGAACAGGGTCGCGTGCTGACAGGGCGTTCTTGATTGCGATACCAGCAGCAGCGCGGACACTGGGATCAGCGCCCTCGGTCGCCATCTGGGCCGCCAAGAGCCATGTACTGGGGCTGCAGGGGACATGAAACAGATAATTGTCAGTGCCACAAACGGGCAGACGACCCGAAGCAAGAAGAAGGACGCACATAGTTCTCCTGCGCGGCGTGCTCGAGCTGAGTCTCTGCATTGAGCCGGATGGCAGCATCGGGGAGAGGGAGTTGCTGAGAAGGACACCTGCGTCCATGGTGGGCAGATAGGGGCGGGCGGGATGGAGACGGCGGAGGCGGGGAGGATAAGAAACAGAACAGCCGCTCGGAATGGGCAGGCAGATGCCGGGGCAGCGAGGCGGCGGGGGGGGGCGGCGGAGGACAGCGGTGGGCTGCGCAGCGCGGTGGTGGTGGCAGAAGAAAGAAGGCCGCGTGGAGCAGCAGCAGCACCCAAGATTTTGCAAACGCAAACACACATCCACCGCCCCCGTGCTGCCCCTGCCCGCCCGCCTGCGTCGCCTGGGCCACACTGGGCAGGTGCCCAGGGCCCGCCCCAGCACTGGCGCTGTGCACCGGCAATGCCAACACTGGCGCTGGGCAGTGGCTTTTCTGCTCAGTACTAGGGTTAGGGCGGTGACTGCACGCGTGCGGCGCCCAGCAGCGCACGTCCGTACGCGCTGCTGCCCACAACGCTCACAAAAAACACCGCTGGTGCCGCTTACGTCACAGGGCCGCACACAGGCTCCGTGCCCCACACCTTGATTTTCAGCCGCTGCCCGAACGTTTTCTCTCCCCCCACCAGCCCAGCCAGCCTTCTCAGACCAACAGACCAACACACCCAACACCCAACGCCACACTTCCCTCTTCCCACCAGCATCCATCAGCTTTGCATATACCAGTGGTCATATGGCGTCCATCTGACCTCACACATCCCATTTTCTCCCACCAAGACCCTGGGATCGAAGACGATTAGTAGAAAGTGTAGCGACGCATGAAGGCTCTGACCTGGACACACCTAGTCTCTAAACCACAGCGATCAGCGAGTAACAATGAAGTAACGAAGTGAGCGAGAAGAAGGGGAAGGGGGAAGGAGAAGCCAGCCATCACCTTCGCCCTGGTGGAGCACTTCTCCGCCGGTGATTGAGGCATAATGATTGGCTCGCGTGAGATCGATGACGCGGTGCTCGAGCGCTTCCGCCGGGCCTAAATTCGTGATCAGAGCACGCTTGAAGTTTGACCAACACTGGGCCAGCGGTGCTATGCAGGTCGCCGCTGCAAGTTCGCCCTTGGGTCCCTTGAAACAGTCCTAGCGATGACGAAACTTGTGGCTGATACGTGAGAGACACCTCGCCGCCGGAGACTCTGTTCAAAGTGGTACATAACACGAGCGAGGTCGTAGGCTTCCTCATTCCAGGTCGGGGAAGGCTCGTTCTTGAGCTTCTTCAAGGCGTCATCATCATAGAGATCCTCGTTCCATTCGCGCTGCTGGTCTATCGAGACCTCCTCAGGTTCCAGGAGAACTTGGCGATACGCTCGCAGAAGGCCTGGCTTGTCGCCGTTGGCCGGAGCCGGGGCGACTGCAGGGGCAGGGGCAGCAACCGGGGGGGCGGCTGCTGCTGCCGCTAGGTCGCGGAACATCGTTAGGTGGGGCGGGACAGGCTGTGGCAAGGTGTATTCCATGAAAGGCTTGGTCGCGGCGAGCTGGGCCGCGCTGTCACTCTTGGTCTGGGTGGACGAACGCTGGGCAATGTGGTTCTCGGCGAGTACCTTCTCAAGGTAGGCCTTGTCGCAGGTGTTCCATAGATGAGCTTCGTCGTTGACCATCTTGGCAAGAGGGGGAAATAGGGTGAAGCGTGGGAGCGGAGATAGGGAGAGCGTGGAAGAGCGAGACTGCGGGGAGGGGGTGTAAGCGAGAGAACACTCACCTCGTTAGATCTTTAGCGACGCGTGAAGGCTCTGACCTTGAGACACCTAGTCTCTAAACCACAGACGATCAGCGAGTAATAATCAAGTAACGAAGTGAGCAAGAAAGGGAAGGGGGAATGGGAGGTGGTGGCGAAGAGGACAGGGCAAGCAGTGGGACAGGAGTGAACACGTGGCCTGCTGGCCTGCGCGCGGCAACTCTAGAGTCTAGCTTTCGCATCTACGAATCAGGCAAGGCACCGGCAGGTGACCGGTGACCGGTGACCGGTGATCTGGCAACAAAAGGGTTTCACTCTCCTGTGTCACTAGCTAGCCACTCTCCTATAAAAGACCGGCCCATTGGTGCTAATGCAAGCTAGTTGCAGAGTATGTGTGCTGAAATGCACGGAAAGTATTGCCAGAGGAAGCCGAGTTTGAACACCACCATGCTATTGGTATACAGGTGCTCGAAAGTACGCAAACCAGTTCGACCTACGAAGCGAGCACTGTTAATGGTACCACCGTGCGTCGGGGGAACCAGTCGATGAGGTACCTGCCTGGTCCAAGTCGCGCAGCGCAGCATACTTGTCTGGCGGGGCAAACGTCCCAGTCTTCATCTGAGAAAAGACAGAGGTGGGAGAAAGATCATCCCGATTCGCCTGCCCCATGAGCGGCATCGGACTTGGCGTACCCGTTGCACCTGTCGTACCTGGAGATACGGAGGCAGGGGAAACAGGCGACCAAGTAGAGGCAGACTGTGGCTGCAATGCCATACCCGGCGGGCCCAAGTTCGGCTGCAGGATAGTAGGCTGTGCCATTCCAGTCGCCATAGGTGCCACCGGGAACGTACCCAAAGGATAATACTGAGGTACGTTACTTATCCCGGGAGCATACCAGCCAGTCGGGGAAGCAAACGGACCCCCCCATGTCCCAGGAGCAGGCGGAAGCGCGGGCGTAGCTGCGACGTCATCAAACACGCCATGCAAGGGAGACACGGGAGCAGGGGCTTGGGGTGCGGTTGAGGGCAGGGGTGGGGCAGGCTCCGGCGCTGGGGCGGAGGGAACCGGAGCAGGTGGCGGCTCAGCTGAGGGTGACAGAGGCTGGTGAGTAGGAAGTGGGGACGGCGGTGAGGGGTTCTGTGCGGGTTGGACGGGGGGAGAGGGAGGGATCGGAACTGGTTGATTGAGTTTGTTTTCCAACCGTTGGGGAGCGGCCGGCGTGGGGAGACTGGCTGGCCCACCAGGTGAAGCAGACAAATCCACTGAGCCACCGGTAGGTCGCCTGGTATTGCTGTCGGGACGAGATACATGCGTAGGCTCAGGCGGGGCTTGAGCGCGGATGTACTTGCGGAACCGAATAATGTCACCTTCTTTTAGTGTCAAGGTACGGAAAGCGGCGGTGTCCAAATGAGGGATGACAGAAGGGTCGACATGTTCTTCCTCAAACACATTGGCGTATCGCTGAGCGTCTTCTTCGTCAATGCCAGCCTGGAGGAACTCGTGGACCCATTTCGAGTTGCTTTGGGGAGGCAGCGGGGGCTGAGTGACAGAAGCTGAGAAGGACTGGTAGCGAGCATTTTGCTCTTTAACCTGAGCTAGTTCACGTTCCAGCTCGCGTGTGCGGTGAAGAGCGTTTTGCTCTTTAGCACGAGCCAATTGGCGCTCCAATTGACGCGCACGCTCCAATTGGACTTGATGTTCACGTTCCTCAGCTTCGGAATGCTCTTGCTCCGCCATCGCTTCTCGGCGACTGGCACCACGATGGGTTGCATGACCAATCCGATGTTTCAGCGACTGTCCCATCTCTCCCAATTTTCGTCCGGCCCCACGCTGCTTTCCATAGCCCATGCTGACCATCACATCGCTGGCCAGACGCACATCCTGATCATCCTTCTCACGGAGACGTTGGCCCGTAACTTCCTCGAGAAATTGAATGTCAGCCAAGCTCATCAATCTTGGTTCGACGGTGATGAGGGAACCATTGGTCTTGTGTAACCGAATATTCCGTTCCCCGTTGGAGCCTGGAGTCAAACCAAGAAACGCAGCCTCGGTTTTGAACTCGCCCGTCTTGTCGTACCATATACGAACATCTGCCTTATTGGCTTTCCGGGCGCAAAGGACGACGTGGTTTTGGTGGGTGGAGGTGCTGAGTGGGGAGCCAAGTCCGTTCGGCGGCCAGAAGGGAACGAGCTACCGCTGTGAGTAGACCCAAGGGAGGCGTTGTGAGAATGGGTGGCACGTTGGCGGTCATAATCATCATGCCGTTTGGAGCTGAGCTTGCGCCAAAGTTTTTCGTGCGTGCGCGGGGTTGGCTGCGGAGCAGATTGGTCGCGCCGTTGATGATGATGATGTCCCCTGGTAGCTTCTTCGTCCTCGAGCTGGCGCAGCTCCTCCTCTTGCCGCGCAAGCTCTGCCTCCGTAGGCGCATCCGACACCGAGCCTACGGGAGCGAGGTAGCTGCTGGGCACAATGCCCTGTGTGCCGGCACTAGTGCGCACGAGCGACCAGCCGTCGGCGCCGGTGCGGAGCAAAAGCACGCGGTCGTCTTCCTGGACTGTGATTTCCTCGGCATCGGTGGCGCTAAAGTCGAAGAGGACCCGCGCATTGCGGGGTCTGGGCATGGGTGTGGCTCGGGCCAGTGGCGGTGGTGTGGTTCAACCAGTCAGGCCCGAGGCGGAGCGGATGCCAAGATCTGAGATGCCTCAGCGCCGTCACCCTAATTCAAATGGGCTCCCCCCCGTCTCAGGCCCCCGCCCCACACTGCCCATACGCCAAGTGGCTCCACTTAACCCTAAGACCCATCCTGTGAACATGTCGACGTCAACCACAGCTCCTCCGTATCGGCGCTGTCTGGACTGTGAACGTTTCAGATCGTCCGTCCGCGTTTCTCCCATCGCTGAGGTAATCGTTTGCCTCCCAGCAGTAGGGTTGCTCGATTGGGTTGTCGGGCCCATTTCTAATGTCCCCGTCGCACGGGGGCAGTACCGGTTCTGCAGAGCCGGACGCTGGTCCTATGCCCAGGTGACCACAGGCAAATTGCAGTTGGGTGTTGTCCGACTCGGCAGGCTCATCTCCTCTCCTCTCCTCCACCGCTTGCGCCTCACTTGTCCTCTCTACTCAACATGTCCGCTGTCGCTGGCCAGATTGCACCCATCACGGGCATGCTCCGCAAGAGCTTCTTCCGCGACCTTTCCGTTGGTCTGGGCCTCGGCTTTGCCGGTGGCTCGGCCTTCTGGTACGGCATCCACCTGCCCTACGTCCAGAAGCGCGACAACTTCTACGCTAAGCTCCAGGCTGAAGGCCAGGAGTAAATGTTCGTGCGATCCTGTCCCTAAAGGACATGGTGGCTACGCAGAATAGAGATGGAGCGGGAACTGTGGTCCCCTGGGTTCTGCTCTGCGTTCCACTTCCAGGTATGTTTTTTCTTGGACGTAACTGCCTCGCTCGGAGTCCCCATTCGCTGACGTAGTACTTGTTTCGCAGAACGCACTCCCCCTTTTTTTCACGGCCGAGACTAATTAGCATGGCATCCTTCCCTCGCATTGATTTTCTTCGTATCTCTTCCTTGACTGTGTAGCAGCGCAAGGAAACGCAAGAGGGTGGCGCACCTGAAGGAAAGGGGCAAGATTCGTATACCGTAGCTGTTCCACTATCGGAGGAACCCTGTGCATGGAGCCAAGAGCCATCCCATCTCGCTTGGCTTGTATCAGTGATAGGCGTCGCCGGTTGGCCCGGGTCGAAAGTCACATTTGGGTGCCACCTCCAACCACTGTCATGGGGAGAGCCCCGCGGTGAGACCGACGCCTGTAGTTTAAGGGTTCAAGCCCTTGGACGGACAATCGGAGCCACGTACGTGAGGCCCGGCCTCAGATCCTGGTTGAATCGAGCAGGTGTAGAGGCGAGGGAGAGACCCCTAGTTTGGGTGGCCGCCTGCGTGCAAAGGCCGCAGCTCAGACCCTCCGAGGTAGCAGTCGCTTACGTAGGTCGTCAGAGCACTTGAAGCTTGAAGGGATCCAGGAGCTCCGCAGTAAAACCGGTAACGCTGATCCCCGCAGCGCCACCAAACTCGACGTGCTGTAGTAGGCGGAAGCAGATGGAGTCCTAAAGAAGAGCAAGCACTATACTACTGAGAGTAACCGCGACTTGTAGCGTACTGCGCGTAATGATTAATGAACGTGATTCGTAAATTTGTAAAGTGGTAGAAGGCAGAAGGGCGAAAGAGGAGCGGAAAGCGGGAGACTAGGGATAGAGGATGGTCGACAAGGACCACAGCTAGGAAGCCGTAGACATGGCTGCTTATCATATACAAAAGGAACCAGGCCTGTAGTGCCCCTGCATGACAGGTACACAGAAGAACGTGGGAGCGACTTTCCAGAGAGGTAAAGACGAAAGAGTTTCGCCCCCTCCCCCGCTATCGGCGCTCACTTGTTAGTTCATACCCTTCCGGATGTACTATTTTTGAGCAGCGGACGCGTACGTTCAGTTGTCCAGACAGCTAGGAGATGAGATCCCCCGCGTCTCAGCCGGTTAAGGAAAACAGTGGGCCCTTTTTGGAAGAGACGCGCAACTTCTCATTGCCGTCTTGGTCGCTTGCCTCTTGTATGAGTGTTTCGCCTCCGGCTTTAGAGAATGGAGGGAAGGGGGGTTTGGACGCTTGTTCGGGAGAGAAGTGACGATGAAATTAGAGTATTGCACTACTACGTGTAGTACTAGACCCACGGGTGGTACTGGGTATGCTGACCACCCGCCACAAAGATACATACATGGAAAGCTCCGACGTATCACTTACTCACTCCTGCCGAAGTAACCCACACTCCCACACAACACAACCCTCTCTTGTGACCCTTGACCCAAGAGGGTCCATCACTTGCAAAGAGAGTGCAGGTGGCATCCTGTGCCACAAACAACTGGCATTTGAGCTCGAATGCCCCACTCCATCTATACAAAGGGTTCTTCTCTATCTTCGGGAGCGACAGCAAGAAAAAGGCATGTACAGAACCAGATCATTAAGGGATCGTTCTCCGTTACTTCTAATCATTAACAAAATCGACCCAACGGGGGAATCACAAAAGGCAAGCGATAAACAAGACCGCTTTAGACAGTCGCCTTGCACCCAAAGGAGGTGGCGGTGGCACCACTGCCGTCAAAGGCGGTACGGAGGGTGATGGCAGCGGCATAGAGACCCAAGCCCGACATGGTCAGGCCACCCAGAGAGAGAGTGAGTACGAACCCCTTGACCAGCCAGCCGGGCAGCTTAATGCCTAGGGGCAATTTGTACATGCCGCCACCAAACATGCCGCGGCGCAAGCGGCTCCATTGGGTCCAGTGGTCAACGCGCATACTGCCGCTGTACGGGGTCCACTCGCCATCGGCTGCCATAGCATCGGCATGAACGAGCCAGATGTAAACGAAGAGGAAGGGGAACGTGTACGAAAAGTTGCAGATAGCAATGGCCGAGATAAGACCCGAGAGGGAGTTGATCTGGGGAATGGCCGAACCAATGATAAACGCAAGCGCCCAGAAGAGAATGGACCACACGAACCAGATCACGCGCCCAGACCGAGTAAAGATCGAAGGGAATCGGCAAATGTCTTCCAGCACACTCACGTATGCCACGCGAATGCCGACATTACCGTAGATGGCAGCAGCCACAACAGCAGTGATGATACTGAAGACGTTGCACACCGTCAGAGGGGCACCTTCCGCCATAATCTGGTACCCGACCGAGAGAGAGTATTGGCCAGCTAATGAAAATTGAAGGGTCAGTCAATTTGAAAGCAAAGAGAAAGGCGTGAAAACGATGCGTACCTCCGCTGTAGATAACACAGGCGTAAACAACGTAGACAACGTAAATAACAAGTTGGGCAATGCAGCAGCCCTTCCAGAACGATTTAGGCTGCTTCATCTCAGACAACAGTTCAGGGAAGATCATGGCACCACCGTAGGCAAAGATAAGCAGGTTGACACCTTGGATTTGGTCCGAAATGTCAATGTGAGGCCAGACGGTTTGAACAGCAGGGTGGTCCGCCACCCAACTAGAGGTTGTTTCCAGTTGAAGAGCGACGGCTTCATCGCTGTACCCCTTGGTCTTGATGACGACCATGCTGGACACAAGGCAAGAGGCTGGTTAGTATTGGCCCCATAGTTGCTCAAAGCAAGAACATACCTGATAATGCAAATGGCCCAGTTCAAAACTGTAGACAGGTTAGACATCAACCCGAGGCCGCGCAGGGTACGGACTGAAGGAAGCAACGAAGAGAATGCGTCAGTACTCCGTGGGTAATAGCAAGTTGTCTGGACCGTGGGAGTCATTGAAATTAAACATACTCTGAGCAAGGATCATGCCAATGATCGCAAAGATGACCACGCAGACACTGAAGCAAAGTTTGTGGTTATACTGGTTGATAATCTGGACCAGAGCCTGACCGTTACCGAGCACAAGCAGACGCAGTTGACGAGAAGCTGAATAAACTGGAGGAAAGAAATGATGTGGCGCATCCACGAACCCATGAGACGATGGCCAATGTCACCGTACGTCTTGACAGGGAAGCGGGTCGAGTCGAGCCGGAGGAAAAGCCATTGAATGGCGTAAGCAGCCACAGCGGCCGCGGCGCCAAACACGAAGAAGAGAATGTTGCCTTGAGCCCATCCGTTTTGACTCATACCGTAAGGAGCCGAGCTAGGGCCCAGAATATCAGTGGTAATCAGGAAGAAGACACTGGTAGCGCTAGCAATGCGCATGGTGCGGGCAGTGGTAAGACCCTCGAGCGTTTTGGGGTCGGTGATGCCCTCCAATTGCGGGGTGGAGAGGTCCGTAGTGAGCGTCTCGGGCTTGCCGTTACTCTTTTCGATAGGGTAGCCATGTTCATCGACCTCAATGTTTTCATCGAGGGCAGCATCAGCACGAGCGGGCTTGCGCTTCATCCAGCGCGACTTGCGGTACATGCCGATCAACACGTCCACAAATGTGGACGAGGTGGCTCCGTGGCCCTTGAGCTCCTCTTGGTGTTCCTCCTCACGCTGGACACGAGCCCAGTACATGTACTCTTCGAGAGTAGCGCCATTGTTGCCCGGGTAGACCAAGTCACCGTAGGAGGGCAAGTTCTGTTGGGAGCCCGACTCGCCCTTGTAGTCGTCGTACACATGGTCCTCCTGTGCAATAGCGTGGACGAGAGAGTCACGGCCTGGTGCAGGCTCCGAGAGAGCGAGGCCAGCGAGGTTACCGCCAAACGTAGCCATGACGAGAGGGGGCTTAGGAAGGGACGGAAGGGGAGAGGGGAATGGGACTATGATCACGGTGCTGATTGCCAGCCCGCCATATATACGGGGCAGCCCATTCGATCCAGCCTCAGTAGCTAGCACAGGCCAGGGCGCTCAGTGAGCCGCAACCTGCTCTACTGATCTGGACGTGTGCCCGTGGAGGCCATATGGTTCCTCGAACAGCTCAAGCCCAGCAGAGGGCGAGTGTGAGAAAAAAAAATGCGCGGGCTGCAGGAGCCAACGGGCCATATGCGCGAGTGCCATGTGCTGGCGTGTACCTGGCCAGCGCTCACCCCCTGCTGGCAGGCGTCGTGCATCTGGGGCGGGAGAGGGGCGGCGGTCACCGGTCAGGGGCGGTTCCGCCGAATGGAATCGCTCGTGCTAATGATGAACGAGTTCCCTGTGGCACTAAGCGAGTACTGAACGAAGATGATCGATGATTCGATGATATTTTCCTCTCTTTCACCATACACATGATGTATGATATGATCGATGATCTGGGGCTCGGCCCCCGCTTCCACAGCCTTGAGCGCTTGAACAGCAACGCAGCAGCCCTTCCAAGCCCCAGGAGAAGTGGGTAGTGACACGGGTGACGCGAGTGACGCCCGGTGACGCCGTTTGGTTGGGCACCGGGCACCTCTTTTGCCGAGACATACGATAATCACTCTTTGGCCTGATGCATGTGCATAACGCAACTCCCCTGGTGCCTAATGAATAGGGAGGCTTGAAGCGTGAGCGCTCGCAGCTCTACTTCGAAACTCGTGGCACTGCCTCGCCCTGCCAGCTCGAACTCGACGGGAACGTGGAACGCTCGCCAGGCACCAGGCACCTCACAGCACAGGAATCAGATCCTCAGGTCGATAGAGTCTAGGTCCCACACCCTCCCACACCCCGCGTCCCAAAACGTCGCCCCTCTCCGGTCCCCCAAGCAGCCCAAACCCACGCGGACACGCCAAACTCATCGATCATCGATCATCGATCTCGATCATGGGCCAACCTCCTCCGCGCACAGCAGCCCGGCACGAAAGGACGTAGCTGGGTAGCGTGATGCTGTGGTGCTGCTCTGCACTGGCGGTCCGCCGGCCCCGCACCGGGGGCACTCAGGAGTACACTCAAAAAGGTAACTCAGTACACTCGTTGAAGGCTGAGCAGCGCTCAGGGATTCAGGCGCCGGCTGGATCATGCGCCAGGCACCCCATGCTTCTCGAGATCTTCGATCATCGATCACTCGATCACTGCGCCTTCTTGTCTAATCGACTAATCGATAATCTGAGGTCTGAGGTTTGTCACCGGTGACCGGTGACCGGACAGTCCGTCAGTGCGTCGTCAGCACGTCACGCGTCAGTACTCAGTTACTCAGGTACTCGTCCATACGGATTCGTCTTGTACGCCAAGTACGCCACCACAGTCTCCAACAAAGTCACTAGTAACTAGTAAAGCTTAAAGACGCTCGAAGCTCGATCCCTATCGATATCATCGATGTCACATGTCATGTCATGCATCTGCATCATGTGCATCATGCACCATGCGTCCCAGGTCACACTGATATCCCGGTCACATTTTGTCACATAGCGGGACACTCCGGCGGGCTTTCCCTATGGCAGTTCGGGTTCGGCTTGCTATTTGGAAGGTCGATTTATTTTTCTGCGAGTTTGAGGACGAGAGCGTTGCAGCTCAAATTTTTGCACGAATCGTTTTATGTTGAACGTTCAACTGTTCAACGCTTCAACCCACGAGCTCTACTTCTCGCTCTCTGACATGTGGCGTGGATGTGACGCACTGAGCCCCAGCCTGCTGCAGCACCCTCAGTGCCTCAGTGCCTCAGTGCCTCAGTGCCTCAGTGCCTCGGCGCCTCAGCGCCGCTACGCCTCAGCGCTCAGGGCTCAGGAGCTGAGATGCACTGATGCCGATGCATGGCGCAGGGGCGCTTAAATGTCTACCACGTTAACCCGTTTCCCCGGACACTGCTGGACTGCAACGTGCCTGAATCGTGTCGAGGGACAAACACATTGTTCGCAGCCTCGTCCTCGTTCCGCGCGTTATCGGCCTCTCGGCCTTATCTCCCCCGAACCATGGCTGGACACTGCTGTGGTGCGACTGGCCACATGCACTCGTTACCGCGTGGTTCGGATGGCGCAGCCACCTACAGCCTCGCGGGCCAGACCAGGCCTGGCCGACACAGGGTGTATCTGCTCACGCCCACTCCCTCCAGCCCCACCCCCCCCGGCCCCACCCCACCTGCCTCCGCCGCGTCCAACACATGCCTGCGCCCATGGATGGCGCCTAGCACCCGCCGCCGTCACCGGCATCACACGTCCAGATCACCGACTCCCGTCCACCAGTCGCTCACGCGCTCACGCGCTCACCGCTCAGCTGAGCGCTCACCGGTCAGTACAGAGTCTCAGTGCACTGAGTACCGATAACTGACCGGTGATTTGATGATCATTGAATAGCATAATCCATCATCCATTGTAGCGATAACGAACTGGTTACGTGGGTTATCCGGTTATATCGGTTAAATCAAGCCGTCACTCGTTACGCGCGTTACGCGTTAGGCCCTCAGAATCTCAGAAGCCCCCGACCTAGGACTCAGCAGCCTCTGGCCTCAGGGGCCTCTCTTCCCAACCTGTAAGGTGTTTGACGCGTTAGGTAATGTTACCGGTTACCGGTTATTGTCGGTTATCTCTCGCCCTATCTGTGTAAGGGTCGCGGGCGATACGAGTGAGACGAAGCACCAAGGGAAGCAAAGGATGTGGATTCGATGCTGTAGCTCCGCTGCGAAGTTAAGCACGATCGATTGCACTGCGCAGCGCGGAAACAGTCAACGTGGTCAACAGAGATAGCTTCTTGTAAGCTCCCGACGCTATAGTCCGACCTTGAATGCCACAGGGAGAAGAGGAAGCAGGGGAACGAGGCGCGACGGTAACCAATCCAGAGCGCGCAAATTGCGGAACTCTGTACCCAGTTTCGGCTGCCAGCGACATGGCCGATCAAAAGCCATTGAGCATCACGCCCAGTGGTGTCAACAGATGCCACCGCACACTCCAACAGAGGTGAGTGTAGCATGTAACAGAGGCAATAGCTGTAACAAGGCCAGCCCATAGAGCATGACTTGTCGATGTTGTGTATGCCATTTCCCTTTTGGGGCTCTCCATGCAAGAGATCCAAGCCAACAAGTATTAAGTACTACCAACTGCAAACTTTGACCCAGTTGCGGTTTTGCTCTTACGCAGTCAGATTAGCACAACTACTAATCTCGAGATTGCCATTGGGTGTCATCGTCTTCCGCATCATGTGCCCACAAGAATACACAGAGGAGGGCACAGTGTTACGCGTTACGTGATAAGTTGGACTAGTATCACTGTGATGGCATGTCAAGAGTACTGCAGAGACGGCAGCATATTTCACCGTCTCTTCCCCGGGACGGATTCGCTAGTCACTTACAGCCTTGATGAACCGATTCTGTTGATATTGAGTTCGAACATATATCCTACAACAGAGTAAAAATACTGACTGGTGTGGCATCGCAGTTGAGTGTACGGATGGATCTTCGCAGCAACAAAACTGCGGCGCGTATTGGCAGACACGCAGCATACGTGCGGCGACGGGACTGCGCACGGTCTCATTTTGATAAGATGATCAACACCGCATAGTTTCCTTTTGAGCTATAGATAGGTGTAAATGTGCTTATTACATATCAAGGGACCGTAGGTTATCTGTCGAAAACTGTGAAAATACTTTGATTGTAAAGCTCTCTTCTTTATGGAAAGGAAGTTGATAGACATGGACAAGGACCCCCCGTCAAGGCTCGATATTCAAACAGGAATATCAAGACTTCATCAAACGCATCTCGTCTAATTAGGCCTCTATACCAAAAAAATGCTACGCATAGAATTCCCCTTACCATCGTTTCATCGTGTTAGACTGTTGTCAAACGGAGGAGACTTAGCAGGTTTCTTTCACTTGCCATGTATATCGACGGTGAGATCACCTCTGTGTACCGTCAGAAACGCGTATGTGCCCGTCAGAAACGCGCATGTGCCCATCAGAAACGCGTATGTGCCTTTTCACCGGTTTTTTATCCGTAGGAACTCTTTCCGCATTATTCATTTGCAGTTGGGAAACGAAAAGAGGAGAAAATGTGAGCCTCTTTAGACCGACATGTGTGTTCTCTTGGCAATGTGGCAATGTGGCTCGTCTGCAATGGCATACTCTGATAATATGACTGCATCTATATACATCCTCCGAAAGACATACATGCTGTGAATTCGCCAATAAAAAGGACGGTGGGCGGACACTTGAGTGTGCTGACCTGCTGATTGCATCTCTATGGTTCCTTAAACGGGTTTGGCGCCAACAATAAGCTGCACCCGCTGGATGAATAGATCGGTTTTGGCGCAACGTTTCTTTTTCCATCTTTACACCTTGTAATGATTTGACGACTCCGACCGGAGAGTGGGAGTATAATGATTGATGGATTGGTCCGATATTTGTCGTGGCCTGAGCGTGCAATTATGGGATATAGAGTCGGACATCGACACAAAAAGTCGATCAGCGTTATCAAACACATATACTCCCTCTCCCTTGAGATGAGATCTACGTTCACAGTTTGTCCTAAAACACTGTATACGTTTCACCTCGCACAAATCAATACAGGCGGGGGGGCTATGTAGTAGTGGTCAATAATCCTATTAGGCTGTCCTCCCGCTCTTGCTGACCCTGGTTGGTGCTTCGCTCACTGCGAAGGGGTATGGGAAGGGCTAGACAAGGGCGACTGCTCAGAGTATTTGAATCCAATAGCTGTATACCGAAAAAATCAACAATCAGTCAGGGTGTGTCCATGAGCGGGGATGATCTGTTTTGGTAGTCGGAAGCAAGTCAAGTATACGCGTGAAGTTACGGTGTCAAATGGTTTGGCAATGGGCAGTGTCGGGATCAGACTCACTTGATGACGTTCTCTGTCACCAAGTTGTCTGGCCCCCTTGATTTGTTCTAGACCCTGTTTTCCCCCTTGGATTGTGCTCCCTCTTTCCCTCCATGTGATTTAGCTCGCATGTTCTCTTCTTCTCCGAGGCATATATACCTCGCTTCCTTTCCACTTGATGAATATGATTCTTGTCCTTTCCCCCATCTCCATCTCCTGTTAGGCAGTCCTGAAGACTCACACCGGAAAGAGCAAAGGAGTACAGAGTAAGCCGGTTTTTGTATAAGTGTAGATCAACAAAATCGGCGGAGAAGTATTAAGTGTCTGGGAGTCCAGGGGAAAAGGTTGGGATGACAGATGCAAAAGCAACAAGTGAAAGGCTGACTTCATAGCTGGTTTTCATAATGTGGTTAGCGGATTGGCCAACATCACGTTTGGGATCAACAAAAAAGCCACAGTTTTTATGAGGAGCAGGGCGATTAATGATTGGTCAAGCGGTTATTATCGCAAACTTCCACGGTGGTATGAATGAGACCCGCTCTGTTTGGTTCGAGGGGGATGTGGCCTCCGCCAAAATGGGACAGGTACTATAACTACGAAGACGAACATGGACACCCACAAGAGGGTCCGTTGTGCGCATTCTTACAACTAAAAGTTGTTACTAGTATGCATCCAACTGCCGGCAAATCTGCTAATGGATTGTGGTCCCAACCGGCAATCTGTGCGAGGCGGCCCCGTTCCACCTCTGTTCCGCCCCTGTTGCACCCCTCCCTGTTGCGCCTCCGGACGGCCTCCCCCTGATTGCACCACATCATCTCTTCCCTTGCCTTGCTCGCCTCCCACATAAACGCAATGATAGTGGGGTAAAAGCCGGTCAAAGTTTTAAAATCTCAGCTTCAAAGAGCAGGTCTGATCATCACCCGTTTGCTCACGCATTACTACTCGCGGCGGAACGGGACTGGAGACTGCCAACTGGCCCCCAAACACGCAGGTGGTGCATTCCAAGTTGCGACACCACCACCACCATCAGCTGACCCGCAAGCATGGCGAACACCGCCCCAGCGGTACCGACCCCTGGGAGGCCGACTTGCGCCCTCCCGATTTGACACTCGATGGCAGCAACTCTCTTCTTAGTCCTGCTGTGTGCGCAGACTTTGACCCGGATGCCTTCCTGCTCTCCCGCCGGCTTGCCGCCTTGCCCACGCCAGGGGACGAGGTGCGAGACGGTGCACAGGACTCGCAGGATGAGCAGCTGATTGTACGACAGGACTTGTTCGCCATCCTCACTGAGCTTCGGGACCACAGCACCCATCTCTCTGACGAGCTCGCTGAGACGATCAATCGCGATTACCGCCAGTTTGTCGGTTTGGCCTCCGAGGTGCGCAAGGAGGTTCCGCGTATCGAACGTTTGGCCCACCAGCCAGTCCCTGCCGGGAAAAGCACCTCTGTTGCCCCTTCCCTCCGTCCCCTAGTGAGGGCGTTACAGGGCTGCGATTGGCTATCCATTCAACCCACTCTGAGCTCAAGTCCCTCCACCAAGAGCTGGCTCATCTCGTTTCGGAACGTTCCCAGGCTCAGAGGACTGATGCATACATTGCCCAACTGCTCGCTCTCGACACGGAGATTGGGGCGCTGAAAACTCTGCTTCATTCTTCGGTGGTGGAGGAAAGTACGCCGAACTTGCAAAAATCGTCAGTGTACACTTTACAAGGAGACGATCTCTATTCTGATGACGAAGATGACGATCCGCTTTGGACCTCTGTCTCGAGCATCACCACTGTTTCAGAGTCACCGGCTGTGACGACGCCAGTACCTAACCTCATCCATCCTGATGTTCTAGAGGATGTGTCTAATCGCTTGTCCCAGCTTTGGGGGACGTTGGACTCATTCCAGCAGGAGCGGCAGAGGCTCGCTTCCTCAGAAAATGCGGACAATGAGAGCGGGATTGAGCCCTCAATCAGTCCATTAGTGGATGCGTTCATTTACACTCTTATGGACCAAGCATCCCTCTGTCAAACCCATCTCTTCGATGCAACAGAGAAAGTGCTGAAAGAGCTTCTCAATCGGGATCCGAGCGCAGGGAGTTTGCTTTTTGCTCACTTGAAAGGGAGAGAAGATTCGCATCTTGCCCTTTTGCGGCTTCCCTCTCCCACAGAGCAAGACCCATTATCGGACCAGCGGGCCTGGTTTACTCGCTGTCTTTTTACACTTTCGCATCCGCATCCTCGCTCCCTTCCTTCGGGGGAGAAGGCTACTCAGCGAGCGGAGGCCTTGTTGGGCCTCCATTTGGTGGAGCAGATCTTGGATCCTGTATGTGGCCTCCATACTCTGATGATGTGAACCGCTGACAATTCCTAGATCCTCTCACCTGAAGCGCTCGCCTCCTCCTCCAACCGTCAACCAGCTCCTCGCCCTTGTCAACGCCCCAGCTGATCAACCTGACCGTTTAGCCCAAGTGCAGGCTCAAGGGCGTTCTTTAGGCGAGTTGATGTCGTCCACTGGGGACAAGGGGTCACAACAACCATTATCAAATTGCTACAACGCCATACTGAGCGTGGCCGAGACTGAGTTAAAGGCTTTGTCCCTCTCTGTGCCGAACAGCTCGACTTGCTCACCGACGTTGTATGGCCATACATTCTGCCTCTGCTGGAGGCGAGGGTGAGTCAACTTTTCTCGGTTGGACACCCTGATGCGTTCCACAGCAACTATCTCCTCACTCAGGCCTTCTTATCTTGCCTGGTGTCCATCCTGTGTCCTCCCTTACCTTCCAAGGCTCAACAAGAGTGGACCACTTCCCTCTGGGCTCACCCAGCCTATATACACTTTAGCCGGCGCTGGCCCATGGCAGTGTACTGGCAATTACGCATGCGCAGCATCGTTGCCCAGTTGGAGCAGGCACTTGCTTCGGAAGAAGGGGGAAGGGGGGATTCCTTCTGCTATCGACAGCGGCTATGTGGGATGCTCTTTCTTCCATCTGGGATGCACGAGTGAGCCTTGACGATCTCCTCGCGCGCCAGTGGAAATCGACCTTGCATTTACTATCTCGCTTTTCGCACTGGTTGGAAGACAAGATTGAAGCTCAAGACCTTCTTCCTACATCCGTACCAGACCCTGCAGAACTATTAAGCTCTGGACGGGCTACCCCTATCCCCATGGAGCGATCCTCGACTCCCCTTTCACGAGTGGGGACTCCTCCCCCCCTTGCCCAGCAAGACCACCTGCTCGCTATGCAGGGGCAACAGGACGTGCGCTTGGCCCGCGCTTTGCGTTTGGCAGCAGATCTGATTCTCCTCCGGGACAAGGTGATTGAACTATTTGACAAAGCGATTGCCCCCTCGATTGAGCGGGTAGCAGGCTCCTCCAAGGAGGGAACGGAGATGACCCAGGCACTTAGGTTGACCCTTCTGACGACATTTTCGTTTGCACAAGCAAGCGCGGTGCCCATGCAGTTGGTGACCTTGGCGGTCGTGCCGGTGATCAAGCACAAAGCCCATGATCCGTTTAAGCAACCTCGGTACATTGCCACCCAATATCGCGCCGCCCTTGCTACAAACTCGGCGCCTACCGTCTCGTCTTTTATCCCCCAATTCACTTTACCGCTCAAGGAGCTATTCAAAGGGGATGCCCTTGCTCTGCCTTTGGTCCTCAAACGCGCAATCCTAAACGGGTGGGGGAGAGCATTTTCACCTCTTTGAGCGAAGCCTTAAGCGGGGTAAAGGAGACGCAGGCTTCCCTTCGTCGATTGAAAAAGTCCAACCATGCATTGGGATTGGGCTTTGCCGCTGCCCTCTTCTCTGGTTCGGCCCCGCCGCCAGAAAAAGAGACCGACGATGATTTAACTAACCTGATGGCGCAGATGGAGGTGGATCTGCAAGCGCTGGAGAAGGGGGTGCGGGAGGTGTATTCGCTGGCCGAAGGGGGGAACCCGATTGGTCCAACCCAGCGTGGGTGGCTCTGGAACGGGTTGTCAAGAACCAGGAGCAGAAGTAATCCGATGCACTCTGCCCTTTTATCGAACAACTATCACCCTTTAGCAGATTTAGTGTACATTTGAATGGCGGGAAAGACCCAAGATTTCTAGCTCTCTGGGCCTTGGCTTGCTGCTGCTGGGCCTGAACGACTTTCTGGGAGCAGGTGTTAACGCAGGACAACGCGACAGAGTAGGGATGAGCATACATACCATACGCAGCACGTCCGTTGCCACACGAAGATTGTCCTGTTTCTGGATTGTCTCTTGGAGAGAACGGATGCGGTCGTTGAGGAACTTGATCTTGTCCTGGTAGAGTTTGATGGCCGCCGACACATCCTTCTCGACGTAGTACCCCGTTCCAATGTCTACCACCACGCGCGATGGTGTGGTGATCCGACCGGGCACATAAAGCGACGAGGTGAGAGGCACAAGGCTGATTGGAGCATGGCCGTCCGGTGCCTTGGCGGCGGCCTGGGCTTGCGAGGAGAGGTACTCACAGCTGGCGATGCACGAGCGAAACTTGCCTTGGGCCTCGACGAGACGTCCGTACGACGTGGTGAGCACCTTCAGCTCCTCGTCCAGCTGCTGGCGTACATCGTTGAGCTGTGCCGGCGTCAAGTCCGTCACGTCGACTGCAGGTCCGTCTGACATGGTCGCTGAGCTGACCGAAGTGGTGGTGGTGGTGGCCGTCGTCGTCGTCCTTGAGGCCTTGGACTGAGATGCGCCACAAGACGAGCACGAAGCAGAGCACGCGGCGGGTGACGTAAGGGGGGAGCCCCTCGTCTCTCAACATTTCACTGTCTGACCCGCTGCTTTTTTTCCCGGCTCTTCTACACCACCCTCTTTCGCCGGCCTCGGATCGGATGGCCAGTGCTGCCCTTCCCGCCGCCATCGGGCGCGCCAAGGTCAAGGGCGTCAAAACATCGGGCGCAGCAGCCGTGGTGCCCGTCTTGCCTGCCGAGGTGGCACCGCTGGTGTCCCAAATGGAGCACGCCTCCGATCCCGCTTCGGCCCAGGCACACTTGGCCGCTGCCCTGTCCGCCCTTCCCAGCGCACCTCAGCTGCCAGAGCGCCTGGTCGTGCTCGCCCACTTTGCCCTGGCAGCAGCTGCCCAAGAGTGGACTATTGAACCCAGCACGGCCTATTTGCTCGCCGACACGGCCTGGACGGGCTTTGCCTCGCCTGACGCTCCGGCTACCACTGCGGCGACGGACCTAGTAAATGCGTTTGTCCATCTACCCGGTGCAGTCGCATCCAACCTTTCGGTTCAACGCCTCATTGCTCATGCCCAAGCACACATGCTGCGCAAACAGGCCCTCCATGTGCTGGAAGCCCTGTGGTCCGCTACGGGCTCGTTGGACATCTTTTTTGACACGAGCCTCTTTGGTTCCACCCCAACTTTTTCCATTTACGCAGGCCTGCTCTCCGTCCCCCGAGGGGTAGAAACCAACTACCGTCGCCGTTCCCGTGTTGCTGTTGCTCTGTTGGCAGAACATGCTCGTCGGCTCGGGATCAGTTTCAAGAAAGGACTTCCTCTTATTACTGAGGAGGTTGACGTATCCTCCGCATGGGAGGCGTGGACGTCGAGCTGGGTCCAGCCCCTCGCTCACACTCTGATCCATACTACCATGCGCCAACGATCCGTCATTGCTGCTCATCACCTTCCCGATCTCTTTGCCCTCTCGCGACATGCGCTGCCCCAGCTCTTACATGCGCTCTGCACCCCTTCTGCGCCCCTCGAGACGCTCAAGGCCCCTGCTGTGCTCACGGTTCTCCGTGTGGGGAAGGAGATGGGGATGGTCATCACCGGATCGGACGAGCCCAATTTAGGTTCTCCGCCTATTCTCTCTCGCGGTGTGACGGTTGAGGTGCCCGACTCGCTCCTGACCCTATGGGCGGAAGCGGCCAATGCGGAAGTCCAAGTGGGCACATTTGGTCTGTTGGTGAGCAGCAAGACGCTGGCCACTCCCCTTCTTGCGAAGGAACGACAGATGATTGGTGCCTACCTCGGCAGTACATTCGTCTTTGTCTCTCGCCGAGTCGCGCACGGCTGTCCGCGGGTACTTTATCCAACTCCTTGACCGGCTTCGCGCAAGTAGCCATGCCGCCTCGCGTGTGCTCAGCAGGTCGTCGGCAAGAAAAGAGCAAGTTGCCGAAGCGCAACAGGTCGTGGATGACGCGCACGAATTTCTCACTTGCTGGTGACGCTTGTGCGGAACCACCTGCATACCAATGCCACGTACGTTGCTACTACGCAGGCAATGGGTATGCTCCGGTCCCTCCTGACCAATGGAGTGGATCCTGCGTATGCGGTTGACACTGCGGTTCAAAAGCGGATAGACCAATTCCCCGCACTGTCGGTAGCGGATGAGGACATGGTGCGGCGGTTGCTCGAGATGGTCTACTCGACCTACGACACCACCATCCGCGCCTCGGTTGAGCTCTTGGAGAAGTTCCCCCGTCCCCTCCCTGGGCTTGAGGGGCAAGAAGTAGTGCACAAAGCGCTCGCCAGCCTGCTTCGAGTCTCCTCTTGGCTGCGCGGGAACATGAGGCGATCACTGCTGCCGCCCTTTTGCAGTTGTACCAAACGATCTACGTTCCGCTGGGGTACAAACCCCTCGATCTCGTTCCCTCTCCGAAAAAAGCAGTTGTTTCTCCTGTGCTTCAACCCATCCACGCCATGTTGGACTTTTTGGAGGTTCACATGACCGCGGCCTCTCCTCCCCCTGGGGGGAAAGGCTTGGTTGGTGCAGCCCTCAGCAACCCGTTGCACGGTACACTCGTCACACTTCAAAGGATGTACAGCTCGCTCCCCGCAATCGAAGAGGGCACCCAGTACGCGCGTGAAGTGCAATCGACCAACCGTCGAGTGGTTAAGGATATTGCAAGGTATGGGACCTTGTCGCCCCCATTCTTACCTCGGCCGCGCCGGAGGGAAATGCGGGCGAGGTGGACGAGCGGGAGGCTGCGTTGGGTGCAGGCGAAGCGTACGAGGAGCAAGAAGCGAATGAAGGACAAGGCAACCGTGCCCAGGCCGTCCTTCACTATTCTTGGCGTGGGATCAAGGAGGGTCTACTCTTCTTGCCGATGTAGTTTCGTCAACCCTCCAGGGAGGCGTGTGGACCACCGAAGAGTTAGCGTCAGTGGGGGAAACGTTTATGCATTGGTTGCTTCACGTCCGTCACCGTGGCGCGTTCTCGACCATCTACCCGGCTCTCTCCAAGGTTGCTATTGCTGTCCTCCGAGCCCCTCTGGAGGAGCAACGTGCGCTCCCCTTTACATGGCTCGATCATTTATCCAGAGGATTGCCGATCCGACCGCCGGGGCCTTGACAATCACTCGTCGCTCGGCCGGACTCGGATACAGTGTTGTCGCGCTGCTCTCTGCGTTTGTGGCGGTCCGCAAGCTTGACCCTGTAGGAGCGACGGTCGCGCGTCTTGCCTCCATCGCTGAGGCCGACGGGGCGGATGCTCAGAGCGAAAACAAGATTCCTACTATTCATGCGTTCAATACGTTGCGCTACATGATGGCAGACAAGAACCTTTCGTTCCCTCTCCGAATGCATTTGGGACCCTTGATCCCCCTTGCGGTCGACCGCTTCCGTTCGCCTCTATGGCCCGTACGAAACGGGGCGTTGATGTTGTATGCGACGCTTGTCACGCGCATTTCACGTTGCAGGTGGCCAATGCGCATGCTTCCTCGCTCAGCATCACCCTCCCTGACCTCATTGGCCAGTTCCCGGGGGTGGATGCGTTTGTCAAGGAAGAACTGGTTCGTGGCTTGCAAGCGAGGGGCAGCGGACGTACGCACTACCCCCCTCTTTGCCGTCCTGTACTCTTGGCCCGACTGCGACTCCGCCCACGGCTCATCCGGTGGGCGAAGAGCTGATCCAGCATATCTGCCGCAACTCTCCTCCCCCTGTGGCAAGTGCGTGAGCAGGCTGCCTGGGCAGTCGCTGCGCTCACACCCCTCGACCAGGCCGAAGCACGAGCGATGGATATTTTGGGTCAAGCAAAGGGGAGCAACGCGCTCCATGGCGCTTGGTTCACAACGTGGATCATGACTCGGGATGGGGGCGCTTCGCCCTCCCTGGTTGCGCTAGCAAGGAAGGCGCAGGCGGATGAGAAGCTGCACCCGGTTGTACGACAGGTGGCCCGCCAAGTCGTTCGGGTCCAAAGGAGCGAGGCTTGGGGTCGGAAGAGGCGTCCTCCGAGGAGACGGAGGATTCGGCCACCGTGTTGGGGCCTTTGGCCCACTCGGTGTACCTCAAGGCGCAGTCTAGCTCGGCATTTAGTCTCACGCCGGAGGAGGAAGTCGGCCCGCTTCCCGCCTTGATCAAGCGGTCGGACGAGACGCCGTGCGTGCCAGAAAAGGAGCTGATTCTCCTCCTGCTTGGTCGGCGTTTGGCCGAGGAAACTACGCCCCCCGCCATCGCGCGTCAGGCGCTGCAACGGATCTATGCCGGGACGGCAGAGGAAGAGCCGGTCTCTACTCGTACCATTGCGCTGGCCGCTTTGGTGCGTTTGCCTGTTTCCCTGTATTGGGACGACCAGTGTTGGGCCTGGCGGCGCTGCTCAATCTTCTTGCTGACGATGAACTGGAGATCCGTTGGCTGCTGCCCGTCTGGCCGCCCATCTCCTCGTTCGTCTCGGAGAGCAGAAGGCGTCGTCGCCCACCCCCTGGGGAGCGCTAGCCGACGAAGGACCTCTCTTGGCTTCAGCGCCGATCGCGGAATCGCACTGTTGTACGCCCACATGGCTTTGGTCACAGGCCCCGCACGAAGCCTGGGACACTTACCTCCTCCAACGCATCTTCCTTGACCAAGACGAGTGGAGTAAGTACCGCCTCCGTTCCTACCTGATGCTCGTCGATGGATACTAACCCACTGAACGCAACCCTCTTACCCCCCCCCCCCTGTCCAGCCATCCAAACCCACCGTGCCTTCCCTGTACAAACCACGCTATTTGCTGCCGAGCGGCCCAACCTACACATTGACCGTCTCGCCACGCTGAGCACCCATCTCGATGCCGTCCTGCACACTGTCATCCCGCGTCTGGACGCCAAGGGCAAAGCCGCGATTCAAGCCCAGGCCGGCGAGCTAACCAAGCGTGCACAGGACCTTGCTACGCACTTCACCGTGGCTCTCGCGGTGCCATCGACCGCCGAGGCGGACCGAACGCTGCTCGTAGCCCAGGTACTCGCTGCGACAGAGACTGTGTTAGCTACCGGTCCCAACCCCCCCCTCGTCGCCGCGGCACAGGCGTTGCTGCGCACTACCTCCTCCCCTCCCCTTGCCACCCCCTGCTGGACCAAACCTTGGCCTCCCCCCCACCCTCCCGGCCGCACCGGATCTTGTAAGCCCCCATTCCCCTGGGCCAATGAGATGAGCAACTAATCGTCATCCCCACCCTTGCGTTCAATTGGACTGTACTTAGGATGGTGTCGGATTTTTTCTTCCCAACCTAGGGGGTGTGGAGGGTCATATCTACATGGTGGCCCAAGCGCTGGTCGCACGGGGCCATAAAGTCGTCATTCTCACTCACGCGTATGGAGAGCGGGTGGGGGTGCGTCACCTCCTGCGAGGGATCAAGGTGTACTATGTACCGTATGCGGTGGTCGCGCGCCAAGATACGTTGCCCAACTTTTTTGGCTTGGGTCCGCTCCTGCGTTCGATTGTGGTACGGGAACGAATTGAGATTGTGCATGCGCACCAAGCCTTGTCGTCAATGGGGCTGGAAGCGTTGTTGCATGCTGGGAGCATTGGGGTCAAGAGCGTGTTTACGGACCACTCCTTGTTTGGGATGGACAATGTGGCGTCCTTCCTGACCTCCAAGTTGCTTCGCTTTCTCTTGGCTGGTACCGGGCACATCATCACCGTCTCCCATGTTGGCAAGGAAAACACGGCCTTACGCGCCCAGCTCGATCCGGCTCGAGTCAGCGTCATTCCCAACGCCGTTGTCGCCACCCACTTCCTTCCCCCGCGCACCCGCCCCCACCAACACGGAACTTTCGTGACGATCGTCGTTCTGTCCCGGCTCATGTACCGCAAAGGCACCGATCTGCTCGAAGCGGCCATCCCGCGAATCTGTGCCGCACACCCCCATGTGCGATTCGTGATCGGAGGCGAGGACCAAACCGGGTCGGACTGGAACAGATGCGCGAGCGCACCGAGTTGCAGGATCGTGTCGAATTGGTAGGCTCGGTAGCTAGTACCGATGTCCTGGCTCATCTGCACTGCGGCGACATTTTGCTCAACACCTCTCTCACCGAGGCGTTTGGTACGGGCTTGGTGGAAGGTGCTGCGGCCGGGTTGTTGGTTGTGTCAACGCGCGTGGGCGGGGTGGAGGAAGTGTTGCCTCCGGACCTCGTCTCCTGGCCGAGGCAGACGAGGACGATGTGGTGGACACGACGTTACGGGCGGTGGAGCGGATTGAACGTGGGGACATGATCCGTTCCTAGCTCATGCCAAGGTGAAGGAGATGTACTCTTGGGCCGAGGTGGCGCGGCGTGTGGAAATCGTGTACGACGAGCTGCCACCGCCGTTGGAGAGAGGCAGCTTGCTTCTCCGCTACTACGCAGCGGGCCATCCTTGGTTCGGCGGGGTGGTGTTTGTCATTGTGGCAGCGGTGGATATGGTGCTGATGACGCTGCTCGACTGGGTTGTTCCTGCTGCCGACATGGACCGGGCAGTGGACTTTGGACCCTAACCACCTACTTTTATACCCCAGGCATCTTTTGTGACAAACAAAACGAATCATTTCGAGGAAAGTACAGAAAATGTAACCCGAGGAAGGGGAGAGAGGGGAGTGAATGTCTAGCTAGTACTAAAGAGAACCGGAGTGTGAGTGAGCAGGACGACAGAGACAGATACAAGATTTTGTTGGGACTGGGATAACAAAGAAGACGCCTAGAGCGGCTGTCCTGCCTCGCTCCACGTTTCTTCGATGCACTCCCGCAAGCGGCGGAGCCCCAGCTCCATCTCTTCCACAGGGACGACCGAGTAAGACAGACGACAATAAGGGGTCGCCGTGGGTGTAGGGAAAAAGTGGATGCCCGGCACAGCAATGACGCCCTTGGCAAGGCCTTGTGGTGCAACATATCACTCGAACAGGGTCCTGGCAAATGCAACTTGATCCAAAGGAACATCCCTGCCTCGGGCGTCACCCATTCTGCCACCGCCTTCTTCCCTTCTCCAGCACCCAAGACAGAGCGGACGAGGCGCTCAAACAAGTCCCTTCGATCACGGTAAAAAGTAGCGACCTTGTCGGCATTGTAGAGGAATCCGTCGACCCCCCAGTGTTCCAGGAGAGCGAGGGACATGGCCATCGTCGGTCCCGAAGCATGCATCAGGCCCGAAGCCGAAACCACATCCATCGCTTCAATCAGACTTTGAGGCCCTGAAGCAAACCCAATCCGTAGACCCGCCGAGAGGATCTTGGAGAAGGAATCAAACGAAGAACACGGCCGTTGCCCCAAATGTCCTTGTCCTCCTCTTCTAGAGCAAAGTAGGATTTAATCCTGGGCCGCGTGGTGGGGTTCGCACCCAGGCCATCGTAGTTGAGGAAATAGTAAGCGTCATCCTCGAGGATCAGCACACCATGGCGCCGACACACGTTGAGCACCATCCGTTTGCGTTGCTCACTGGCTGTGGTCCCATGGGGGTTCCCGCCGACGGGGATGGTGTACAAACATTTGGGAAAGGGCTTGTCTTTGGTTGCTGCGTTGGTGCGCCAGCCGCTGAGTTGCCGCTCGAGAGCAGCCGCGTCCAAGCCGCCATCATCAATGGCGGCTGGTACGGGTTCTGCTCCCAATGGGTGTACAGGGAGGAGGGCGCCACTATCCATGGAATGAGAACGGTTAGCAACATGTAGGAGAAAATGGGGCGCAAGGATGGACGTACGCGTAGGTTGGTGCTTCGAATAAGACCGTGTCCCCGGGTCGAGGAGCACACGGAAAGCAGTCGAGAGCAAGTCTTGGATGCCTGATCCGACCGTGACGCCCCATGTGGTATGGGCAGGGTGAGTAGTAAAATGAATGGGGCGCGAATGAAGGGTAGAGACAAAGGACTGGAACCAGTCGGCGAGCGAAGCGAGGCCCTGGGCGGGCAGGTACTGCAAGCTGGCCTCAAACAGGTCGGGGCGGACGGTGACGGGATCGGTGGCGCCGGTCTGCGGGTTAACCGCACCAAATGTAAGCCACTTGAAGGGGAACATGGAAGGGTTGGGCATGCCAGACAGGAAGCTGATGCCGCGGTCCATGTCCTCGGCGCTGTAGAGCCTGCGGATAGAGCCATCGGGCCAATTGCGCAAGGCGGCGGACAGGTAGCGGTCGTAGTCCACTACGGCTGTTGCTGGGTGGCGCAGGGGCCTTGGCCAGCGACTTGGCCACCGGGGGGGGGGGCAATGGTGTCCATTCCGCCGTCGGGCATGGTGGAGAGGGGGATGGGGGCTGGGGGCTGGAGGATGGAGAATGGAGAGATACGCTGAGGCGTAGGAGCATTATATACACGTACAATCCTCCCCAGGCGAGGGTGATTAATGTGTTACGGATGGAGGACACGAGATAAACACAGTGAGGCGCGGGGGCAGTCATCCACAGGGCTCCCGCGTGGTGCTGCTGATCATGTAACACATGCCGCACGGGGCCGCACCGACTGCCCGCGTGGGGGCCGTGCAGCGCCACAGTGACCCTGTGCCTGCGCGCCACACGCGAATGCAGGCGCGTCGTCCATCGTTGCTGAATGCACCGGGCACCCCACCAGTGTGCGACAGGGCCCCCGTACGCGGCCCCCCTCCTTACCTAACATCAACAAGGCGGTCTGCTGCACGTTGGGGGCCACCCGAAGCGGCCGGATACACCCGGCAATCAGAAACACGTGGGCTCGTTGCACCGACTCTCAGCACGGCTGAGCACGGGCAAGCACAGCCCCAGCAGCATCCCTCCCGTTTCACGTGGAGCAGCAAGGTTGAACGTTCAATTGTCCCGGCGCGCCTGGCCGTCTCATTGGCGCCTCCGCAGCCACATCTCACGCTCAACACAGAGCAGCTCCGATCGGCCCAGCTGCTTGCGGTTGCTGCGTCCATGTCGGCTGTCTCCCCGTCCCCCTCCTCTGCGCCTCGCCTCCGCCGCACCCCCGCCATGGACCGCCCCGAGTCTGACCTCATCCTCGACCCCTTCCCCCCCGAGAAGCGTGATGGCAAGTGGGCGTCCGAAGCCGGTTCGGCCGCTCTAGCGCATGCTGCCCATCTCCCGCGCTCGCTCCTGTCCCAAGCCGCGGACAATGCGACGCGCGCCCGCCTAGCCGCGGCCAACCCCGCGTTGGCGGAAACGTACCAGCGCACGTTACGCGAAAGCAATGCGTACCGAGCGCCATCGCATCATGCGCGGCTGCTGCTGCTCCTGCTCATCGCTGGCCTGTTTTGGTATGCGTATCATTTCCACAACCAGACCTTCCCTTCCCTTCACCCTGACGACTGGCACGACGCGTTCCTCCAAGATGGCGAAGCCAATATGCATGGCTACCAATAACCATCTGTGCTCTTCTTCTCCCTCTGTCCGCTTATTTCCTCTTCTCTCCCGCGTTCCTTCTCCTGGCAACCTTCCCCCCGGTTCCGCATCTGGCGCTGCAAGGCATGGGCACCTACGCCCCCCCGCGCCCCCTCCACGTGCGCACGTTCGTCTCCCCTCTGCATTGGCGCCTGCGACTTAACTCGTGCCCACGTTTGTTTGTTTGTGCGTTGGACCCATATTTGATTCCCATGTCATGGTCCCGTCTTGCGCCCAGACAAGCCCAGTAGAGAGCGTGAGATGGTGAGCTAGCCAACGAAGGGGGAGCAACCCTACCCTGGCGTGGCAAGCAAGCTTCAAGCCCAACCCTACCCTACCCTATACTCAGTGCGGAACGGAGGCAAGTGCCAATTAATAATCCCACGCCCTCCTGCCCAGCGTAGCGCCGGGGTGGCTCTAGCCCATCTCACCCCCGCTCCCTCCTACCTGGCTGCTGGTGGGTTCGCTCGACCACCGTTTGTTTGCTTGGCTTGTCGTATGTCTTTCTCCTCCCCCTCTTGGCTGACCGCCCCCTCCTCCTCTACCTCTACCTCCACCATCCACCATCCACCATCCATCGTTGCTCCGGTCCATCCCCGGTGATGTTGGTGGAAGAAGCCATGCTAACCCCCCTACCCCCCCCCTCTCCACCCTGGCCAGCCCCACCATGTCATCCGAACTACGCCACTCGCCCTGGGCCAAGCGTGACCAATGGCGCTACCACCCCATCTTCCAACTGCGTAACATGGTGCGGTACTCGCTTCCGGGCTTCACCTGGTCCACGTCCGTGTTTGTTGGGTACTGCATCTGGGAGTACTTTACCACGCCTGCGGCCCCCGCTTCGGGACACCATTAGCCCCTTCCTCTCATGGTACTCTTTACCCTTTGCATGCTCGCTGTGGCCGTGGGCCCACGGTTCTCTCGCCCTTCCCATTTGTACTGGGGCGTTCAGGTGGTGAGGAGCGAAGGCCACGCTTCACAGTGGATAGGAGTGTACAGCCCAAGAAAAGCCGAGAGGGGGGGGACGGGGGCAGCACCTGCGCCAACATCCGTGCCTGCGCTTTGTGCCTCCAGTCCATACGGTGCGAAACCCCGGCCGAGCAGAGGAAAGCAAAGGAAAGCACATGACATACTGCCCATCCTTTTGCCTGGAGTGTTGTAGATTGCTGCGGGGTACGCTACTGCAAATTGCTGAACGTTGTTATACGTTGCTGGAAAACCAAGCCAAAAGCTTAGCGCAGGGGGGGCGGGGAGGTACTCCAGTCCTATTTCACCGAAACGAAATGCATACAGGCCCAATGGAGGGGGGGGAAAGGGGCACAGGGTAAACAGGAGAAGAGGAAATGAAAGGCGGGAAGGGGGGAGGGAGGCAAGGGCAAATCCAGACTTGCACCTCCACCTCCACCTCTACCTCTACCTAGACATCCATCTTGACCACGAGCTGGACTTGGAGCAAGAAGGCACCTAGTAAGCACCTCGATACGTGCGTTCCACCCTGGGGTCCCGAGCGTCCCGAGGGTCTCGTACTTCGTAGTACTCCGCCGCCTGACCGCCGGGGACCAATGCGGGGGGTAAACTCATGGGCAACGAGGTGGGATCCAACGCCATCCCACTAGCGTTCGACGACAGAGATGGGAGGGTGGTGCCCATGGCACTAGGCAGTGCAGAAAGCACTCCTGCGGGGGACGGTCGGGATGGTGGAGGGAAGCGACGGTGCGCGGGGGGTGGTACGAGCTAGGAGGAAACGGGGGAGGCTGGGAGAACCCAGCTGCCGCAGCTGCAGCTGCCGTAGCCGAAGAAGAAATAGGCGCTGCACCAACCCCAGCACCAGCACCAGGAAGAGAAGGGTCGTAGTAGTACCCCCCCGTGCGACCGTACAGGGTAGAAGCCATGTCGGTTGCGCCGCCGTACGTTCGGTGCGGTCCAACTACCGACCGGCGTCGTGCCACCCCGTCCCCGTCGGGTCGACGTAACTTGCCCGGTTACGCTGTGAGTGGGCCACTTGTACTTGCGCCTGTGCCTGGGCCTGTGCCTGGGCCTGTGCCTGTGCCTGGGCATACGAAGCTGCCTCGGCAGCATAGTTGCGTCCGGAGGTGACACGAGCAGTGCGAGGCGAGTCAGAGGGCAGGCGATGAGAATTCCTCTCCAGCGAGGAAGAAGACGATGCAGAAGCCGAAGCTGAAAGCGAAGCTGAAACCGAGCCGGGAGCTGCAGCTGCAGCTGGAACTTGTGTGGGAGCCGCGAGCGGAGCAAGGGGGAGAGAAAGTGCCGATCCCGATCCCGATGAGGGCACGGGAGGGCGCTGTATGGGGACAGTTGCCGCCGCTTGTGCTGGTACGGTGGTCGTGCCACGTGGTTCGGTCGAGTCAGGGGGCTGGAACGGTCCGGTAAACGGTTCGCCCGTCACGAATGGGTGCAACCGAGCCTGGTGCGCGGTCCAGCGCAAGTGCGGGTCCATCTGGAGCAAGCCCTGGAGGAAATCGATAAAGCACGTTAGTTGGGCTTGTTCGCGTGCTTCGTCGGCCGATGATGGCTCGAGTGAGGGTGTCCGCGCGAGCGGGAGAGGGGGTAGGAACGAATAATGTCGGGCAAGGTGGTGGCAGCAAAGAATTTTTGGTCGGGGGTTCGTTGGGTTTGTCCGGATGCTCTTGGCCCATTGCTCGCGTGTTTTGAGGTGGTAGTGCGGGTGGCCATACTCGTCTGGGTACCGACGGAAAAAGTGGTGGGTATGCTTGCCCTTGGCGAGCATGTGGGTAGGTGGCATCCCCATCATCTCGACAATGCAGGTCATTTGGTTAAATTCGCTTGTTCCGGGGAACAAAGGCAGACCGAGGAAGAGCTCGGCGGCAATGCAGCCCAAACTCCACATATCAATCGCTGCATTGTACGGCAGACCGAGCAGGACTTCGGGCGAACGGTAAAAGCGGGATTGAATGTAGGTGAACGCGGTTTGATGTTCGTCGCAGGCCGAGCCAAAGTCGACGAGTGTTGATGGCCAAGGGTGGTTGGAGCGACTTGAGCAAGTGTTTCGGGCTTGAGGTCGCAGTGGATAATGTGGGCGTCCTGGAGGACGAGAGAGCGCATCGAGCAACTGGGACGAAAATACACGTACCAACCAGGGACTTACGCCGCGGTACGAGTTTTGTCGAATCAGTTCGTACAAGTTGCTCGACAAGAGTTCAAATACCAAGCACAAATGTTGGCATGGAGAAACGTATCGTGCAAGCGAAGCAGATGGTGCTCGTCGCGCGGATCAAATTTGGTATTGAGCAACTCCAACACAGCCACCTCGGTCCAGCTCTGTTGGAGGTAGGCCGGATGGTTCTTGATCACCTTGACTGCCACAATTTCGTGCGTCGCATGTTTTGGCACTGACCACCTGGCCAAATGTGCCCTGCCCAAGCATGTCCAAGATCAAATACTTGTCCCGTCTTCGGTGCCGAGCCAGTCGTTGACATAGAGAATAAAGTCGTTCGTTTCGTGTCCCGGCCTTGGTTGTGCGCTGGCTTGGCTGGCTTGGTCAGTACCCGACGAGGGTTGCAGGCCAGTTCGTAGAGGAAGGATGGATTGACAAGGTGATACGTATGATGGAGGTAGGACGTCAGAGCCTTCAGGGGCGCAGGAAAACCGAACCGAGGTTCAAGAGTCAGACAATTATCCCAACACAAAAGCAAACCACAGGCAAGCAGACGGAACGGGAAAGGAGAAAAGGGAAAGGAGAAAAGGGAAATGAGAGAAGGGAAAGGAGAAAAGGGATGGAGGTACGCACGCTGACCATCCCACCCGCTGGGTCTGCTCGTCGCCCCGTTGCACGATGAAGCGCCTCAGTGTTGGGCCTCAAGTCGGCGGGATCGCGCACGCGGCGGAAGCCATCGCGGGCGGGGTTGGAGCGGGGCGGTGGAGGGGCGGTGGGGGAGGTGGGGGAGGCGGTCTGCCAGGGGGCATAGAGGGAGGAGCGGTAGGACACGGGAGGCGGGGGCGGCATAGCCTGCATGGCATGCATCGGAGCGAGCGACGACGCGATGGGAGGCAAGCCCGATGACAAGGTTGACGAGGCGGTGGGGGGCGCAAGGTTGGCGAGGGAGGAGGGCAAGTGGGCGGCCGCAGCGCTATGGGGGGCCGGAGAGTAGCGTCGTCGTCGGCCGCACTGGCCTCGACGTCGCCTCTGCGGCTGTGGCGGCGCTCGAGACGGTCGAGGCGGTCGAGGGACGGAGGCAAGGCGTCAATGGGCGCGCCGGAAGCGTCCATGGCGGGCGGCGGGGCGGGGCAGATCGTCGCGCAGACAGACAGACGCCCGCCGCGGCCAGCAGCGATGCCCCTCCCGTCTGCGGCTGCCTGCGAGTCAGGTCCAGGTGGCCCTCCAGCTAAAAAGGCGAGGCCGCCGGATGAGCTCAGCGCAAAAATGAAATTGGAGCGCCACCGCGCCACTTCACTTCCACCTCCGCCACCTTCCCCCTATCCTCTCCTCCCCGCTCATCTAAATCTATCCGCGGAGGCTCACGACAACGTGGGGACCATCCCCCTCGCCCGCTGCCCCATCCGCCGATCTCGCAACGCACACTCGTCTATCCCCGATGGTGGCATACATACAGGTCAAATGCGAGCAAAACATAGACATGAGCACGGACATGGATGGGATCCGGTACAAGAGCACAAGAGACACAACGGAACACAGAGGGAGAGGGAAGAGTGACTAGTGACAAGGGAGACAAGGGATGGAAGGGAGACAAGGGTGAGAAGGGCGGAAAGGGAGGGAGGGAAAGGGAGGGAAAGGGAGGGAAAGGGAGGGAAGGAAGAGGAAACCACGGGGACGATGGGATCGCAGGATCGCAGAGGGTGTCAGGAACACAAGATCGAACCTTGACAATCTGCGCAAACTGCGCCAACAAATCAAAGGTACCCTCCACCGAGCCGGAAGAGACAAACCCACTATACGGCCCAGTGCGGCGGCTTGGGCTCTTCCACCCGTACCGCCGGCACACCTGCAACCGCATCGGGGGGCAACAGTTGGGTTGTGACGTATGACTCGGGAAGGCTTCCACCGAGCGGAAAGAGCGGGGAAGCAGGAGCGATCGGAGCTGGCGGTACGACAGGTAATGTCCCAGCCACCGTGCCGACCAAAGGACTGTTCGGGTGGCTAGGGACGATCACCTGAGGGCCAACCAGAGGCGCCGCCATTGGTCCAGGCATTGGCCCAGGCATTGGTCCAGTCATTGGCCCCGCCAGAGGGGACAAGAGCGGGCTGGGACTTAAATGCGAGCCTGGATGCGGGCTTGCGTTGGGGAGCGAAAGCGGGCTGTGGGAATGGGACTTAACGGGCCCGGAAGCAAGAGGGGGCTGGTAGCCAAGGGACTTAGGTTGCCTGGATGCAGTGGGGATCCAGCAGGATGTGGCGAACCAGAAGCGGCAGCAGAATAGGAACCGGGATAGGAAGCAGAACCAGCAACAGCAACAGCACCAGAGTGAGGGGACAGATGCTGAGTCCCTGTTCCCTTGCCCGGGGAGACGACGAGGTGCGGTTGAATGGGACGTGGCGAGATGGACGGCCCAATGCCGATCCTGGTCTGATCCTGAGGTCTGGCCTGATCCTGGCCTGAGCCCTGCGCCGATCCTTGCGCCGAGGCCGGGACGGAAGCGGAAGGTGAGCCAGCCGAGGCCCCCGTCTGATCCGTATGGTTGAATCGTTTGTGTCGGCGGAGGTTGGACTGAACACTAAAGCTTTTGCCGCAGTCGGGTTCATCGCACACGTAGGGTTTTTCGCCCGTATGAACGTGGAGGTGGATCTTGAGGGACGAAGGGCGGGTGAACCGTTTGCCGCACCACTGGCATTCGTACTTGTGCGACTGCGGAGTCTTTTCCCCGCGCCCCTCCGTTTCCCCCGGAACGCGCCAGGGGGAGGATCAGGACTGGCGCCGATCCCCGGCGAGGCGGGGGGAGGCAGCGCCACCATGCTGCCACTTGGACTGGGACTGGGTCCTGGTACGGGCGGGAGGGAAGGCAGGGGCGACATCGGGTGGGAGAGAGGGAGCCGACGCTGACACTGACCGAGCCAGGGACGGGTTGGAGGTAAGATCCGGAAGGCGAAGAGGCCGGTATCGATACCGCGCCAGGTCCCATCGAGGAGGTGGAGGAACGGGCAGAGAGGCTCTGATGGTAACGGAACGCAGGCTGGTTGCGGCCAAAGAGGATGTGTCCTGAACCTGGTCAGGCGGGATGAAGAGTTCGCCTTGTTGTAGCGGGGCTGGGGGTGGCGGAGGCGGTGGGGCGTGGGCCGGCGTGGTGGGCAGAGGGGGCAGGTCGTACGCCCATGGGTACAGGTTGGACTTCTTCGCCTAGGGGGAGGGTTAGATCGGGGAAGAGCTGGAGGCGCTCCATGGCGGCGAGGGCAGAGGCGGTGCGGGAATGGGCGTGGGTGCGGGGGGGACGCGGGACGGCGGAGGGGCGGGAGACGGGTGGGCGGGCGGGCGGGGCTGGAGAGGGGGAGGGAGGTGGTGGAGGTGGAGTGGGAGTGGGAGCGGGAATGGGAGTAGGAGTGGGAGGGGGTGTGGGAGCGCAGCGAGCTGGTGCGGGGCGGAGGGATGGGGGCGCCCGGGGGAGGGTAGGGCTGGGTGCGGGCGGTTAGCGTTGGCGGTGGTGGTGGCGGCGGAGGCGGGCGGCGGGGGGAGCGGGCCTCGGCGCGGAGAGGAGAGAGAGAGAGAGGAGGTGGGGCGTGCTGGGCGCGGGTGTGTGAGAGGGAGGAGGTGCGGGCGTGCTGGGCGCTGGCGCGGGCGAGGAGGTCGAGGCCGCCTTCGGAAGCGGTGGGGCGGTGGCGTGGGAAGACCCAGGGGGCGGCGGGGGGCGGCGGGGCTAAGGATGGCGTGGATGCTGGGGAGCGGGGTGGGGCTGCGGGCGGAGGCGCCTGGTGGGGGGGGCGGGTGGGGTGGGCATAGGCTGCGCACATGGCAGTGCTCAGAAGCCCATTGGATGTGGGAGAGCGCAGCTGTGGTGGTGGAGCAGCACCCAGTCGAGCGCGTCTGGGTCTGCTCAGCACACTCGGCCTCTGCCGGCCCTCCACGTACCATCACACCCAGTCACGCATCTTGTCGTCTACTCCCTCTGTATCCACTCCCATCGGTCACTCCCATCGGCCACTCCCATCTTGTATTCCTTTCCCATCCGCCTATTTTACACTCCATCTCTCTATTCCCCTCCCATCCACCTTCCCTCAATAGCTCACCCCTTGCCATTTCAGCGCGAACTAAAGTACCAGTACTGGTCCACCAGCGGCAGATAGTCCTCCGCCAGCCCCGCCCCCAGCCCCAGCAGCGGCACCGCCCGCAGCGTCCGCAGCAGCGCCTCCACCCGCGGCCGGGTGCCTTGCGTCCACACCGGCCCACGCAGCAAGTACCACCCCCACGCCTGCGTCCGCCGCCGCCACTCCTCCGCCTCTAGGGGCGACACCGACTCGCACCCCGCCGGCCGGTCGCGCCCCCCCACCGCCACCCAGCACGGTGGCCAGCACGAGGCGCAGCAGCGCGCCTTGCACGCCTCTGCCAGCGGGTTCGATGGGGCCATGGAGCGGGCCCAACCGCGTGGATCGAGGAACGGGTCGGGCACGTGCGGGTTGACAGACCATCGCCGCAAAGCGCGGGACAGCACGTCGATTCCCCAAGCGGTCGCAATCGGGGTCCAGACGCTGCGTCGGCGCAACGAGCCCTGCTGCACGTACCGCCGAACCAGCAGCGCATATACCAAAGGCCGACACAGGTGCAGCATTTGCCACCCCCCAGCGGGGCCTTGGACCGGACGCACCAGTTCCGACAGCGGCCGTACGTCGGTCGGAGCCAGCGTGCGAGAGATGAGAAAGGTATCCACCTCCGCCCGCGTCCAACTGCGACTGTGAGCGAGAACAGCTTCTTCCTCTGGGTCCACCAACGTCTCGTCCTCCGAATCGTCCGAGGCTAGCGACATGGGTTCCGGTACTGGCCCCGTCCCTTGCCCCAACTCGCCAAGGGAGGGATACGTCAATCCGGTCCTAGAGCCACGGTATTTCCTCCTCCCTTCCTCTGGGGGAGGAGAGACATGCACGCTGGTACTGCTGTTCCTCTTGCGCCCCAGGTCACAGGCTGCGATGGCGGTGGCGGCGCGACAGGCACCAAGTCGGCTGGGTCAAGTTCGCGCTCGGGCAAGGGATCGTGCAAGACCGGCCGCCATCCCGACTGCCAAAAGAGGCAGAACCGAAGAAGCAGCTTGATTGTTTCGAGGGCGACGACGAGGTCGATTGCACCTGCTTGTCCTGTTGTGGTGGTGGGAGAGAGTGGGCGATGAGGCGGTCGATTGAGCTCCTGGTTGCACCTTGCCAGGCGCCGCCTTTTCCGTTTTCGCTGGGCAAGCATCTCGAGAACGAGTTGGATGTGTGTGAGGAGAAGCAGGAGGCGGCCTGCAACGGCGGTAGGTGCGTTGCGGACTTGGGACGGGTGTAACGGGTTGTAGTGGGCACGTATCCCGCCGGCGTGGCCAGATGGACCTCGACTTGTCCCTCCCGCTCCTCCTCCTCGTCGCGGACCGAGAAAGCAAAGTGGATCCAGAGGGAGAAGGCTGGACCGAGGCGTCCCGTACGGCCTTTTGGATCGCAGGACGGACCAACGCATCGTGGTACACGCCCAGCAGCGCCACGCGCGCACCCTCTGCGGCCAGTTCCGAGTCGTTGAACCGGCCAGGCAAAAGCCAGGTCAGGGTCCGCACCGACGACTCGACCGCGCCGATGGCAGGCGCATGCGTGGCCAGCGCCTGCTCGTACGACCGGAGGAATGACATGGTCGCAGGAAGGAACCAGGTGGGGGTCCAAGGGTGCTTTCACGGTGCTTTGTCGTGGCCACCTCCCACCGCCCTCGGCCTCTCCCCGCCCCACTCACCCGGCCTTAGGCCTTACGTCAGGCCGCGATAATTGGGTGGGACGATCGATGTCGATGATTGCCGGCGCGGATAAAGGATTGCTGAGGTCGGCTGGCTTCAAGCTTCAATATTCAATTCCAGCGCCTATTCGCGGCCCGGCATCATCAATCACTGATCATCGGCATTGCTCACCCATCCCACGTGGAGATCAAGATTAGCATTATCAACAGGACTCAGGAGACCCGTCCCCACCCATCAACGCCATCGCCAGCCTCCTCCCCACCTCCACCGTCTCCACCTCCAACATCACCACAATCTACGCCATTATCGTCTTCACCATCCCTACCACCACCGCCTTATGACGATGACCCCGCCGTCTGGCGTCAGTCTCACGCGGGACCGACTACGTGAGAGCGAGCGAAACGTGCGAGCCGGTGCGCCTTCCCCCTTTGGCGGTCAGCTTGGCAGTCTCTCTGGGATAGCATCATCTGGCAACCTGCCGCACTCTACGAGTCCGCATGCCTCGCCATCGGTTTCTCCCTTACCTTCGCCCTCGCCTTCGTCACCCAGCTCCAGTGGTTCGCACTACGGGGTCTCTTACTCCTCCCATACCTCCCACCTCTCCCACTTCTCGTACGCTCCCTTGCATGCTGCTGGACCTACACTCGCCCCACTGCGTCTGGGAGCATCGCCCATTGCGCCTGGGTCGTTGCAGCAGGTATTTTCTTCGTACGCACGGCCGCGTCCGGCCCGACGCACGCTCCGTCTCGATCCGCGCCTGGACCCCCGTCTGGATCGGGTGGGTGAGCGAGACGCTCCGAAAGAAAAGAACGAGAACGAGAACGAGACCGGTCCCGCGCGTTCCTAGGACCCGAAGGGACAGAAGACGACGAAATGGATTTGGCGCGGTTGCTCGAAGCGCGTCCTCCCGACTGCACCCTTTTTTCCACCAGTGCCACCAGTCCCCGGATGCCAATGACCATGACCATGACGGGCTCTCTGTCCTCCAGCACCACGCGCACCGCCGCCCACCCGGACGAGTCACCGCCCCACCGCCCCAAGGCCACATTTCACGACGACGGATCGATCGCATGCTGTCCCGGATGGCGGAGAACGTGCAGGCGAGTACGGGGTGGTGTGTGGGACCGGCAGCAGGGGTGGCGGTGCACCCGGACGTGGACCCGGGAAAACCGGGAATGGAAGGTGGAGTAGGTCGGGAGGTGGAACCTCGCATGGGAGGGAGAGGTGGAAGGGGAGGAGGCGTGCAGCCAGTGGAACAAGGCCACGAGGAACGGGATGACGATGTACCCGGTCCATTGGAGTTGGGCGATCCGTCCAGCCCTACGGAATGGTGGAAGACGTCAACGCAGCCGCAACGGGAACTGCACTGGTGGGACCGAGATCGAGAACCACGGTGGCCAGCCATGTAGCTACTGATGGCTATGGATTCGCTATTTGCATATCTTGTTTCCCTTTTTTGGTATGAAGTGGGTGGGGTGGGACGTAGTGTAGGCGAGGTGTATTAGCCATGGGGTGCCAGTTGCCACTTGCCAGTTGCAAGTACCACGTTATTGCGTCTCTTGTCCCTTATCCCACATCTCTGATCGCTCGAGTAGTAGACAGAGGTGGAGGTGGGGAAGATGGGATGGAGTTTGTAGCGGCCTATACTGGCCAACAGATCTCAATGTTCGATGCACCCTACCAACTATACCAATACTCGCACCTTGAAGCTTCAAGTTCAAGTTGAACGTTGAATGTTTGCATGCATCAGTGCATCAATGACAGTATTGAAATACTGAACGATATTTTTTTCCACGTGTTCGCATGCAAAAGCACGCAACAACCCTACCATTTATTGCGCGCGCAACCCTAGAGAATGGGAACCAACCCAGCACGCGACGTCCAACTGAACCCCAGCGGCGGGAGCTGCTTTGTCCTCACCATCGACGCGGTCTCGCTAAATTCAAGTAAGTGCACCTACCCGTCAAGGGGGGCATGGATGTGTGCATCACACGCCAGGAAGGGGGAAGGATTCCCATGCGCTCAACCTCAACTGCATGGTCGATCACGGCGTTTGTCGAGCGCACCTTGGGATCTGGTCTGAGCGTCTGTGGTGGGACAGCACTTTCGCTTTGGCTAATGCCCCTGTGGGCACCTCACCTCCCTTTCTGCTGCCCCCCTGTTCACGGCTCCCATGCAACTTGAGATGGGAACATGATGGCTAACGTCTTGGTTTTGCCGCTTGCAGTTCACGATGCCCCCTAAGACTCGTACGGCTGCCCCTGCTGTCGCTCTCGGCCCCCAGGTCGGTGACGGCGAGCTTGTGTTTGGCACGGCCCACATTTTTGCCTCGTACAACGACTCGTTCATCCCACGTGACCGACTTGTCGGGCAAGGAAACGATCAGCCGTGTGACGGGCGCATGAAGGTCAAGGCTGACCGTGACGAGTCGTCGCCGTACGCTGCTATGCTTGCTGCTCATGACGTGGCTGCCCCTGCAAGGAGGTGGGCATCACTGCTCTTCACATTAAGCTCCGTGCTACGGGTGGCACGGCACCAAGTCCCCTGGCCCTGGTGCCCAGTCGGCCCTTCGTGCGCTCGCCCGCTCGGGCATGCGCATTGGCCCATTGAGGACTGACCCCCGTCCCCACCGACTCGACCCGCAGGAAGGGCGTCGGGTCGTGCGCCGTCGTGAGCCGCTTTACCATTAGCTTCAACATTTCACAGCTTGGCGGTTGCGCAGGGAACCTATCTCAGGCAGGTTTTCCTGGCCTCAAAGTTGGGAACGTTTTCTTTTGGTTTCCACCTCCCCTCCCTTGAATGGAGCATCTGGCTCTTTGGTTCTGGGCATTGCCATTTCAAGCACAGTGCGTCCTTCAGTGCTTTGTGCCTGCTATATGTCGTACCCCTCTTCTGGCAAGGTGCCTGCTTAAAAATCCATGGCTCTGTCCTGATTCATGGGAAACGGTTTGTGATAGTAATTGGAGTGCGCACGCGTTGCTACAGACAGGCAGACCCATATTGTCCCTTTGGGGGGGAATACTCCTGATGGCCTGTCGGAGGAAAGGCACGACTGCATACTATTCGTCGACGCAGTCCGCCAAAGATAGGTGCAGAAAGGCAAACAAATGAAGTCATGAGATCACGTGAACGGGTGCCATTGGTTGCGGTGACGCTGCGGCAGACCTATCACTGGTGGAGCAAGCTGGGTTAGCGTTTCCCTGCCCAAACAGGGGTCCTGGTAGGGCTCGGCCCTCCGGCAAGGGGATCGAAGAAAGAAAAGAAAAGGGGGAGGAGACGGTACCTTGCTGATCATCATCTTGACAAACTCGTCGTAGTTGATCTGCCGTCGCCATCGACATCAGCTTCGCGGATCATCTCGTCCACTTCGGCATCGGACAACTTTTCGCCCAAGTTGGTCATCACATGGCGCAACTCGGCGGCCGAGATGAACCCATTGCCGTCCTTGTCAAACACCTTGAACGCCTCCTTGATCTCCTCCTCGCTATCCGTGTCCTTCATCTTGCGTGCCATCATGGTCAAAACTCAGGGAAGTCAATGGTGCCATTGCCGTCAGCATCCACCTCGTTGACCATGTCCTGCAGTTCGGCCTCGGTCGGGTTTTGCCCGAGGGAACGCATGACAGTGCCAAGTTCCTTGGTGGTGATGGTGCCATCGCCGTCTGGACGCAACACCACAGGTTAGTACGATACCTACAGGATGCAAATGCGGAGAGAGGCGCGAGGGCGCTGCGTGGAAACGTACCCTTGTCAAAGGGAGAAGGCCTCCTTGAACTCTGGGACCCGTCAATACACACATACAATATGCGTCTAACCAGACGGCAACAGTGTGCTGGAAAGGGAGAGGAGGGAGGCGTACACACCAGCAATCTGTTCCTCGGTCAGCTGGTCGGCCATGGTGAGGGTGGGGTGGGATGGATGGGATGGTGGGGGTGGGGCGGGCCAAGCACAGCGCATCACCAATCCAGTCGCACTGCTCCGGCGCTGTTTGGCTAGCTGCGAACGCGGTGGGCGGATGAGGTAAGCAGTGGGCGCACGGGGGCGCTGTGGCACTGCCACCGGGCGCGCATGTCGTGGCACAGGAGTAGCTCGCCGACGAGAGCGGCGCCGGGGAATTGAAAGTATCAATATCATGCCTCCTGCATGTGACATGTGACATGCGACACCCTGTGACGCGTCACGTGAAGGCCCAATCGCTGGATGCTGCTGGATGCTACCCTCGCAGGCAGCCCGACGCCGCCAGCCCCACCAGCATGCCGCCCACCCGCATCCACTCCCACTCCCCCTCCCGACCTCGACTTGCCGCCTGGCCAGCCGCACCGGTCTCCCTCCTCCGTCCCGCGCCGTGCCACCCAGCGGCTCGGTGCCAGCATTGCTCCCCGCGGCACGCTCGTTGCCCACGCGCACCCCCCCACACCATCCACCAAGAAACGCCGCCCCAACCCCACTCCCGTCGACCCCCCCCGCTCCAGCCAAGCCTCGCCCCCACGCATGCACGCTCCTCGCTCTCTCCCGCTTGCTCCTGCCCATGCCGTCACAGACCCCGGCTCCGATTCGGACGAACTGGATGTTGCTGCTCCCCTGCACAGGCCCAAGGGCCTGGTGGCACGCATGTATGACCAACCCCCGCGTCTGTCTCCCTCCTCCCCGCCTCCGCCGCAGTCGATTCGTACTAGCGCATCCTCGCCCCCGCCGCCGGTTCAGGCAACAGCCAACTTCGTCTTCCGACCTACTCTAGCCGCAACCCCTATCCCACCGCCCTGACTTCCGAGCCCCCCAGCAGCTCCCAAAGTGACCTGGCTGCCTCAGACGCCCCTCTCAAACCTAATGGTCGTGCTCAGCTTAAGCTCCCATCCTTCCGCTCTCGGATCCGCAACGACCCCTCTGATCCTAAAATTGACTTTGCCGCTGTTCCTGCCGCTGCCACTTCGGCAACCGTTCTGGCCCAAGAGTCGTCAGGAGATTCCGATCTGGATGGTCCGCGTTCTCCACGCCCGCGCCCATCTCGCCCACCGGCCCAGCTCAAGTGCCTTGGTCCGCCTCGTTCGAAACGTAGCTTGTCCAGTTCTGTGTCGACCAAAGACCCACCTACACGCCCCACCCTCAAAACGATTGCCTTGTCGGGTCCGACCAAAGCCCACCTCGCAGAAGTGGGCAAACAGCAGGAGCACTGGGAACATGCGCATGTACAACTAACACAGCGACTGGTCCAGTCGGAGGACCTTGAAAACGCATCCAGCTCCGTTGGCGCAGTAGAGCGGACACCAGCCCCGGTGGCTGGATCGGAGGCGTCCCGGTCCAAGCAGAAACTCGATGCTCAAATTTGGGCCATGGCCAATTCGGCCACCACCTCGACAGGGTCCAAGCGTTCGCTCACCAGTACCGTGCCGACTGTGGTCACGGACTTGGAGACCTGCCCTTTCTGCTCCAATCCGCTTCCGAAAAGGATGACCACGGCGCTGGTACGCATGTTCCAGCCGTTGCTCGACGAGTTCCATCGTACCCATGGGCACGTGGGGGGGCAACATACGGTGGGCGTATGTCTGCGGCACGAGGATGAACGTGTAACCGTTCCCCACGGACTGAAGCAGGGGTGGCCAACACGCTTGGATGCTGCCCATTTGCGCTGGCGGGTCAAGTTTGGTACAGCCCGATCGGGTGGGGGTGCAGAGGAACCTCCCAAGGCCATCCATTGGGCCCGCTTGGCCACGATCATTGCCCATCCGGAGGAGAGCACGTGGTTCACTGCCCTGCTTGAGCGGATCAAGACCCAGGGCCAACGTGCGTTGAGCACCGGGGCACAGATGGACGCTGTGGCGGACCAGCGGGCGGGGTACTATGGAGAACAGGGATGGGAAACGTTATTGACCATGTGCCTCGTCGAGTTTCTCCCTTTCGTCCACACGAGAGAAGGACCACAATATACGCACCACTGCTACCCCGGATAATTCCTCCGATGCCTCACCCGTTTGCATCCGCTCCGACGGTACTCCTCCCACTCTGGACCACAAGCCCACTGGATTCGTAACGCTCACGATCGATGTAGATCGGATCCACCCGGTCCCCCGACCATCTTTGTTTACTCGGTTTTGATGCCCGAGTTGATTGTCAGTTTGTTGCGTGAAGATTTACGAGGGGGTGGCAAGCCGGCCTCGCGCACCGAAGCGATCCGGTTGCGCGACGCAAGTACTCGGTACGGTTCGGCCCTCTTCCCAGCGGATCGGCGCTTGGCTATCGACCCATTGCTCTTACCCCGTTCGATCCACCCAGATGGAGGAGAACGGACGATTGATCTTGCTTCCCCACGCAAAGGGAAGGGAACCTCCCAGAGAAACTCCCAGGGGAACTCCCAGCGGAGCTCTCACGTACCAACCCCTACTGCCCCCTGGCCTTACTTGTCACGAGACGCAGCCACCATCGTCCCCATCGCATCGCATTCGTATTAGCGTGTCCTCCCCCCTTTCTTCTTCCGACCGTCCCTTTGCTCGTTCCTCTGCCCACCCCTCCTCTTCGGCCTCGACCACGGGACCTGGTCCAGGCAGGTCGGTCAAAGTCAAGCGAAAACGTGCTGCCCCCGTTCACGTTAGATACCATCCTCAAATGAGTAATGAGGTCAATCTTCATAATCAGATCATGTCCATGTACTCTACTATCTAAGCTGCGGTGATTCAGCCTTGGCTGATTCTTAGTGACACATACTAAAGATTAAGCTCCGATAGCGGGGGAGGGGGTCAAACTCTTATTGACCTTCCCAATAGTTGTCGTAACCAGCTAAACGCGGCCGCGATTAGACAGGCAACTGGACGCAAATAAATTTGCCCGCCTAAACAGTCAGAACACTGTCGCCTGGGGCACTGCTAGTCACAACACACCGCCGAGCCGCACCGCGCCTGGTGCCCTCCATCAGAGAGACAACTGGACCCTAATGTGTCCGCCTAGTCACTCAGACCGTAGCCGAGCCCACTTATGCATGTCTCTTCGGATTGTGGATGATGCATGATGCATGATGGGTTATATTTATACGAGAGCAGCAACAGCAGATGCCATGCCCACAGGCGGATGCTGGTTAAGAGCGTTAGAGAGCTCTGACCGGGGCCCAATTATTGCTTCCCCACAGTATACATCCCCTCTCACTTACTGCTAATAAACGTTGCCAAAGAATGAAAGAGAGGGAAGCCCCTGCGAAGGGTTACGACAGTGACGACAGACCTCTTGCTTGTACGGCCCTCATCACCATCAAAAGCACCTCCCTGTCCCCTCTTCGCTCACCTCGGTCCTAGCTGGAGTTGACTTACTCGAGGTGTACGTCTTGGCCTACTTGAGCACAAGGTTCAAGCCGCAGTCCCTTCTCACCGGCACGCGTCTCAGTATAGCGTGCGATCACGTATGAACGCATTAACATTCTAAAGCATACTAGGAAGACGATAGAAAACTTGAATTGATGTGGATTAAGAACGTTAAACCGATAGAGGGTAGAAGAGAAGAGGGCACCTGAGACGAGGTGGTGGGTGTCTCGACTTCATAGCCCGCGGAGAAAGATAGCTGAATTCCAAACCGCGAAAAGATATGGCATGTAGAAGAGAAGAGGATCAAATGTACCCAGCTTCTGCATTTACTCGAGGCCAAGGGCGAACTTGAGGTAAGGAACGCCGAGGAAGGCCTCAAGCTTGCCGACCGTGCCGTTCCACATGGTGTTCTCAATGATGTTCTCCAGGGCGGTAATGCCTAAATGGGGAAGGGGTTAGACTCTGGTTCCAGAACTTACGCGTGCGCAGAGAGTGTGTAAGAGGAAAGAAAACATACCAATCTTGTCGTCAATGAGCTTAACGAGGTGGTTGATTCTTCTGGATAGCACCGTCGGGGAAGGTGCCGTTAACGAGGCCAAGACCCATCTCAACCTTGGTCAAGCCAGCCTCGGCCTCCAAAAAGGCCAGAGAGCCGTGAAGCTTGTCGTTGATGGCATCGAGGGCGGGAGTAACACCCAGACCCTGCTCAATAAGGGCGACGACGTGGCCGACGTTCTGAATGACGCCGGGGCGGGCGCAACCTGACGAGCCACGACCTCAGTGTTGGTGGTCGGGGCCATAGGAACGGCAGAGACGGCGACCGCGGCAAGGACGGTGGCAACGGCGGCAAAAGAGAAGAACTTCATCTTTAGGGATTTGCTCAAAAGGGCGAGGAAAGTTGGGAAAGAGAAGAGTAGGCGAAGAGAGAGTAGTCGGTGGTGAGGTAAAGAGAGCGTTTGTCGAGTCGATAGCCCGCTTATATAGCCCGTTTGCCGTACCATCTTGGGTCTATGACTTTGTTTAGAGCCTTGTATAGGGAAATCTGCTTCGTCCATGTGCCAAAATGATGAACAGTAACTAGTAACTAGTAACTAGTAAAATCCCCCACAGATCTGTTACACACCCCCAGATTCTCTATACACATGTAATTCACATTCTTTCGTAGTGGAGCACACTCAGTACTCAGTACAAACCGGGGTACGACACATTTTTCCACATCCATTTGTTTTTTGTTGTTTCTTCCGGAAGATCTGCCCCTGTAGCCTTATTGGTGACCGGTGACAACCTCAATGTGGGGAAAGGCCATTCATTTTTCGGCAAAAGGATCCGTCGGTCGCCGAGGCCGTGGTGTGATCTTCCGTCCTAGGCAACACCGGTATGTGACAACAAAAGAGTAAAGCTTGGCGGCTTGAGGCGCCCTGCGGCCTGAGGCCGAGGTTTGATGCAGATGCGCCTATTCGGATATTGGATGCATGTGGCACATGTCATGTACCCCGTTCACGTGTTCACTTCACGTCACGGTCCGGCCTCAAGCTGAGGCTCAGGCCTCAGGCTGAGGCGTGAGGTCGGCCCAGGCCTCATCCAGGTTCTGCAGCATTCCCGATGTCTTTTTCTGGCCTCACCTACGTCACATCCCTTTTCTGTCGGTATTAGTATTGACCTACTGTTTCGACCGATCAACCTCAAGTAGCATAGCACTCTCAGATCTTACAAGCAGTTGCATCTGTCGCAAGTCAGGTTGTGTTCTGCTATTAACTTTTAACGCACTTAACGTTTAACGTAACCCGCCCGCTCTCCGACCTCCGCACAGCTTGTCGGAGTTTGCAGTCTGCCGCCTCCTATCGTGCTACAACATTCCCGATGCCTTTTTCGTGGCCATTCAATTCATCTCATTGGATAAACAGCATTTTGAGAAAAACGCTCCGAACACACACGGGGGAATGGGTTGTTCGACGAGAGTGTGTGCCCGAGAGATACGATTCATTGCCCCCCACAGACCATGCTGAGAAGAGCAGCAGAGATATCAGAAAACACGAAAGCAATGACACCACCTTGTCTTTACGAAAGGCAAACAGCCACTCGTATGATCGTGTGCTCCACGGAAGCTGGCGCTACTATCTCTTTTAGTGGCGAGGCCGCCGGTGAGGGAGGCCTCAGGGCCTGAGGCTTTGAGGAGAACCCGTCAAGCTTCAAGCTTCAAGCTTCAAGGGCTGAGCTCACGCGCTCACGGAGAGCCAGAGAGGACTCATATGTGATAGTAACCCTAATTAATTGAGGCCTAAATCGGGCGGTTTTAACGGGGTACAATCCTTACAGAGGTCCAAAAAGGCCGAGACTCAGTACTCAGTACTCACGCGTCACGTTATATATGTTCGTGCTTGGGTTTGTTGGTGAATACAGCGACAGGGTTATAGGGATCAGGAGGGACCTCTCAGGGTATCATAATAACAGAGAGGGCTCTGCATGAGCGATGGTGCATGGTGCATGGAGGGGCATGCATGCTGGAACTTTTATCGCAATCCTCATAAGTATCCGACCATCTGCATCAACGTTCAACGTTCAACGTTCAACGTACAACAGTTCCTCAACGAGTGGTAGTCTACTGGTCGTCATCACATTGCCGATCCCCCGCTGGGTGAGATCTAAGAGGTTACCGGTTATGCATTGTCCATTTTATGGACCAACTGCGTGGCATTGAGTTACTGATGAGTTACTGAACGTTGAACGGCTTGGGATGGCACACCTGTCAGTTGTGACATGTGATAACGCCCCGCGAACAGCTGAAAGAACAGCAAAAAGAACAACAAAGAGAACAGCACAACAAAGTGAAACCAGCGATGGTCCATATATGTGCTGTGGGGGTAAGAACTTTTGGCATGGCGTCGGCGAGTCCAAGTGATTTAGTATGCAAATCACATAGGGTGCGAGAGAAACGGCTTATATCAGACACACATATTGCAAATATTAATGATATCACTTCAATAAGCTTCAGCTCAGCACTGAGCCACTTCAAGCTTCAGTGTCTTCAGCAGCTTCAAGCTTCAGATTCACCTCCAGTACTATACACAGTCTCCCTCAGTCGAAGGTGATCAAAGCGTCCCGTTGGTCATAAATGATCGATGATCAATATTCAATGATCGATGATCTCCTAAGATTAAGGTCTAAGACCAAGGCCTAACGCCGCCTAACGCTAACGCCCAGAACACGTAGCACGTAACGCCTATAACGCTAACGCTTAGCGCCTAACGCCTAACGCGTTCAACAAGGTGCAGATCCCATTTATTTCCATCTCAGCCTTGCATCTAATAAACGACTGTTTGACAGCTACACTGGCATGCCGACACCCAACATTCTATACAAGTGGGCTCATAATGGCCAGATGATTGACGGAGTGATTGTGTGGCGATACACTGATGTGACACCGGTAGCCCAAGCCCAGCACCTCGAGGTCCATTCCTTGCAATAATATTCAGTCCCCTGGAGGGTAGGAATGTTCTCCAACATCTGTTGCCCGTGCGCATGCCGCTCAGCCTGAGCGCCTGAGCGCTCATGCACTCAGTACTCAGTTGAACTGCCTACTGCTCTCTGGTCTCCGATCTTGTAAAACCGATTGTGGCAATAACCGTACCACAGATCCATGTCGGAGAGGAGACTGGCCCACACTCTAACTTTGGAATGTCCATATGAAAAAGTATACCGCAACAATATATGGTTAGTTGAACGTCCGTTGAACGTTGAAGCTTGAAGTCAACGTTGAACACGTTGAACATTGACTAGTATTGATGGGCACACCTTGCATATACAAAAGACGGCAAACAGCCCATACCGACAAGAATGGTTAATGATGAGATCTGAGATCTGAGATATCCCCATTCCCGAAAGATGTGCTACATGAATTCTAGTACTCTAGCCAGCCTGTTTGGCTCTCCCATCTAATTGACATTGCGCTGCACCATGCTGGAGCATGAACAACGAGAAGGTGTCGCTTCGGACGTAAAAAGTAACTAGTAACTAGTAACTGGCCAATAGACTTCGCTACTTTCACGCCGTTCTTTGGGGACCGATTTTCTAGGCTCAGTGGGTTAGAGCTAGACCTAAGGGCCGTGATATATGATAGGATCGATAACGCTCCGGGATCGGAGGCCAGTGGAAGCTCGTAGTGGAACGTCCGGGACGCATATCGGGCCACGTGTCACTGAAGCTGAAGGCCGATGATCGATGTTGGGCTCTAGACCGCTGGTAGTCAACGTTCGTTCAACATACAGAAGTATGCGTTTCGCGCCTGACAAAGCCCCTGGATTCAGCGTGTTTTCAGCATGCACAGAAGGCGAATGCCAATCCAGATCCCGTTCCAAGAGGAAGAACCGATGAGGACCAAAACATTGGTACTGAAATAGATGCCGACACTACTGCTGTGCTGTCCATCGAGGTCTACGCGCTACTTTGAATGCCGTGTAAAAAGCCCGCGACATATTCCCCTTTTGGACAATGCCAAACTTATCTTTCCACACACAAGACGGCGAATGCCAAGCCTGATCGTGATCCAGAAGGCAGAACCTGTCAATGTCACGGGCCTAGCTACCCCGGTGGACCGTGTGCATCGGGCCACGTGTCGCTGAAGCGCTGAAGGCGCTGAAGGCCGAAGGGCTCTAGACCACTGGTAGTCAACAGAACCGATGGGGACCAACCGACCAACGTTGGTACCAAAATAGATGCCGCCCCTGTTGTTCCGTCCATCGAGGTCTATAACGTAGCTTTTATTACGAGAAAAGCTATCTCTAACTGTTCCCACCCTGCACATTGCAATTGTCCTTAGCTTGGTAGCGGAGTTACTTCTCAGTTACGGGTTAACGTTTAACGGACAACCGCCGTTCTAGGCTCTCATTGGTGTGACCGATTCATCGCGCTCACTCATTGATCGCCTAGTCTAGTGCTTCGCCCTAGCCCCATTCTTTTTCAGGCAAGAGTAGTGTACCAACTTTCCCTGTCTGATCATCCGCACGTTGACCTCCTAATCCTTATGCCGAAATCCTTGTCCCGGACCAAGCGAACTCGGTTCGCAATGCACGGGGTGTGCTCAACGCCCAACTACCTCAGTGCCCTTGCTACATCCCGTGGTCTTGCACACCACATTGTCCCTTGACTCGGTCGTCGACGGGGCAGTGAAGAGCGAAGACGAGGAAGGCGTTATTAGTGGTGAAGACCAGATGACCAAGTACCAAGGCGAGAAGGAGGCAATGCAAGGGGATCGCGTCGGCAGCGCCCAGTTTCTTCCTAAGCAAATAGAGGGACGGGCGGGTGAACGCGTAATAGCTATTAGCGCTTAGCCGTCTTCAAGACCATGAAGGTGCGAAGCCGGCGTGACCCATAGCCATCTTGTCACTTTTTAGTACTAGCATACCACCGAGTCTACGCCCCCCGGTCGGCTGTGGCTTCGCCCAGCCTGTTGTGCTGGGCCATCGTCGCCACCGTAACCCCCGTTCCACCGTAACCCCCGTTCCACTCCGTCGCCACCTGGGTCAGCCCAAAGGCTGAGGCGAAGCCTCAGCAGATCGGGCCGTACTAGGCCCAGTGGTCTCCTAGGTGTTACAGATGGGGCCCAGAGCAATCGGAGGATCAGGAATGGAGGTGGACCACACGTTGCGCGACACGGGATCGAAGGAGGCGTTATTTGGAACGCCGGGAGAAGGAGCTGCTTCCGCTGCTGGAACAAGCAGAATGCGACAAGAATGACAAGTACCAGGGACGCACCCAAGAACCGTTTTTCCCCTGGTTTTGACAATGTGAGGATACGGCGGCACCAAGACAGCGGAAAGATGTTTGCGCATTGGAAGGATTTGGCTACTGAGTCTCAATGGAAATGGTTCCTAGCTCGGATGTCTACCACGTTCCTCCGTGTCCACACGCGCTTCCTAGGGAACGGGACCCGATGGCGAGAACCGGAGGGTCCTGATATCGTGGCGATCCCCCTGGTTCCTTAACATTGGTGGCGCTGCCAAGTAACCCGCAAAATGAACGGTTCGGTTTAGGCATAGCGGTTCCCTGTCTCTTCAGCCTTAAGCTCTGTCAATGATATGGATGCAGAATAGAGATGTCTCCCCCACACCGGCTCGATCCTTGCCAATGCAGTGGTACTTATTGTCAGAGGCCCGTGTGGAGTCGGTTGCTAGTGCTCTTCTGGGCCGGGCTCACTTTCCAGCTCTCGCATTGGATTCGTTTGTCTACCTCGTTCATCATGCAAACACGCACTCTCTCTGGATTCGCAGATGAGCTGTGGGGGGCAGTCACTAGTCACAGACCAAGGAGAGATGGGGCATACGACTGAAGGTGCAGCAGAACAAGGGTATGTGTACCAGGAAATAAGAGGTGCTACTTACTGCCACTTTCCGTCCAAGAAGCAGCTAGTCAACGGGCTAGGCAAAGAGAGCCACGCCCCGAGCTCAAGCACACTCACCGCGGCGTGTGCTTATCGAGCAGGTCTTTGGCTTCGTTGATTTCTGCACAAGAAACGCCACCAACAAGAACAAGAACAAGAACAAACCCCGTCAGACAAGAGACCGGATACACAGAACCAGGAACCCCAAAACGAATGCAAAGGACACTGGAGGCTCGGAGACGTACTCGCAGCCAAGTAAGGCGATCCGCCTCGGTCGGGATGATTGGCAATCATCATGCGTCGATGAGCATCTTTGACCTTGGCTTTGGTCAAGGAGCCCTCCCGAAGCCCCAAAATCACCGCCGCTTCCTTTTTGTCCATCTTGGTTTGGAACCCACCGCGGATCCACTTGCCCTGTCGCGGGCCCATCGGACGCGACACCCGACCGCCCGACGAAGAGCCCGCCCAAAACCGCGCAGCAAGCCCGGCACCCACCAACGTCACACCAATCAGACCGGGTAACAACATCTCCTGCCGCGCGCTGGCGCGCAGCGCGCACGCAGGCGTAGCGTGCATCTGCCGGGCCGGCACGGCAACAGGTAGCATGCGCTGTACCAAAGCTGGTCCACGGGAAGAAGGGCTCGCTTCGGCTCTTACCCCGGCTCGTATTCTTGCCCCTACCCTTCCCCTGCTCCTGCCCCTTGACGCGAAAGCCGCGTCGCCGCCAGACGCACCGACATCAACATCGGTCCAAGGTGTGTGGTGGAGGAGCTCGCGCGAAGCTTTGGGCCCGCTCAGCGCGGAGGCTCAGCGCTATCTTCGGTCTCTCGTCGATGTCACCGCACATCATGGGTGACATCTCCGGGCTCGCTAAGGACGAATGTCATTATGTAACTCACCACGTGACCTTCCCAATGGTTCATGGTTTTGTTGGCCTAGGGAGCCGGACGGGCAGAAGGATGAGGAGAAGGTGATGGATTGGAGCCAGAGTTGGGTCTGGGTACAGAGGCATCTATATAGGAGGCTGGACTAGGCACAGGGACAGTGAGTCACACAGGAGAGAGTGCAGGGCACAGGGACAGTGACACGCAGGGACGTCAGCGTGGAAGCCGATGGAACCGAGGCGAACCTGGTCTACCGACTGGGAGCCAGAGGATCACAGTCAACACCCCCGCTGGCCAGGGAACCCGGAGACATCGGTTGTGGGATGAGCTCCTGCCAGTGGATGTAGAGAGGGAGGACTTGAGTGGCAACCGGGACGAATGGCCTGGAGTTGTGCATGGCCACACGACTGGCCTACACCCCGCTGTCCAGGATGACACCTGAACGAGCCGAGCGCTTGTGGTTGGTGTATTGTGCGACCGCCAGATGCTTGTAGAAGTCTTAGAAGTAAAGTAGTAGGGTTGCGCCCCGAAGCGATTTGGTGGGCAAAAGTAAAAAGCACCAGTTATAGGTGTAGTGAAAGAAAATTGGAAACTTGGAGTAAATGCGGTCCAAGGTCGTTTGGCATCAAATTGGATGCGTTTGGTAGTTGTTTGGTTCCGCATGCCTGGTGCCAGTGGGGTCCATTGGGCATGGGAAATGAACGGGCGCTATGCGTCAACCGTCTTGATCTGTTTGGGTTCTCTTTGTTGTTGAAAAAGAGGAGTGGAAGAAGTTGGGTGACCACCCCCCCCCTCCTTTCCCCAGGTGCCCCGGATGAATTGGCAATCCGGGGCGTGTAGCCGTGGGTGGGGCACTTGATGAGCAGCCACCCCCGCTTTCTGCGATTCGCCTGCGCCGTTTTGTCGTTGGAGAATTTCGTCTCGTTGACGATACCCGACACGTTTTGTTCCGTCGTGTGTTGTCCCTAAAAATCATTGCCCCATCTGTGGGGGACGAGTGTGCCGATTGTGGCGGTAGTATGCCGATTGTGGCGGTAGTATGCCGATTGTGGCGGTAAGGTGCCGATTGTGGCGGTGGTGTTGTTGGGCGGGAGGACGGGTGTGTCTTGTGGGCTTGGCGGCTTAGCTTGGGCTTGTAGGCTTGGGGGTGGGCTTGCTTGAAGAGCGCTCCCCTTCCGGGGGGATCAGATTGTAGCTCTTGTTGGCCTAGGGAGCCGGACGGGCAGAAGGATGAGGAGAAGGTGATGGATTGGAGCCAGAGTTGGGTCTGGGTACAGAGGCATCTATATAGGAGGCTGGACTAGGCACAGGGACAGTGAGTCACACAGAGAGAGTGCAGGGCACAGGGACAGTGACACGCAGGGACGTCAGCGTGGAAGCCGATGGAACCGAGGCGAACCTGGTCTACCGACTGGGAGCCAGAGGATCACAGTCAACACCCCCGCTGGCCAGGGAACCCGGAGACATCGGTTGTGGGATGAGCTCCTGCCAGTGGATGTAGAGAGGGGAGGACTTGAGTGGCAACCGGGACGAATGGCCTGGAGTTGTGCATGGCCACAACTGGCCTACACCCCCGCTGTCCAGGATGACACCTGAACGAGCCGAGCGCTTGGTTGGTTTGTATGTGCGACCGCCAGATGCTTGTAGAAGTCTTAGAAGTAAAAGTAGTAGGGGTTGCGCCCCGAAGCGATTTGGTGGGCAAAAGTAAAAAGCACCAGTTATAGGTGTAGTGAAAGAAAATTGGAAACTTGGAGTAAATGCGGTCCAAGGTCGTTTGGCATCAAAATTGGATGCGTTTGGTAGTTGTTTGGTTCCGCATGCCTGGTGCCAGTGGGGTCCATTGGGCATGGGAAATGAACGGGCGCTATGCGTCAACCGTCTTGATCTGTTTGGGTTCTCTTTGTTGTTGAAAAAGAGTGGAAGAAGTTGGGTGACCACCCCCCCCCATCCTTTCCCCAGGTGCCCCGGATGAATTGGCAATCCGGGGCGTGTAGCCGTGGGTGGGGCACTTGATGAGCAGCCACCCCCGCTTTCTGCGATTCGCCTGCGCCGTTTTCGTTGGAGGAATTTCGTCTCGTTGACGATACCCGACACGTTTTGTTCCGTCGTGTGTTGTCCCTAAAAATCATTGCCCCATCTGTGGGGGACGAGTGTGCCGATTGTGGCGGTAGTATGCCGATTGTGGCGGTAGTATGCCGATTGTGGCGGTAAGGTGCCGATTGTGGCGGTGGTGTTGTTGGGCGGGAGGACGGGTGTGTCTTGTGGGCTTGGCGGCTTAGCTTGGGCTTGTAGGCTTGGGGGTGGGCTTGCTTGAAGAGCGCTCCCCTTCCGGGGGATCAGATTGTAGCTCTGTTGGCCTAGGGAGCCGGACGGGCAGAAGGATGAGGAGAAGGTGATGGATTGGAGCCAGAGTTGGGTCTGGGTACAGAGGCATCTATATAGGAGGCTGGACTAGGCACAGGGACAGTGAGTCACACAGGAGAGAGTGCAGGGCACAGGGACAGTGACACGCAGGGACGTCAGCGTGGAAGCCGATGGAACCGAGGCGAACCTGGTCTACCGACTGGGAGCCAGAGGATCACAGTCAACAGGTTTCGCCGCGGGCCAGTTATACGCGTTTCGAGAACTGGGCTAGTAAAGAAGCAGATATACTGCTCATGCAGCTCATGCCTCGCTCGTGGTAGGTTGATATTGATGAAGCAGACAGCCGCCCACATGCAGGTGGAGGAGGAATACCCTTCAAGCTCTATATCGAACGTGCTCGAAAAACTTTACCATGCACACCCCAATAATCCGAGACTCTCCTCCCCCAAGTTTTCGCCCCTCCCAGATCTGAGAGGAGAAGTACATGTTGTTCAATCAGAGGAGTGCTAAGCCGACTGGTATATATAGAAGGGGAGAAACGGATACGATAACAGAGTTGGATATATATATGCCGACGAGCTATAAGTACCTATGTGACCACAAGTGGTTTGGTCTATATAGTACGTGACCACTGCGCTGATAGCCCCAACAACACCACGACTCGACGCGAGGACGTGAGGATCTGATGAACGAGCACGAAGGACTGTAAAACGGGGATGGAGCTTCTCGTCTGGCCATTTAAACACTTTGGATCCCACCGTGTCGTGTTGCTAGCCCCATCAGCATCCGGCGTGGTCGTGAGGTAGCGGATGACGCTCTCTCCCTGCAAAAGCACGTATAATGCGGAAGGAGACTCGTGATATCATGCATGGCCGGGGTTTCTGTGTGTCCAGGATCTTGTGCCATTTGGTACGCCCAGAGTCGACCTGCAGGGGGTCCCAATGGCCATAGGCCGGTGGCGTTGGCAATCGCACCGATCTTCTGGACAGGTTGAATATGCGTATGGCGTCGCGTGCGCCGTCACTGATGGCACCCATCTCCGCTTCCGCAGGGATGTTGAGCTAAGTGGCTCGTGATTTGGCCAATGTCCCTTCAGCTCCTCCTCAGGCCTAGGAGTTCCGCTGTTTCCCCTCTCCTGTTTTCCTCCTTATCCGCAGTTTAGCCCCTGATGGCGACTCGCTGCTTGATGTTCCTCTCTAGGCATTGCTGGTTGCCACACCACCACCACCAGTGCGATTGCATCACCCTCGAGAGGACCATCAGGACTCCAGGTCTCTCATCAGGGGACACGTCACGACGCTCCCTTGTTGAGTGCTGCGCCAATGCACTGTACGACAGCACTCAAAACGAAAATGGCCATGCTGGTGGCCGCGCGAACGGCGTGTATTATACCTTTGTCGCCACCCCAGTCAATATATTATCGAGGTGAAGGACGGCACTAAGCGATCCCTGGTTCGTGACGTGCAAGCGAAGACACCAATCCCACATGTGCTACGCGCGTAACGCAGGACAATATGATGTGCGGCGGCAACATTATTGGGCCTGGACATTCGAGGGGTTGCTGCTATGGCGACTGAGAGGAGTGACAGGTGGACCGCAAACGCGAGGTGCGGACGACTGCTATGTTCTGAGCAGCCCAACTGAGGCTCATCTCATGGACAAGTACCGGCCGTAATATACTCGTCGGTGGGGAGGGGGCCCGGGGGTTCATCGTCAGGCGAATTTTTGCGCGGCAAGATGGCATCCACAGGCGAATTTTTGCGCGGCAAGATGGCGTCCACATTGGTGGGGGGCGACGGACGGGATTTTACAGTTGCGACGGAAGGAATGATACCGAAACGGTCCAGGAATCACGCTGACATGGCCACCGGTCATGACCGGCTGATGTCTATTTGTGGAGGTGGTAGGCTGACATCCTGACAGTTCAGACTTAGTTTATGGGATCTGTCCTTCACCTCGGCGAGTTCAATACTTCCCCCCTCGTCCAAAGGCCATCGTCATGCCCAAACAATCCAATCCATTAACCTCGTGTACACCACGGTATAGAGGTAAGGGGTAGGCGCGCGGCGAGGGAGGATTGAGGCATGATACAAGGTGCAAAGATGATGGATAATCGATAACCGTGATGCTGCATTATATGCCGGCACCCCACGGTGACGGTAAATCGACCCAGGAAGGACTGGGAAACAGGCGGGGAGGGGACGGGGGGGGGGGGTATGGGATGGGATGGGATGGGATGGGATCATGGGGTGGGTTCAACGTCGTTCAAACGCCAAGACAAAAACACAGACCAACTACATAACCCCCTCTGAAGAACTCGAAGTAGAACTCGAAGTAGAGCACGAACTCGAGCCCGAACCCCACAACGAGAAGAGAGGAAAATTAAGCAACTGTTGTCTGTCACTAGCGCTGCAGAAAGGAGAGAGACTGGTCGGGGGACGCGAACTGGTCACTGGGCAGGACCTAAGAAACGCGGAACCCAAGCAAGAGAAGCAAAAAAACCAAGCAATAAACGAAACAAGAGAAGGCATTCTAGGGTATGAGGTAGCATTGAGAAAGGAGAGGGCGTAGGACATCATGGTGGGCGGACGTATATGGGGCCCACCAGCTGCCCCCGCCTGCTTGCGTTCTGCAATGCAACATGCGGGGCACGGGATAGTAGAGCACCAGGGCAGCCGCCGGGTAAGAGAAAGATCGCGGAAGGGGGAAAACGAGAGATAGGCCGGGGGAGCAGGAGCGGGAGGGGGGCGAGAGGGTGTTCCAAGAACTAACGAAACGACAGAAAAGCTTTTCTTTTTATTTTCTTCCGTACCAGTGCAAGCAGAGAAAAAAAGGGGAGGAAAGGGGATGAGGGAATGGGAAGGTCCAAGCAGAACGCGCATGGAATGTGTGGAGGGCACTGAGTTTGGTCCGTAGTGCTTGGCGCATACAACTCAGGTGGAGAGAATGCGGGAAGGAAGAACCAACAACCCCAGACAGAAGCCCCAAACATAGAAACGAAGGTGCTGCAGCAGAGGTGCATCGCATCGTCGCATCCCGCAGGTACCACGGGGGGAGATGGGTCGTGAAGCGGGTTGGCCGAGAACCGCACAAAGGAGGGTGGGTCATATTCATAAACAGGGACGGAGAATGGATGATGCGGCGGGGACATAGCAGGGCATGAGAGGCAGACGGCTAAGAAAGGCAGGAAGATAAGAAAAGGAAGAAACGCGAAAACACGAAACGCGAAGCGCGAAGCGCGAAAGAAGAAAGAGGATGAGGGGGGTGCACCGACACAGCCAGGCGCCCGCAAAGAAGAGGGCGAAGCAGCAAGCCAAGGGAGATACAGCAAAAGGACCCCCAGGCTCGCAAAGACCGGACGAAAGAGGCCAGAAAACGAAAGAAAAAAGACGAATGACGAATGGCGAATGACGAATGACGACCGACGAACGACAAAAGACAAAGGACGACCGACGAATGAAAAAAGGAACCCCACGATTCCTGATCCCCGATTCCTGATTCCTGATTTCAGACTGGAAGGCAAGCCATGAATCACGAACCCGAATCACAATCACTCGTGCGCACGATGAAACGCAGCGACCCAAGCGTCTGCGTCCCCGGCCGACTGGGCCGAAAGCAAAAACAGCTTGGACTGGTGCACGATGCGTACCGTCAACTTATCCACGCGTTCCACGCGGCCAAACGCACACGGTGCCGGTGCGTCGGCGGCAGTGGAAGCGGAATCGGAAGAGGAAGCGGCAGAGCCATCGGCACGCAACACGGCAAACAACTCCAACACCATCTGCGTCGCTTGGAGCAACGGGCCTGCCGAATCAGGAGGCGGAAGTAATGGTGCAGAAGCAGGTTTCGACGTGGAGGTGGGTCCTTGGGCAGGGGGCAGACCAGCCACGGCTTCGGTCGCAGCGGCTTGGGCCGCAGCTTCTTCCCCCGCTGCGCGCAGAAGTGGTACGCCGTCAGGACGAGCTTGGAGAAAGACAGCCAGGTCAGAGCACAGGAGAAGCACAACGGTTGATCGACCACTGTCTGTTCCAGCGTGGGCAGCAGGACAGAGGGGCGAGTCGGATGTGGTTCCGTCCCGAGCCGAACCATCTTGCGCAGAACCACAACGCCATCTCGGATCAGGTGCCGGTGGCTGGACCAACGGCGAGGGGAAGCTACCTACGATCCGAGCTGCCCATTCGGTCAAGCGTCGCGTCTGCTCGGCGGAACGCTTGGATTCGTTGATGGTATGCGCCAGTTCACGCACTTGAACCAATGCTCGATCCAGCCGGCTGAGAGGGGCAGCTGGGACGGCTACTGCCTTGGTACGCTCGTTGGGCTTACGCACCGAGGTGGGACGATGACTATCGTAGACCAGGTCCAAGTTCCAGTCCATGTCCAGGCCTGCCTCGGCGGCATCCATCACCGAGGCAAACGCTGCTGCCGTGGCAATCCATGGTTCCGAAAGGGAGATGAGGGTACTGCGAGGACTGGACTGGAGCGGTCCTGATCCCAAGGGCGTGGACGTTGATGCCGGATGGGGCACAGGGACGACGATGGGTCGGTACTGGCCATGCTCGTCGACCGAGAACTGGTCACCGAGGCGGGCGTGGCACGCACCAGAGCCTCCAATAGTAGTCTGTAACGCGGCACGCGTTGAACCGGGAGCATCAGGTACGACTCGATGGACATGTGCGTCCTACGTGGGTCGGCAGCACATTTGCGCAAGTACTTTTGCCGAGCCTTACGTGCACTTTTGCCGAGAGCCACCACTCGGACGACTTGCCTGGTGTCAGGAGGGGTGCCAGACTTGCGGGTTTAAACTGGAAGCGGTGAGACTCGAGGTCATGGATGGAGTAAGAGGCGAAACGGGTCGAGACAGGTCCCCTGACGGCGCCGAAAGGGAGGAAACCAGTTCGATAGGTGTTGTGACGGGTGACAAGGCAGGCGTGGTGGTCGAGGTCGGTGCGTGCAGCAGGGCTGCTAACCGCGCCTCAACGGCCGGAGGCACCGTCTGAGCATCCCATAGCGCCGCGAGGTGTTGGGCCAAGTCGCAGTTGTTAATGTAGGTCGTGTACATGGAGAAGAAGGCCGAATGATGAAGGAAGACCTCGGCCACCTGTTCGGCAGCATCGACAGCCGTCGGGTCCGTCTCAAGAGCTTGGCTGGCAGCCTGCAGCGCAGGCAAAAATGTTGTGGTGTGGAAATGAGAGAGAACAGGCAAGTTGCCAAAGACGATATGTTGCTCTGCCATCGGAATGGTCGGAGTGGTCGAGGGAGGTTCAGGCTGTTGCGCCGCAGCGACATAGACATCCATAAACTCTTGCATCCCGCGCACGTACGACTCTTCGGATGTGATAATCTCCTCGATGATCCGTCTTCGGAGCAGAGGATCGTCGCGCCGCTTCTCGTCAGCCAACAAGGGTGGGGACAACACATCAGGCTCGGTCCCTGTGGACCGCTGCAAATCGGACGGGGTATGAAAGGAGGTGGAAGGAGGGTGGGTGGCAGCGAGGGTGGAGGCTTGGTGAGCATGCTGAGCGAGCTGCAGGTCGTGCATATCACGCAAGTAAGAGAGGAGATGTTTAATGTCGGCTCGGTGTTCAACCATCTGTCGATGAGTCCAGACATCATCATCATAATCCGAGGTATGACTGAGTGTGAGTGACGCAACGGTTTTTTCGGGACGGGTGGTATGGTGTGGGTGACAGGGGACGACTTTCCGATCGACGCTCGGTCGGGGAGAACAGAATGGAGTGTTAAGGGAGATTCCAATTCCGATGATCCTGAAGTTTGATGGGAGCTCTTCCCAAAAGTTGAAGCCTGAAAAGCGTCGGATATCGAGGGGAGTGAGAGGAGCGGAAGAAGTAGTGGCGGTCACACCTGAAGGAAGGCAAGTGGTTGACGTAGAAGCCAAGGCCGAAGACGAAGCCGATGCCGATGCCGATGCCGTGGCCAAAGGCGCAGGAGCAGGAGCAAGATCCAAATGCGATGAACGCTCGGACTTGGGTGTGCCCAAAAAGGTATTAGACAGACTGCGGGGGAAGGGGAAGGGCAACGGCGGTGGCTCAAGTTTGAGGCCCTTTGGCTTGCGCAGGGAAAAGCTCCATTTAGATCGGTCCTTTTCGTCGGACAAGCCGAGCGAATGGCGGCCTTTGGATGCCGACTGTACAGGCGTGTTAGGGCGGCTCAAGCCCTTGGAACTGGAGGCTCGTCGTGCGCCCAGGCCATGGAGAGAGATGGAGCTTCGTTGGGCCTTGGCTCCCTGTTTGAGATCTCCCAGCGACCGTTTGGGCCGCATCGCCGACAAGATCCGAGGTGGCGTCTTGCTGGGCGCAACAGACGAGGGCTGGTGGCGACGTCAACCTCATCCTCTCCGCAGCTGCTGTCGAGCGCGACAGACGACCGACTGGCCGAAGGTAAGTCAGGCCGGTCCAGGGGGCCATGCACGATGGCTGCCACAGACGCCCAAGAGGGAGCCCAAGGGTTGCGATCGAGGTTGAGACGCTCGAGGTGGACAAGTTGATGCAGGGTAGGCGGCAGATGCGTCAGTGCATTTTGGCTGGCCGACAAGACCTTGAGGTGACTCAGATCCCCCAACCAGCTTGGCAGGCTCTCCAGCCCGCGTTGTCGGCAGAAGCGCGGAGGGTGTGCAGGTGGGCAACCGAGGCAGGAAGTTCGGCTAGCGGGTTGTGGGAAATGTCGAGTTCCTCCAGCACCGTGCAGAGCCCCAGGGAGAGAGGCAGTTTGGTAAGGTGGCATCTATCGATCTTGAGCACACTGAACAAAAGGACCCCGCATGCCCACGATGGTCAGCAAGGAGAAGAAAAGCAAAACGGGAGAGCAGGAAGACGGTCTGCAAGATACGCACAGGAGGCTCGGCGCAAGAGTAGGCAGTGTTCTTGCAAGAAATCGACTAGGTGGGGGCTGTCAATGCGGGAAAGGACGAGATGGGAGACGGGTTCTGCACAAGGGGGGAAGACAGGTCAGATGAGCGCGTGTTCATCCGCACGGGAGGGGGCGGGGGGGGGGACGTACGGTGGGCAGCAGCAAGCTGTTCGCGAGCGCTGTCGAGGGAGTGGGCGGTGATGCGGATGGGGCGGGGCGGGGCGAGGGAGGAGACGAAGGAGAAGTAGTCGTCGGGGGGCGGGGGGCCGAGGGTGAGGCCGAGGCCGAGCTCGGGGAGGGCGGGGGAAAGGGGCGAGACGGAGCGGCTGCGGTGCTGGCGTGGGGCGGGTGGGGGGCGAGAGGAGGGGCGAGGCGGGGCGGGAGCGGGAGTGGGAGGGCGGGGGCGGGGTGGAGGCGCGTGGAGGCGCGGGTGGAGCGGGTGGAGGCGCTGGTGCGCGTGTGGGGCTCGGAGCTGAGGAAGGAGAGCGCGGAGAGGTGCGGGGAGTGCTGTGGTCCAGGACGCGTCCGGGCGTGTGGACCGAGCCGCTGGACGAGCGCGGCGGCGGCATGGCAGCAACAAGCCGAGGACAGCGCCGAGCAGACGTGGAGCACGCTGGTCAACACGACGAGCACGCCCTCGTCCGCGCCTGTCCCACTCGCAGCCGTCCTCTTCCCACGCCTGCTGCTTACCTAACGCGCTCACACCATCACGTGTTCTCATCACGTGCCCCCATCCCTCCCAGTATATATCACCAAGTCAGTACCCACTGCCCATCTGAACTTTGTTCCATTGGATCCTCGCCTACCCACTCGGCCGCACCGGCTGGTCGACCCAGATGTGCGGGCTGATGCGCTCCGGTGCGTCCGGGGGCAAGGCGCGGTACTCGGCGTATCCTCCGCATCCGTGCCAGCGACCCAGCGGCGCCACGCCTCCTCCAGCCCGCGCTCCAACGAGCGCATCCAGCCCTGCGTGTCAAACAACGCCGACGAGTCCCGCGACAAGAACAAGAACCGACGAGCTCCACCAGCTCGCCCTCGCCCTGCCGCGTCACTGCCGCCACAGGCGCCGCAGCCCCGCGGCAAGTAACGTGCTCCAACCAGTTGCTGCTGTTGCTGGTGCCAGCGACGGCGGCATTGCCTGCAGGAACGGGGTGCGTCCTGCGCTGGGCACGCCACCGGGCGCGACAGCCGTAGGAGCTGAAGGGTTGATGCCAAGGCCGAAGCGGGGAAGGAGCCGACCGGGTCCGAAGGAGCCAAAGCAGCAGCAGGAGTAGGAAGAGGGTCCACCTTCTGCCCGCAGGCGTCCAAATACGTGTACCGCACGCCCAAGGCGAGTTGGACCGCGCGGTCTTCGTACTCTTGGGCCGAGTGGGTGACCAACTGCGCGCCTGTGCCTGTCGCGGTCACAATGGACGCTGCGACGCGCGAGCACATTTGTGGTGGTGCTTGGGCCAGGTGAGCACGGGTGTGCCGGACCAGACTACGTCGGCCGCGGTCGTGTGGGCATTACATTCGGTCGTGTCGAGGAACAAGTCGGCGATGCGCCGCGGTGGATGTGGACGTCTTTGGGCCACGTCGGTAAATACGATGCGCGCTGCCACGTCGTCCCCGGCGCTCAAGCGGGCGGCACGTTGCAAGTGGTCCACGCCTGCGCGGGGAACTTGAGTAGCCACAAGATGGTGCGGGACGCGACGGAGGATGCGCAGCCATAAGTCAAACAAGGTAGGATCAATCTTGTACAGTTGGCAGGAACAGGTAAAATGACATACTCCTCTGGCAGGTGGGGGAACAGTTCCCGTCGTGCCAACCATCGTTTGCGTTCCTCTTCGGCCCAAAGCGCATCGGGCGTAAGGGGCAAAGGTAGGGGCAAGTTGGTTTCGGGCTCGCGAAAGCCTTGTTTGTGGTCGGTAACAAAGTACGAGTGGGGCATGTAGATGAAGTTCGCTGTACACCCAATCCTCTCGTGCTCCCTCGGGGTCCAAGTCCCCTACAAAATCCGCCGCACTGGCCAGGGAAGAAGAGGAAGAGCTGGCCAAGCGGGCTTGGGTGGGCGACGTCATTTCGGGAGGACAAGCAATGGGATCAGCCACGATCCAATCAGTCCAGCCTGATACCAAGGCCCCAGCAAACCCCATAAACTCTACCTGGACCGGCGACGGCCGAGCGGCAAACACTTCGTTCCGCGCGCCCTTGGTGTAGCCATTGAGGTTGACCAAGATATGCCATCCGAAACGATCCGTTGGACCAACACCTCGTTCGCCCAGCCCGACACGTCGAGAAAGTGCTCGGCTTCCGCCTCGATCTTGCGCCGGTACGGCGATCCGTCCGGCGGCGTGGTGGCATAGCAAAATACTTCGAATCGCGTATGGTCATGCATGCCAAAACAACTCTGCATCAAATGGGCAAGCGGATGGTTGTTAAAGTCCGAACTGATGTAGCCCACCTTGAGTCGCCCCATGGGCATGGCCGGCGGGGATACACGTGTGTGGGACCCACCCTTGGGCCAAGGTGGCATGGAGATGCGAGCGCATTGCGGTGACAGATCAACCGGATTTGCCGGGCAGGGAGGGGATAAGTAAACGTATGGAACGGCAACACCGTCGGTACCACCACCGACACCATCCGTGCCGGCAACGGAATGCGAGGGTACTTGTGCGCTTCGTGCAGTTGCCGCTGCGGAACAATCAGTGTATTCTGTTGTTGGCTCGCCCTGGCACAGTCAAGGTACCATCGCCGCATGGCCCGTCGCGCACCGCGTTCCGCCACACGAAGCAAGAACGATCCTTCTGCCATCACCGGACGGGCACTAGCGCCCTGGACGGACAGGGGGACGAAGCAAAGAGGACCTCGAGTTTCCGACCCCATTCGGCCTGGCCAACGGCGAGTAGTCGCCAAATGTGGCCAGATCCGAGTGAGCCAAACTTGTGGCGGAGCATCCGAGGCCAGACCGCCCCATACACTCTCCCTTCGTCCAGCTGTCGGTTGACCAGCTGCACCACCCGGTCCATCAACCTCGGTCCTCCGTACACGTCCTCCCACGAGCAAATGGCCAACAGCGCATTGACCAGTCCGCACAAGGCCTCGGGAAGTTGGGGTTGGCTGCCACAGCACGACGGTAATAGACCACTCTTGGGTCCGGCCTGATCTTTGATTGCGTTGCCTAGGTTGGCCAGTGCCACATCAAACACTGGGTTGCACTCGACCGCCTTGGTGTACATCCGATCGCTTCCGGGAGGTTGCCCAGTTCTTTGATCAAGCTGCCCAGGTTGGTGTAAGATGGGGGTGATTGGGGTCCAAGTGAAGGCCGTGTTGGTAGTAGTGCAACGCCAAGGTCTGGCCCGACACCATCTTGGCTTGTCCCGAGGCATAGATGGTGGTAGAACGGGGATGGAGGAAAGGATGATCCCGAGGTTGTTGCATGTGGAAGCCGAGGATGAACCGAAGAGCAGATAGTACATGGGCAGCAGCAGCGACACACTCGGAGGAATGCCAGCCAATTTAACGCAGCATGCGGTCCCGCGGCCAGGCTCGAAACTGCATCCTGGTAGAGCTTGGACAGGGTGATGAGCACCGTCGACAAGGCGCTGTTGGCCGCCTGAACCGACGTGCTGACTGCCGCCGCGTCCCCCCGACCCTGTGGACAAGCGAGGGAGATACCCATGGGTCGACTCGAAGAGCACAGCCGTCAATGTGGCAGCAGCTGGCGGGGTTAAGAGGACCATGGGGAGGTAGCCCCTGCCCATTTCGAGCAAAGTGTGAACCAAAGCATCACCACCACGGTGCACGGCGCTCACCAATCCTTCCCGCAAGAGTGCCTCATATTTACCCCGGCCCACCATCTGGGCCTGCAAGGGATCAGCCAGGTTGATGCCCAGTGCATTGGCCAGACGTACTGGGGCATCGGACAGCCCGGCACGTCGACGCGAAAGTAAGAATGGCGCCAATACAAGTGGCCACCACCAAATCGCGCAAGTTGCGTGCGAGCGAGGGCAAAGGCGAAGGACGAGCTCGACTGCGTGTTCGTACTCCTTGGCAGCCTCTTGGTTCGAGTAATTGGCCATCACGTACTTGAGATTGCCCTTGGTGTAGTATAGGTTTTGTAGTCGTGGGATCTGAACCGCCGGCAACGCAGTGGGGCACGTAGCGATGCCTGGGGAGGTCTGTCCAGTAACGTGCTGCTCCACCAACTCACAAAGCGCCAGTGCCTGGTCGAAACGTGCGTGTCCCATAACGACTTTGGGTGTCGTTGCGGGCAAGTCGACAGGGGGTAGGAGTAGGGCCGAACTTTCTCGCCAGCCTGCGTACCAAGCGGGGACAGTAAAGAACCAGCACCTTCTTCTTGTCGTTGGAGCAGAGTACGCCAAGCAAATTGTCGTACGCGTCCCAGTACCCTGGCTTGATGCGAATCGCGCGCCACCACCACTGCTCCGCTTCGTTCCATCGGCCCAGAGATCGGAGAGTAGTACCAATGTTGCTCATTGCCTCCACGTACTTTGGATCAGGCGCAGATGAGGGTGTTGTACCAGAGCGAGCCATGGTAATCGCCCGCAGTATAATAGCACACGACAAAAGAAGCAGCGTGGGCAGATGGAGCGGGTGAGACCATGGAGGACGTGAAGCAAAGGGAGTAAAGTAGGATGCAGCGTCTTGGTTCCCGGCAGAGAGGTAGCATACAGGTGATGAGCAAACTGGAGCAGCTTGTCTCGGACTAACTCGGACCCTATGTCCGATTGGCTCGCCGTCGCCCCTGTGACGATCAGCATTGCCGGATCTTGCTCCTGGGGAGGGTGGGTACACGTTCGAAGTGCTGTACGCGGGGCCGGGCATGCCATACAACGCATCATTCTGGCCCTCCAGGGCTTTGCGTACCACGAGAAGTTTCTGCTCTTGCGTCTCCGCTGCGGGAGCGGCAGAGAAGGGAAAGGCGGAGGATGATGTGGGAGGTTGGGCCGCTGGCCCAAAGGATTTGCGTTGTGCTTCTCTCTTTCTTTAGCGCGGTCAATGTCCTCGAGATGGATGCGCTCATAGTACCCTTCGGTCAAGGCTCGTAGAAGTGCTTGGTAGTGGCTAGCAAAGTCGGGTGGGAAGTAGGCTGGATAGACACGCGCTTCGCTCTCTGAATCACCATTGGAGGCAGGATGGAAAGGAAGGCGCAAGACTCTGCCGTTTTCGTTCCTCGAGGTACTTAAGCGCTGCTTCTTGCTTCTCATCACCTTCAAGTCCAGCCCAGGCCTTGAGCTGGTTGATCAGGTCGGCTTGCTCCTCGGGGTCGAGGGGAGGAAGGCAGAGGGTGAATCAGGGTCCCTCGTGGCCACTCGGCGCGTCAGAGCGGCGGTTGTGCAGGCAGCAAAGGCCAAAGCGGAAAACTCTTCTTGGCTCAGAGTGCGGTACCTGTTGGTATCGAGGTAACGGTATCGGGGTAGAGAGTTCACTGTCAGCATCAACGAACACAAAAGAACAACGCCCAAGTGCATGGTAATGAGGGCAGAGACACGTACGAAGGCTGGAAGTAAGGTGCGTCAGTACTGGTAGGCTTGCTGGAGCCATCAAGGGCGTCCGGGGGATCCACCATCCAGCCTGTGCAGTACCGTTGGGCGTCTGGACCACCTGGAAGGGAAAAGCTTTGTGGCAGGTGTGCGTCGTTGTCTTTCAGCAACAGCAAACCAGCACGGGTGGAGCGAGAGGGGACGGGGGATGGGGCTGCATGCGGAGAGGAGAGGAGGAGGAGGCGGCATAGGCTGGGGATGGGACAGATCTGGGGTGGCGGTGGGGGTGTTGGAGGTGGCCGGTTGGCCTTGGCTGGCAGAGGCGACTGGGCCAAGCGAGCAGCCCGGCCAATAGCGGCCATCTTGGAGAAATGCTCCAGCATAAATTCGGGCGAGTCGGGGGTGGCAGCATCTGCAGCTGAGGGCCTGGCATGAGGGGCATGCTCGGCACTCCGCCCAGCTTGAGGTCGGCAATAGGGTCCGACTCGTACCACTGTCGCTTATCCACACTGGCGGGAGGGAGAGGGGAGGTGCCGCTGGTCTCGGAGCTTGCTCCAGGGGTGCTCACTGTCACAGCCACACAGCTGGCAGGCTTGCAGCAGCGGGGGGAGCAGCAGGCCGAGTCAGTAGTTCGGGGCAGGAGTGAGGCCGAGCAGCGAGGTAGGGCTCGGCGAGACTTGGCGCGTGGCGTGGTCCACCACATAGCTTCCGTTGGACAGCCCTGGGCTGCTGCTTCTTGGGCCGAGGCTTGGACAATAAGGGCGAGGACCTCGGCCTGGGCATCGGGGTGGAGGCAGTGGAGGTGGTGGAGGCAGCGGCAAGGAGGCGGGGGAGGGCGGGGGTGGGCAGCAAGGACGCTAGTTGCGCGTAGGAGGGCGGCAGCGGGGGCGCGGGATGCGCGGGCGCGGATGTGGGCTGTGGGGCATGGGGCCACAAGAGGAGGAGGAGAACGAAGAGGAAGAGGCGGAGAATGAGAGGAAGGAGAAGAGAAGAGAAGGAGAGAAGGAAGCAGAAGGGACACGAGGACGCACGCACTGGCGTCTGGGAGATGCGCCTCCTCTTGGCTCGACTGGGCCGACTGGATTAAAGTGCACTTGGCTTGACATGCGCGTGCACTGGGCCAGTGTTGTCACCCACCTCTCCTTGCAGCGCAAGCGAGGCCCTGAGGGGTTACGCTGACCGGTGAGGATGCGGTGGATGAGAGAGCGCCTGAACGTGAACGCGTGAACGCTCAACGTACGCTGAACGCAAGCATGCGATAGCTGCTGGGACGGGCAAGGGATAGAGTGCGCCAGTGCTGCCGCAGCCGCAGCGGCCGCACTCGGCCCACGCGCCCATCACGCGTCACGTCGTCTGCCCGCGCCTGCCGTGTGTCAGCACTTGCGCTCCGCCACCCATCTCCGTATGGTGCTACCAGTTGCGACGCATCGTCCTTGCTAGTCTGGTCTCTCACTTACACGCCTTGCACCCTCTCCTCGATCATCAAATCGCCCAGGACATTCACTCGCCCCACTCCCTTCCTCTCGTCGCCAGACTGCGGAGCAAAGCAGAGCTAATTCAGGAGACACCGAGAGCATGGCCGAGTCGCACTGGCATACACAGCGCGCTGAGGCGCTGAGGTCCAGCTGGCTCAGCACTGGCTCAGTCCGCCGGCTGAGCCGCCAGAGCGTCCGCGGTGGGGCACCCAGCACAGCCAGCCCAGCCGCTGCGGCGGCCAGCAAGCCCCCATCCCAGAGCCCATGCCAGCCCATCCCATCTCCAACCGGCGGAGGCACGCTGACGTCATGCGTCATGCAGCATGCATGCGCCACCCAAGACCACCCGCAGCCCCTGCGTCCCCCTGTGGCTTGCGGCCATTGGGCGCATGTTCCTGTCCCACGCACCCCGCCACTCTTGCCCGTTCCAACCCTCTCCTCGCTCGGCGCCCCTTTTCCACATCATGCATCAGACATCATGCATCAGACATCACACATCGATAAAAGTCTAAGTTAGCTCGGGCTACGCCCCGGTGCTCCACCTGCCCCACCCAACCATCGCAAGCTTTGGTTTGTTGTACCTCATCGTCGCTGTGTCGCTGACCAGCGGCGGCGCCTCCACCTCCACCTCCACCACCCACCGTCCACCATTGACCATCCCCGCTATTACATTCTCTCTTGGCGGGACCTAGCCCTCTCATCGATCATCCTTTTTCCCCTCTTCCTCTTTCCCCCGCCTCCAGCTTCAAATTCCTTACTCCTTTTGATCTCCTCGATCGCATCTCAGATCCTCAGACCTCGCCCGGCTGGACCCGCGCCAAGGAACCGCCCCCTGTCTTTGTCCCGCCCTGTCGATCTGCCGGCCATAGTCCATTAAGAACAGGTTTATATAACGCTTAACGTGCGCTCCTGAGCGCTCAGCTTGGCTCATAGCCCCTTCCCCCCAAGTATCACAGGTTGATTATACACGTTGTGCACCCTGCTCCGACGAAGGTGGGCGCGCAGTGCTGCGCCCAAAGGCTTCGTCTGTCCGCTCTGGAACAACAACGCGGAGCGGACAAACCCGAATGTCTGCTGTCTACTCTTTTCGTATGGTATACCCCCTGGACGAGTCCACATAATCCGAATCTCAATCGATATCCATATCGACCCCAGCTGCCATAGAACTAGATGGTAGAACTAGTAGGCGGTCAAGACAGCTTACTGGGGGGAAAAGTACATACATGGTGTGCTCCCATCAAAAACGTAAGAACAGCCACAGGTAAAGAGGGAACCATGATGAGGTTGCCCTGAGTAGAGCTGGATGGAGCGAGCCAAATGACCACCACTAGATGGTAAACTTCCACTGTCCCTCCTCAAACCCCTGTAACGTATGCTTGACACCACCCTTGGCGGCGGCGTTCCGCATAGACGGCCAAGTCGCGCGCACCTTGGCTTGGAACGCCTGCCACGTCGCCGGGTGGATGGTGGTCTGGAATTGCTCTCGGACAACTCTTCGACGCGCTTCCAAATCGCTTGATTGTCCTCCCATATCTCTACCTCCGCATTGCGCTCGAGGTAAAACGCCATGGCATAGGTCCACTTGAGCGTTGCCGAGATCGCTTGCTGCAGGCACAGCCATCTGTTGCAACACGTTCAACGGAGTCCAACCTAGCTGGCTCTCTTCTGGAGCTGGTGCACTTGACCAACCACATTACGGGCCCACTTTTCGTCCAGTTGGGCAAACGGTGATGATTCCGATACCGCTTAAGGTAATGTTGGTACCGCATCAATGCGACCCTCGCGTCCCTCTGGTTCTGTTGGTCTTGGGGAAGAAACCGATTGCAAGTCCACGCGTCGGTGTAATGTGCCAGTCTCTCGAGCAGACCCAGCAAAATTCGTGCCGGCATTGGCGACAGGTCATGTGGTTGCACCCGCCATTCTTTTCGATGCTCGATGCGCAGTGGGGGCAGGGTTTGGTATGCAACCGGAGCCAATTGAACGTCTCGCTCTCATCGCACATCTTTTGCAACCACGCCTGGACGATCGGGCACGGGCATGGGGCATGCGCCTCCTCGTGGCCGCAAGCAAAGCAGAACGGGGCATGACCACGACGGCCGCAGGTGACAGCCGGGTCGAGCATAGCCCACCGACGCGACGAGGAAGGGATACTAATACTACATTGGACCGCCATGTCGCACCCTGGGCTAGGACACCAGCGCAACGAACCAAGGTGGTCCACCAGCAACCGGTTGAGCCGCCGACGGTACTTGGCCCACACCTCGACTGACACCAGCTTCTTGATTAGCCCGTCCCCCAACACCACCTTGCAGTCCTCGTTCATGCACTTGATTGTTCCAGGTGCTTGGTACTCCTCAATCTGCAGCGTAAGACAGTGGGTATAACAATCGGTGCAGTATCGGTGCCCACATGCAAGCCCGAGAACCTGCATCGTTGTCCCCTCCTGGTCGTGGCTCTGTCGTGTAGCAGACGAAGCCACTGGAACAAGCTCCTCAGTAGAACTGTAGCACACCTTACAGGTAAAATCGTCGACGGCCGTCAAGGTCTGAAGGTCGGTGGGGGGCATGCAGCAGGACGCCAGCTTCCATGTGCAAATCATGTGGGCATGTAATAAGTTGGTCAAACAAGCGTTCTTTGTCCCATTTGAGGTGGCGCAGCAGCGTTGCTGCTTCGTTCATCTGGAGGAGGGGAGAAGTACCAAATAGGAGGACAATGGAAAGGTTAGCTATATGGCCGATTGAAGGGGTGGAGATCATAGGAGAGGGGAAATGAGGGAGAAGGACGTACATCGTAATTGAACGTGGTAGCCACGTCGTGGACCATCTCGGTTTCCATGCTAACCAGCTGCCGCTCGGTAAGCGGGGAGCAGTCGACCTCGTAGGGCATTTTTTGATCGGAGTCCTCTTCCCATTGGGGGCTCATGATCCCGGGTTCATTGCCATCTGAATCGCTGCCAAAGTCAAAAAAAGTCTTCGACCGAGCCTTCATCGTCGGATCCAGGCGTAGAGTTCAAGCTGTCGCCAATGTTCATGGCGTTCACCTCCCCCTCAAGAACCAGTTCCGAATCCGAGCTAATGACGCTGGAGCCAGTCAGGTCCACGATCTGCAGGTCGATGAGAGAGAGAAGAGAGGGTTAGAGAGAGGGCGAGTGCTAGAAAAGTATAAGATCGAGAGAGTGTGCGCGTGAGAACAGCAAGCACACACCCCCTCAACGCCTTGCCGGAACATGGTGGTAGACAAGAGAGAGCCCAGCACAGCCAACAGGCAGGATGGTGGGTAGTGAGTAACCTTGAGTAGGGGGCTATTGGTGACTGGACTGGCTGGTGACTCGCTTCTACGAAAGTTAAATGAGCATAGCGCGGGGGATTTCTGACAAAATGTGCGTTGAAGCGGCTGCGCCTACCCATCGCAATCAGGAGATCACGTGACCAGGGCTCATGCGCATGTGGTGGGCCCCATTCGTTCCACATTGCACCCACTTTGGTCTGATTCCACTCACTGCCCCACGTGTTCGTCTGGTCGTCCCCTGGATGGCCAAACCAACCACAGGCGCAGCGCCGCACGGCAGCACTGTGGCCGTCCCTAGGGTTGTACGTTCCGCCCTCTCCTCCCGGCACCCCAGTGTCAGGCGGAATTATTATTAATGGCAGCCGCGCCGAGAGAGGAAAAAAAAAGTCTTCGCGTGGATGGGTGAGGCGGAGGGTGAGCCGGCGAGCAGGGCATAGGCAGGCCAAGACCCACCAAACCTCAACCTCAGACGGCGGAACGGAGCAGTTGCGCTGCCCGCCGCTGCCCACCTCTCGACTGGCCTACCACCACCACCACCACCACCACCACCGCTGTTAGCTGTCCGCCATGCCGCCCAAGAAAAGGTCACCGGCAGCTCTGAGCCTGTCGAGAAGGAACAGCGCATTGCCATTGGTACGTGTCCCCGTCCCCCGTCCCCCTCCTCTCCGCCCCGGATCCTCCTAACTCGCTCCTTCCAGTCAACACCGACAAGTGCAAGCCCAAAAAGTGCAACCAGGAATGCAAGCGTTCCTGCCCGGTGGTCCGGATGGGCCGTCTGTGCATTGAAGTCACACCTTCGAGCAAGATTGCGTTTATCTCTGAGCAACTGTGCATTGGTTGTGGTATTGTGTGTTTCGACCCCTCGCTTGCCCCTCGTTTCTTTCGCTAGTGCGTCCACTGACTGATGTATGTGTGTGTGTGTGTGTGTGTGTCTGGTTGCGTGTTTTGTGAATGCAGTGTCCGAAAAAGTGCCCGTTTGAGGCGATTACGATTATCAAGCTGCCCCAACTTGACCTCGGAGGTTACCCACCGCTACGGCCCCAACAGCTTCAAGCTGCATCGGCTGCCACAGCCTCGTGCGGGCCAAGTGCTCGGTCTGGTCGGTACCAATGGAATTGGCAAGTCGACCGCGCTGAAGATTTTGGCTGGCAAGCAAAAGCCCAACTTGGGCCGCTACTCGGACCCGCCTGACTGGCAAGAAATTCTGCGCTACTTCCGTGGCTCGGAGCTGCAGAACTTTTTCACCAAGGTGCTGGAGGACAACATCAAGGCGCTCATCAAGCCCCAGTATGTCGACCACATCCCTCGTGCCGTCAAGGGTAAGGCGACAGTATCGCAGATGCTCGATGGCAAGTTGGAGCGGGACAACAAGGAGCAGATTGTGGCTACGCTGGACCTGAGGCCTGTGTTGGACCGCGACGTGAAGAACTTGTCCGGTGGAGAGCTGCAGCGCTTTGCCATTGGCATGTCGTGCGTCCAGCGCGCCAACGTGTACATGTTTGACGAGCCGTCGTCCTACCTCGATGTCAAGCAGCGTCTCAATGCGGCGCGAATGATTCGGGACATGTTGGACGACGACACGTATGTCATTTGCGTCGAGCACGACTTGAGTGTGCTGGACTACCTTTCGGACTATGTGTGCTGCCTGTACGGTGTGCCTTCGGTGTACGGTGTGGTTACTGTTCCCTACCCGTTCGTGAGGGCATCAACATCTTCCTGGATGGCTACATCCCGGCTGAAAACATGCGTTTCCGCGAAGAGAGCTTGACGTTCAAGATTGCCGAGACGGCCGACGACACGGTGGTGGAGAGCAACCGGGCGTACAAGTACCCAGCAATGAAGAAGAAGCTTGGCAACTTCTCCCTCGAGATCCAGCCTGGCTCCTTTAACGATTCTGAGATTCTTGTCTTCCTCGGCGAGAACGGGACGGGCAAGACGACGTTTGTCAAGATGCTGGCGGGCAAGTTGAAGCCGGACGAGGGTGGGGACAAGTTGCCGCAGATGAAGGTATCGATGAAGCCGCAGACGATTGCACCCAAGTTTGAGGGTACGGTGCGGATGCTGCTGCTCAAGAAGATCAAGGGGGCCTTTATGCACCCTCAATTCCAGAGCGACGTGGTCAAGCCCATGTTCCTCGACAACATTATCGACCAAGAAGTCCAGACCTTGTCGGGTGGTGAGTTGCAGCGTGTCGCGCTGGTCTTGGCGCTGGGTACGGCCGCGGATCTGTACCTGATCGACGAGCCGTCGGCCTACCTCGACTCGGAACAGCGTATCCTAGCAGCGCGGATGATCAAGCGCTTTATCTCCACTCCAAGAAGACAGCCATGGTGATCGAGCACGACATTATTATGGCCACCTACCTTGCGGACCGCGTCATTGTCTACGAGGGTACGCCCTCCATCAACGCTGTGGCCAAGTCGCCCGAATCGCTCTTGACGGATGAACTCCTTCCTGGCCACCTTGGGCGTCACGATGCGTCGTGACCCGACCAACCTGCGTCCTCGTGTGAACAAGGCCGACTCGGTCAAGGACAAGGAGCAGAAACTGTCGGGTGACTACTTCTTCCTGGGTGATTAAACCTAGGTTCCCTCTCCCTCCCCTTTCTCCCCCCCCCTTCCCCGTCCCGGAGCCGGACTCAGACTATGCGCTCCACTTGCTCCTTTCCCTCCTTTTCCCGTTCGGTTTCCCCATGTAGCGGGACGGGCCCGTATCACCTTGACCGCACCTTGCCCCCTTGGGCGCGGGGCGAGTGCGGTGGTGTGGTGCGTGTGCTGGTGAACGGTGCCTTGGAGTAGGTGACCGGGCGGGGGATGAGGAGGACTGGTACCAGGTCTCTCTACTCCCAGCTCCTGGGCCCATTGTGGTGGATGGGATGAGAGACTTCGGTCTACCTCTAAACGGTAGATATCCCTCCTCGAAAAAAATCCATCTTGCACTCAGAATGGTCTGCGGTGAGTAAGTGGCATATATGGTGTGTCGCGTAGATGGAGCTGAGGCCGTGGAGGTGCGCTCCCGATATAGCCTGGAGGTGGTGGGTGGTCTTTTATCGGCGGGGGGTGAATGTATGGACGAGGCAGAGAGATTGGCAGTGGATGCGAGATCACCGATCCCTACCCCGGTCAAGCTAGAGTCTGGCACTAGCTGACTGCGCGAGTACTCTGTCACTGGAGTGACCAGTGATCGAGTCATCAAGCTGTGCGTGTGCCAACTCACTTGCAGCGATAGCAATCCACTCAAGCCCAAGTAGTTCCGGTCGGCCAAATAACAGCATGGGTCTTCTGATAACGTCAAGCCAGACTCCCCGTCCTCCGTCTTTTATGTCACAGTTGGCACCCACGTCAGCCGAGAGCTCACACTAAACCAGAACCCTTTGTGTCGCAGCCTGCATCTCCTCACACGACCATCCATCGCCACTCCCTGCCAACAACACTTGGATCCGCTGCCACGTCTCTACCCCCCCCCGCCCGCTCTTACCCCCCCAAAAACTGAGTTTTGGCAGGTTTTGGTCCGAAGCAGACACGTTACTTCTCCCTCTCTTCCCGCTCGAAGTTGGTTGTTCCTTTGCATCATTGCCTCGCCAAATGTCCGCTGCTGGCACGGTGGTTCCTCTGCCCTCCCTATGGCAACGTTCGGCGGTAGTAATGCTCGATGCCGCTCAGGGCGCGCTGGTTAACGCACTAGGTGCGTCCCCTCCCCGCCTGCCGATGCCTGCGTTCTAGCCTGGCAGAGAAATGGGACTGACGAAGAACGGGGGGTGGCGGACTGCGTTGGCTCGATGACCTGCTGCAGGTGTGCACTTGTGGTGTTTGGATGTGTGCCTGCGTTGGCCATGACGTTGCCCTGGTCGGAACAGTTGCACTGGGAAGAAAACCGGTTCTTGTTTTGGGTTAGCCATGGTACGTTGCAATCCATGAACCAATGAGCCAAAGAGCCCATGAACCAATGGGAAAAGGGACCCTGAAGTTGGTGCCCTGCCTCTTTGGTATACTATCCGTTGTCCTCGTTGTGGACAAAGGGACGAAGACCAACTAACCTGCCCTCTTCCCCTTCTCCTCCTTTTTTCTCCTTTTTCTTTGCTTGGCCGGCTTGTAGTGTTCTGGGAAACAAGACATTCTCGAGCTCGCTGAACTGCCCTACTCGGCATCCTTGTTCCCTTCGGCCTGTGCGCAGGTGCAGGTGGCAACGACAACCAAGAAAACCAACTAGCAATCCACACACTCCACTCTCTCCATCCGCTGCACTCGCTCACCTGGCACGCTGGCACGCACCAGCAGAGGGAGAAGACTGGTAGTACAATTTTGGTTTTTGGGAGCGGAAAAGTGGAAGGAGGGGGGGCGACTAGATGTTTGACAATGTGAACGGCCAGCAGAGGGGGAGGTAGCATAGGCAAGCCAGGAAAGGGGGGGGGGGGGGTCAGAAGGTATCCATGTCGTTTCCTGGTGCAGAAGCAGCGCCAGGTCGCCGCTTGACGCCTGGGTCGGTGTAGACGCTCACAATGGGTGCAAACGAAGAAGAGGATCATGCGGTTGTAGATCCGCTTGGACTGGTCCTGGAACATGACCGCTCTGCACAATGGTCATGTGTTAGGCTTCTCGTCCCCACACACGCGCAAGAGAGAGCGGCGGAGAGGGTGGCGGGGGTAGGGAGGGAGGGAACGCACTCTTCGTTTCCACTATGGGCAGTGCTGCTGGATGCGAGCCAGAGTGGGGTCCTTTACCAAGCCTTCGATCTGGCCTGGTTGTTCTTGGGAGATGGACATGAGGTCGTTGCGGTAGACAAGGTGGTTTGCCGCCTCTTCGCGGTAGTCGCAATTGCGGCAGCTGTACAGCAGCACGTGGTTGGTCCGGTCCTCCTCGGGGTATAGAAGGTTGTTGCACTCCTGGCAGAAGTAGCGTTGTCATCGTCCAAGTTACGGGTGGTGGCGGACACAACGATAGTCCTGGCCGAGTCCCAATTTCGCCTTTCATCTCCTGCGTCACCACCGCTAAGATGAGCAGACAAAAGCCGGCAATAGAATGTGGATTAGGTAATGCTCCAAGGAACACTCTTCAGATACTAGGCTCACCAATTAGCCTCTTTGGCTCAGTGGTAAAGCATCTCACTAGTACGACTTGCTGGTATGAGAAGATCGGTCGTTCGATTCGGCCAAGAGGCATTTTTTGCTCTTCATTTCTGTTGCACCATGCTCTGCCCCCAAACTATCCGAGGTGCTCCGCATGGATATGCAGGCATTGGCAAACATTATCGACTGCAACAGCAAAGACCCCCTTATGTCCTTTCCAGCTTATTGGACACACCAAAGCACCCCCATGTATGTAGCAGAACGACTGTGAGATGTATACCGACGCAACACACTCTCACTGCTGCGAGATCTGATCAAGTCCAACATTTGGTAGCGCAAAAAAAAAGGTCACTGAACACGACGTCAATAGGGAGAGCGGCCAGGTGTAAATCGGGCTGGAAACTAATACAGGAAACCCCTGTTCTGTAGAGAACTCGTGCGCAAATGAAGAAGTGGTTTTTTTACGCGGTCCAAGCGCCAGTCTCCTCCTCGATCTGTAATGAAAAAGAGAGTCGTACCGGGTCAACGCGGTCAGCGAATCCATACTGAAGCTTTTCCCCCACGACAAGCATAGGACTAGGGAGAACAAGGCGAGAGAAGAAGACGTACGTGGTGGAGGACGGAAGTGTAAACCCATAGGAACAGTATACCAAGGCGCTGGTATCCTTGTTGTTACCCTGGTAGTCTCCCGGGTTGCAGTAGACGCGATGTAGCGGAGGTCCTGTTCTCCGGCTGGTAGTTTTGGCAGTCGCTCACCCATTTCTCGCAGAAGGCTGTGCCGTTCTGCGAAGAGAAGTTGACGAGGGTGCGGTCGTCGTAGCGCTTGGACAGGGCCGGTGCGGCATTGGCCATGCCCATGGCGGCGGTACCGGCGAGAGCGAGAGCAGTCGAAAGAAACGTACATTATGTTGGCTGAGTTGGAGTTGGGCTTGGGGTTGAGGTTGGCGATTACGGGTGTTGTTGGTAGGCAAGAGGGTGGAGGAATAGCATAGGGGGCGTTTGCGTGGGTTCATATTTATAAGCCCCTTCGCTGTTGCTTGCGGCGTTCGGAGGCGGTATGCCGCGGAAATACGCTGAGGCGCTGCGGCAGGCGCAGCCGTGCTAAAGCGCTGTGGCATGTCACGTGTCCCATGATGTCACATGTGGCGTGTGGCGTGTGAGATCCGAGACCAGCCATTGGTCGTCGGAATAGCGCAGTCAGATCGGCGTAGCGCACGGACATGCATACTAGCAACATACCAGGCCGTACCAGGCAATAAGCTCTGTTACCACCTTTTTTGCCCCGGCAATCATAGCGGCTTTTTCTATGCTTGTTCAGTCCGTCCTCGCACCCTTTTTGCTCGCATCTTCGGAGTTCAAACGATTGGGCCTTTTTCTTTGTATAACGAAGGCACGTGGAGAGTGGTATAATTAATCGAATGTTTGTTTTGGTCCATGATTGCATGTAATTTTCCCCTTCTGCCCAGTTCCTGATCTAGACGAGAGAATCCCAGGCAGGAGTCTCAGACGGAGTACCATGGAGTATCAGAGGTAGTAATTCCAATAAGTAAATGCTCTCTGCCATAAAGCCGCGGACTCGATGGGGGGGACTTTTTTGCCACGGGCCTAGCAAACATTGGACAATGGAGATAGCATTGCAGAGCTACTAAGGAGAGCTGGACCCATGGACCGTGATAGGAGTTCCGGAAACGGAAGCCAGTGGAAGCCTGTGGAAGGTGAGACTCACTTTGCCTCAATGCTGCGTGTATCTGGCCACCTGCCACTGAAGGCCGACGGGCTTTGGACGACCGCGGTGGTCAACAACTTTCCTGTTGACGGATCTTCCTGAGTGCTCTCGATTGTCCTCGCCATTGGCTCCCTTTGGCCGCCTACGTCACGGTGTGAGAGCTGTGGGTGCTGAGGCTGAGTATACTGATGACTACGAGAGTGTTATACAATCACCGTTTTGACCGCGAGATGAAGCGATGAAGAGGAGGTTTGAGATCTGAGAAAGGAGTCGCTCCTCAGTACCTCAGTGCTCACATGTCACACCATATGCTGATGGCTTGGACTTCCCCTGATCTGACAGGGACGGAGCGCGGAGCGTCCATGCCTCCACTCTGGAAGCAACGGACTTGGACATCGGCCTAGGAAAAGCCAAGCAAAGGCCAAGAAGAGACACGCTTCATTTGCGCTCATGTGCATACTGGTGCATGACATGCATGATGGCTGAGCCTGTGTGTGACGGATTGTGCAACCCCGGTCCAACTGTGTGCGTATCCTTGCCCAGGACTGTCTTGTCGTCTTCTGCCGCAAATTCCCCACCAGCGCACAGGAGATGCCATCGATCGCTTATGGGCTCGCCGATCATGCCCGATCATGATCGCCGGCTCCAGGCTGGAGGTGGGGGTGACTGGGTCGGCCGGGGCAAGTGAGATGATGTGAGAGGCTTGGAGCTGAGTGAGTATAGAGGCGGAAGAGAGAGTGTGCTCCACGTGTACGACAGAGAACAGTGGGTGAGTGGGGCATCTTCTCACCAAGCGTCTCGACGCCATTGGAGCTCCGCGAGCGAGCTTCGTGTTGCGCGCTGATTTGTTGCGCCCTGGCTTGCTGTTCCCAACAGATGGCATGTGTGCATGCCTGTGCTTGAGCATGGCCTGCCTTCCTCAAGCCCACCTCTCCACAGCGCCAGGCAAGCCCCGTGCGTGGCCCCCTGGTTGCCCCACACCAGCGAGCAGCAGCAGTGCCCCCCTGCTGGATCGGCATGTCGTCATGCTGATCGCCCGCATACGGCCCCCACACTGCTGCCATGCTGCATCTCGCTCCGGCTGGGCTGCTGCCGTCGCGCCAGAGCGCCTGCCCTGCCAATCCCCAATTAGGCATCCCAATTAGGCATCCCCAATTAGGCCCCTTGGCATCCCATTGCAGCACACTCCCACGCCGCGCTGCTCGCTAGATGCGGTCTGACAGTGGCACTGTGCCTCGGTGCGCTTCTTGCCATGCGCGTTGAGACGCAGCCGACGCGCAGGGCTGCGATACTGAGCAAGCGGGGCGCCAGTGTGCCTGCGACGGCCGGCGGTGTTGCCTATTTGGGGATGTGCCATGGCGCCTGTCTGCTGTTCACTGCCCTTCTGCCCCGTGCTGCAAGGGGCTGCCGCCCAGCTATATAGAGTTGCCCACGCTTGCCTGCAGCTCGTCCCCTTCTGCCTCTCCCCTACCGACCCACTTTCTTCTCCCATTGCCTCTTCTCCCTCCACACCACCACCACCCGTCAAACCCAATCCTCCCACTGCTCTTTACTTTACTCCTTTGACGACCTTTCTCGCCACCATGAAGCTTGCCTCTGTCTTTAGCGCCACCGCCCTCATCGCCTCGGCTTCTGCCACCTACGCCCTCGTCTTGCCCCGCGCCGACAACTCTGTTGCCCGTGAACTGGGTGCCTTGTCGGGCGGCGCATGGGCCGAGCAGATGGAGGCGCGAGAGGAGCTGGCGCCGCGCATCGTTTGGAACCCAAGCATCACCCAGCCTGTTGCCAACCAGTCTTTCGTTGCGGGTGCACCCTTTGTGATCGAGTGGTACGTGCATCTGTTCCTTTACCTTTGGTCATCCCCCACGATCTCTGACCCTTTTCTCTTCCCTTCTCTTTCTCTTCCCTTCTCTCTTTCTCTTCCCTTCTCTCTTTCTCTTCCCTCCTCTTTAGGGACAGCTCGGATGCGCCTAAGAACTTCAATACCAGTGCCCCCGTGGTCATCAAGCTCGGCTACGACGATGGCAGCTCCGGGGGGCTGCACGAAAAGTGGGACCTGGTGAAAGAAGAACAAGATGTGCCTCTGAGCCGTGGCCACGCGATTGCCACCTTGCCCGCGAGCCTGGCCCCCCGCAACGACTACATTGTCATTGTCATGGGCGACAGTGGCAATGCCAGTCCCAAGTTCAAGGTGGTGCAACAACAGCATGGCAAACCCAGCAACGGCAAGCGGATCGTGTACAACCCTACCGTCACCTCTCCTACCGGAGGCGAATCGTTTGCAGCGGGCTCCCCAACCGAGATTACCTGGTCGACCGATGGATTGCCCTCCTCCTTGGAGAACTCCCAAGTCGAAGTCCGTTTGGGCTATGCGCCGTCAAAGAACGACGAGGGGTACCATGAGAAGTGGTCCTTGGGTCAGTTCCCCATCAAGGCGGGCAAAGCTACTGTCACGCTTCCCTCTGACGTCGAGCCGCGGTCGGACTACCTATTTGTCCTGATGGGCGACAGCGGAAACTTTAGCAAGCATTTTCCATCACCGCCGCCTAAGACTTCCTTTGTCTTCCTTGTTCCCTCTCCCTCTCCTCCTCTCCTCACATCTACACAGACCTAAGCATAGCTGGCTCGCATCCCAGCCCATTGCATTTCGCCAGTCTGCGTTACGTGCCCTCCCCATATCCCTTCTCTGCGCCGATCCTTTGAGCGCAGCATTTCCCTTTAGGTGCTGATTGACGCTTCCTTTTTCTCCTACTCCCTGCCGCGCCTTA